>JAJPUD010001257.1:266695-445516 GCA_023553655.1 Myrmecobius fasciatus | reverse complement strand
AGTTTGAGGAAAGGGGACTCTGGGACCGGCTCCAGGACAGGGGGCTCCAAGACCAGCTCCAGGAGAAGGGGCTCCGGAACCAGTTCGAGGAGAGGCGGCTTTGGAACCAGCTCCAAGAGAGGCAGTTCCAGAACCAGCTCAAAAAAGGCGGCTCCGAAACCAGCTTGAAAAGAGGCAACTCCAGAACCAGCTCCAGGAGAGGCGGCTTCGGGACCAGCTCCAGGAGAGGCGGCTTTGGGACCAGCTCCAGCACCTTTGGGACCAGCTCTGGGAGAGACGGCTTCGGGACCAGCTCCAGAACCTTTGGGACCAGTTCCAGGAGAGGGGGCTTTTGGACCGAGGGCCCCAAGATCCTCGGGATCCTGACTTTCAGGCCAAAATGCTCATCACGCTTGGAGCTGGAGGACAAGACCGCAATTCTGGCTGGACACCTGGGCCCGCCCCGCCTCGCCCCCGGGCGCTGGCCAGAGGTCCCACAGATTTGGGGCACAGGGCCCGGGACCATGGCCCTCTATGTTCAGGAGGCCAGGCTGAGCTTGCCTGGACTCCTAATTGATGAGTGCTGCCTGCCCCACAGCCTCCCCTCCCCAGCCCCAGCTCAGGAACTGCAGCTAGTGCCAGCCCTCCCACAGAGCCTCCCTCCTGCACGTGGGGAGGCTGACCTGGGCTCCAGAGCGCCGGGACCCCGGGTTGGAGGCTTGCGTGCTTCCCCGAATCCCACAAGACGGCTGGACGGGGGCCACAAAGGAGGGCGCGGCTAGAGTTGGGGTCCGCAAGGGCTGCCAGCCGAGCCGGAGCTGGGTCACGGCCCCTTTTCTGCCCCGCTCCTCTGCACGGCCTCGGCAGGGTTGCCAAGGGGAGGCTGAGGGAGAGCCTCAAATTGCCGGGATTCCATCTCCATGCCCGGGCCGGGCCGGGGGCCGGAGCAGTGGGATCACTATGGCCTGATCAGCAGAGGCTCTCTGGGCCCCAGGCTCCCTTTGGACCACAGTCATCCTACTGTCACCAGACTCCGGCTCACGGGGTGCCCGGCCCCCAGAGGCGTCCCAGACGCCCCGCTCCGGGGCCTTATCATACCCACCTGAGGAAGGGGCCGAGCTGGGCGGAGGCCGAAGCCCTCGGCCCAAGGGATCTTTTCCTTCTTTCTGTTGGTATTCCCGGTGCCGGGCACGGGGCCTGGCATGTAGTAGGCGCTTGATAAATGCTTGTTGATAAGACTACGGGCATCTCTGTGCCAGGAGCCGGTAACAAACCTGAGCTCTGTGGCTGCTTGGGCCCACGGGAGGGGGAGGTCAAGGTTCAAGTCAATCTGGATCCAGATCACAGGGCACTAAAAGCAGTGTGCCCAAGACCCTAGGGGTCCCGGCCTTCAGGCCAAAATTTCATCACACTTGGATACTGAGGATGAGATTGCCAGACTCCTGGCCGGGGGCCGGGGGGGAGGGAAGGGGGGGGGATTTACCCGTCTAACACGGCAGCTCCAGAGCGCGGGCCCAGCCAGCCTGCCCACCCAGCGCCCGGCCCAGCCCCCTGGAGCACGCTCCTCAGGTCGGGCCTGCGCCCTAGGGGCCACTCCGGGAGCAGCGTGCCTTTCTTCTCAGTGACCCACCCTGCCAGGGGCACCGGCGCCCCACCCAGGACCACCCGTCGGGGATTTCTCCGAGCCTTCCGTTGCTGTTACCGCCCCCCCCGCCCCCAAATCCCACAAGATGGAACTGGCCCTGGGACCTAAGATCCAGGGGCTCCCCTCTGTGCAGCCCAGGGAAGTCTAGAAAATCCGGGTACCGGCCACTGCCCCGGGCGGGAAGCCCTTGGTCGCCCCGTCCAAAGGGAAGGCAGGCTCTCACTGACTCTTCCCGAGCAGCTCCATCACCCAGCATCAGGCGTGGCGCTCCGGTGACGGCCCGGGAGCTGCCCGCTGGCCCGCCCCAGGCCCCACGGCACCATGGGATCCCGACTGCCTTCTTGAGATTCCCCAAGGATTTGAGCTCTGGGATCATTATGGCCTGATCATCAGATTGAAGCGGCCCCAGCCCCCCCCCCCCCAGACCAGAGACCACCTCCTGGACCCTTGAGGGCCTGCTCAGGCACTAGGTCTCTTCTGTGCCATCATCATCCTACCGTCCCCAGCCTGTGGCTTCCCTGGCCAGAGTCACCCCCCCACCCCCGCTCCAATGTCCGCTTCGCCCAGGAAGAGCCAAGCGCGGCCCCATGCCTTTGGGACCACGTCTCGCGGCCCTCGCCCTCCCGACGCCACGCGGGCCGGCTCTGACCCGGGCCGCGGCGGCCACGCGCCCCACGAGAGCACCACCAGCCCCCAAGGAGAAGTACCTGGGGCCAGATAACAAGGCTGAAATTGCGTTTCGCCCAAAGCAATGAGCCCGGGGTACCAGGGGACCCCTGCACGCCAGCCCGTGAGGGCCCAGTTTTTGAGCAATGATGAGGATGAGATGGCAGTCGACGCCGACCGCCACCGAGGCACACAAGCTAATGGCATGGGAGAGCGGGCTCCGAGCCTGCCAGGGCCCCCTGCCGAGGCAGCGCCCGGGGACGGGCTTCGTCCGTCTGAGCCGAAGCCCCGCGCTACAGGGAGAGGCTCGCCTCGAGGGGACACTGGCACCCCAGGCCTACTTGGAGAACCAACACGGGAGTAGTAGAACAACACTGTGGCTTCTGAGAAATGAAAGGCCACGCCATGAGGGCTCGCCCGGGAGCCCGCCGGCCAAGCCCGCGGCGAGCCCCCGCTCTCTGCCCCTTGTCAAGAACCAAGACAGGACAGAAGTGGGACTCTTGGGAGGACCCAGCCCGAGCCCCATTCTGCGGACTCCCCGTCTCGACGGGGGGGGATACCGGCTGCAACTCCGTTCTGCCCAGAACCGAACGCCCAGGCCGGGCGCCATCAGACTCTGGCTTGTTTGCCTGATATCTGCCCAATGGGATCACTATGGCCTGATCATCAGAGCCAGGCGGCCCAGGACCCTCTCGCAGAACCAAGGACGTGCCCTGGTCTCTTTGTGCTCTGGTTAATGAGGGGGGTCACCGCTGTGTCACCATCATCCTACCGCCACCAGGCAAGGCCTCGTGACAGACCCCGAGGATGGCGCCCCGGGCACCGGCTGCATCCCGGAGGTCCCAGGCAGTGGGGACCCGATCCGCGAGCCCCGGCGCAGAGCAGGGCTCAGAGAGCATCTCCTCCCTGCAAGGACCCTAGTGCACACCCACGGGGACACAAGCCCGGGGGCAAGGATGGTCCACAGGAGTCTGGGAGGAATGAGCTGGCAGAAATCGACTCAGTGACCCCTGCCCTCGACCCAAAGTCAGACTACTGGAGAGTCTGGTCCCCCACAAGAAACTCCTCCGGGCCCAAACGCCACAATAGAACCCGACTAATCCCCTTCATCCCCCCCGAACTGGGCTCAGGTTGCTCAACTCTGTGAAGACTGAGTCATAGCCCTCCCAGGATGGCAAGCGCCACCCAGCCCCGCCTCTGCGCCCCGCAGTCTGCCCAGAGTGGCCCCGGGCGGGCCGTCCTCTGCCACCGTCCCCAGCACAGCAGCGCCCATTTCCATCCCCAGGGCAGGGCAGTAGCTGCAGCTTCGTCCTTCACAGAACAGGGGCCCCGTGGTGGCGGGGCTCCATCAGACTCTTGTTTGCCTGATGTGTGCCCAGTGGGATCACTATGGCCTGATCATCAGAGCCGGGCGGCCCAGGAGCCTCTCGCAGAACCAAGGACATCTACTCATCACTTTGTGCTCTGGTTGAGAGACTAGTGGCCATTAGTCTGTGTCACCATCATCCTACCGTCACCGGACCGTGGCTCCCTGCCAACTGCCCCAGCCCTCCCCCGAGCCCTGAGGGCAAAGTTGGAGGCACGGTGCCTCATCCCCCCAATCCGCTCGGCCAGCGCCCAACAAACAGGCCCACGGCTCTCCCAGGCCACGACCAAAAGGCAGAAGCAGATCCAGATCCGGATAACCGAGGGCCAAAAAAGCGGACCTGGGGCCCCGCTGGACCCGGACTCTCCAGCAAGAACTTCATCGCACTGGGATCCTGAGGATGAGACTGTAGTCAGCCCTGGATCCCTTTCCTCACTCCCAACACTTACTGTGGGGCCGGGAACCCAAGGCGCATCAGGCTCCCTTGCCCTAAGTGAGCGGCAGGTTATTGAGGCCGTGCCGGGCCCCACGTTTCCATGGCAGCCGCCTGGTCTCTCCCAGCTTGCACCAGGCCCCAGACAGAATCCCCCCTCCGCGGCTGCAGAGGCGAAGAAATGTTTTCTCAGCCTGGGCTGCCCAGTTCTAGCCAGGCCTATCTCTGTGCAAGGCCACCCAGAAGTCTAGCACCTGAGACCCAAGTAATAGAACATCCCTCCCCCGGGGCCTCCTGCAGACCTGGAGCACTCCAGTATAACTCAGGGACAGCCACAGACACCTTCGCCCCATGGCCCCCCTCGCCCAAGCCGTGGGGGGTCTCGGGCCCTCCCTCTCTTAGAGACGAGGACATGAACTCATCCTGACTCGTGTCAGCTAAGGATACGGCCACTTGTCACCCTGATTACCACGTTAAGACTTTATTCTCATCTGGTCACTGAGGGAGCGGAGCTCCTCCAGCTTTCTCTCGCTCTGGATTCAGGCCAACAGCTCTCTTTGACCGAGACTCGGGGGCCAAGGTTCCCTTGGATCTTGACGATCCACCTCTTAATTCCCCCAGGATTCCTCCCCGGAGCTTAGGATGTACGACGTCTCAACCACCAGCTGACCCATTCTCCATGCCTCCGTCACCGGAGGGACGTGGCCCTCCCAGAAGGCCGAGCCCAGGCCCCGTCTTCCGCCTTCTTCTCCCGACTGGCCCCAGCCGCGCGTATCCAATCCCACGGTTCTCCCCTGTCAGCGTCACTAAGGGCATTCTCTACAAGCGTGTCCACATCCCGCTCAGGCCGTTTCCTTTTGGGGAAACTGAGACCTTTCTCCCAGGCCCCTTCAGATCCTATCTTCTTATTTCTAACTAATGCTAATTCTCCTTCCCGAGCTAGAACGAGGGTGTGCTCTTAGTCCTCGGCCCGAGTCTCAGAGTGTATTCTTAGCCTCCGAAAGGAGAGCTAATTGAGGACGAAATGCTAACTGTCCTACGGCCCGCTGGTCCTAGAAAGGCTTTGCATCTCCCGCCCTTCCATCCCTCTCTGCCCGCCAAAATCCTGAGAATCGCTCATTTTCAAGGGCACTCTTTGGATTGGTGATGGAAGCAAGATTTAGAACAATGGAAATCCCCCCCAATCTTTGTGATTTGAAATCCCCCCCCAATCTTTGTGATTTGATTCAAGTTCTGGGAAATAATCTGGAGGTTCAAGTTGAGGGTTTTTTAAACTAATTTCCCCAAAGAAAATCTTCCAAGTTCTCTAGTATCTATTGGTCATTGGAACCCAAGAACCCACTGTATTCTTCCAAGGTGTGTGGGTCACTTCCCCCACCCTTGAGATCTCTGATCACAACCTTCTCTCTGTCTTTCTCTGTCTGTCTCTCTGTCTGTCTGGTTCTCTCTCTCTCTCCCTCCCTCCCTGAGCAGATGTATGAAACTTGGTATAAGGAAGGGAGGGCCATTGAGAGTCATCAGCAAACCCAAGGTGGCTTGTGGAGCTAAGCGAGGCAAAGGTAAACCCTTATCACTTCATCTGAAAAATAAATCACCCGCTCCCGCCCTTGCTTTGCGTGGTTCTTAAAAGGTTTCCGTTGGGAAGAGCCGGCCAGCGGAGCACACCCAGCCCTATCCAAATATTCCCTAACTCTTCTTCTTGCTGGGTGTGGGAGTCAGGAAAACCTGGATTTGAATCCTGCCTCAGACACTTACTAGCTATGTGACCCCGGGCGGATCGCATCCATGCATTGGGCCTCGGCTCCCCATCTGTAAAACAAGGGGACTGGGCTCGGTGGGCACCAAGCCCGGGGCAGTTAACGGGCCTGTTGGGTGCCAGGAGCTCTGGGGAGACAAACCAGCACCTGCTCTCAAGGAGCTTACAGTCTACTGGTGAAGACAACGTGCAAACAGCCGTGGACAAACAGGGTATATACATGGAATAAGTGCGCAGAGAGAAGCGCTAAGATCGAGGAGGACTAGGAAAGGCTTCTTGCAAAAAATGGCCCTTAAGCTGAGACCTGAAGGAAGCCAGGAACAGGGATGACCGGGGGGGGTAATCGCTGGCATAGGACGCTGCCACCAAAAAGGCATGGAGGTAGAAGATGGAGGGTCTTTCTTCAAGGAACAGTCGAGAACAAAGATGGAGGGTCTTTGTTCAAGGAACAGTCGAGAACCGGTGCTGCTGAATCACAGAATGAGGGCAGAGAAGGGGCTCCGTCCCTTCCAGCTCTACTCTGTGATCTTTGCCCCCCCCAAAAAAAAGATTTGTCTGGAATGATTGGGACAGGGGCAGAGGTCTAACTGCGTGCGTGTTCTCTGCTTTGCCAAAATCAATTAATCAGCAAGCATTTATTAAGCACCTAGTCTAAGCCAGGCACTGTGCTAGATACTAGAGAAATGATTGGATCAGGGGTGGGGGGGAAGAAACCCCTCCAATAAGCTAAGCCATTTTCTCCGGATTGCCCCTCCGGCCCTGGCAGGGGCTCCAGCTCTGTCCTGTGAGTTTCCTCACCCTCAGGCTGTTTCCCAGCCCCGTTTGTCTGAAGAGTCCAGTGGCTATCACCACGAGCGCATCATCATGGCGCCCATTCGCCTCTCCTTTCCGGGGCTCCCGGTATGACCAGCCTCCCTTGGCTCCCAAGGTTGCCCCCCTTCACTTTCCCCCGTGATCCAGTCTCCTAGTCAGTTTGATTGTGAGATCAAGTCAACCTTTGGAGATCCCTTGTATTGGTCCCTTCTCTCTGGGAGCTGGCCCTCTGGAAGCCAGACTAAGGGGACACTGGTCCTTTGTCTCGCTCCACCCCAAATCATCATCACATCACCACCAAAGGTAGGTGCAGAGCCAGCCATGACCCAGGATCTGCTTGTGGGTGACCCACCCAGGCTGCTCTAACCTGGCATCTTGCTATCTGGACAGCCACGTCCGCCGCAGCTTGCAAGCCTCTCCATCTTCTAGAGACGCCTTTTTGAGAACCCCCCCCCACATTGCCCCAATCGACGGGAACTCTCCCCGTCGTTCAAAGCGGGGCTCGGCGAGCACCTTCCCACTTAGAACAAGACCCCCAGCTTCCGCCACCGCCCAGCCCTTGGGCTCGCTCCTCTTTGGATTAGAATTATCTCGGCCTTGCGTTAGCGCTTTACGAGACTGGAAGCGGCTTGCTGGCAAGGGCCGGGACTCTCCCTTCTGGGAGAATTGGAAAGACATCCTGAAGGTGGGCAAGCGGGGCCCGACTATCAGGAGGATTGGAATACTGGCGTGCTATGCAAACCCTCTGACTTTTGCCTTTTTTAGGTTTGCCAAGCTCCCCACATGTATCACTTTTGAGCCTCACAACAACCTTGTGAAGTGCTGAAGGGACCACTGACCCTGTTTTTACAGATGAGGAAACTGAGGCCCACGAGAGATGAATGTGTCAGAGGTGAGATTCGAGTTCAGGGCTCTTTCTATGGCACCATGTTGCCAATCGTGGGCATCCCGCTTTTGCCGAGTGGCGTTTTTGCTGGTGTTTACTTAAAAAAAAACCTGGTTGCCAGGGGCCAAGGGAAGATGCTTCCATATTTGGGGAGAATGGTCTGAATGTACTCAGACTGAGCCTATGTGCCAGTGTTGGGGGGCATGCTGGCCCGGGGTCATGGGCATGCTGCCAACCTATATATGTTTTCTGTGATGAACACCACTCCTCACAGAGCTTTCGGGGCCTCTGAGGCAGGTTCCAGGACCTCAGGGCCTCTAGAATAGGATCCTGAAGTCTCAAAGGATTTTTTAGGGCCAACTCTCTAAGCCCTAAGTCCACCTCCCCTGCCCTTCTGTATTCTCTAAGACTCTCCCATGAAACTAAACAAGGATCTTGCATAGCCAGATCCCTTAGATGCCACATCCTTGGGCTCTTGTGGGCCGCCTAGGGCCCGGGCTTGGCGGCCACCCCCAGGATCACGTGTCCTCCCGGGGCAAATCCTTATTACCCACCCGACGGTCTCCCCAAGGGATGGTGGCTCTGAGGGTAGTTGGGACAATGCTGGATGCTGGGATTTGTCACGGAAGTGAGGGGAAGGAAAAAGTTGAAGATGATCCCAAACAGGAAATAAGGGTGGAGAACTGATCAGAAGCATGTTGCCATTATTTAGGGAGAAGAAGCACTAAGAAGTAGGGGATCCCCAACTTTCAGCATAGCTTGAATGAATGAATGAAAAAACATTAATTAAACCCTTCCTATGTGTCAGACATTGGGGTAAGCGATGGGAGAGTCCAATACAAAAGGGAACTCTCTCCTAGAGAAGCTAAAGGCGGAAAGGGGAACCGTGTGGCCCGCCGGGAGGATTTTGATTCAGAAAGTTGCAGGAATAGTGTCCCATATAAGGCTTCTTGAAATTCTGAACCAGGTAGAAATTGGAGGGGGCCCTCCTGCTGATCATCAGGGCAGTCTCTGAAGGTAATCAGCATTGCTATTTTGTGTGTAAAGTTTGGGGATCAAAGCTAGTTGTGGGGAAGGAGAAAGAAGGAACTAGTCATTTATTAAGCACCTACTACATGCCAGGAACTGTGCTTAGCCATATGACAAGCGAGATCTTATTTGATTCTCTGGTTCAGTGCTATGGATAGTGGGAGATACTGAGCAAACTCATCAGAGGAGAGACAGCAAATCAAAGGTACTGATCGAGTTGCAAATAAGAAGCTTGGGCAATATGAAGATGAAAGCCTGAGAACAAAGGGACTCAGCTCCTCCCGTCCCTTCCTAATCTTTGTGCATTCATGGCTCAGCTCTGGTGTTGCCTCTTCCCAGAGGACCATTGCACTAGCTAGCTCTCTCTCTCCCAAAGCCCTACCCTTTTCTGTGCAACACCCCCATGTGGACTGGAAGCTCTCCAAGTCTTTGAACACTCACAGCGGAGCCCAGTGTAAAGCCTCTTGGTTACAATGGTACCCCTGACCGCCCAGTTGCATAAAGGCCCTGCTAAAAGACCAGTTTACCGAGGTCTCAGAAGACATCTGAGCAAAGCAAAAAGGCTATATAAAAACCCAGAACTATGGGTGGAGTTTGCCCCGAGAAAATGAGGTCAAGTTTTCTTGAGTGTCCCCCAAACTCTCACTCTATCTGCCTCCCAGCTCCCCACCCTCCTATGCGACTTTCCCCATAGGAAAGCCAACTTTGGCTCAGTTTCCCTCATTTGGAACCAAGGACTTAGTGTGGGTAACCTGAAGGAACCGATTTCTAAGTGACATTTCCAACAACAATGTTGGGGGAGAGGTAGAGATAGTAGGAGGCGAGGAAAGGAGGCTTTTCCAAAGCTTAGATAGGTGGGGACAGGGAGGGCACTGAGCAAGAGAGAAAAGCAGCAGAAGGGAAGAGGTGGGCAGGGGACTGGGGATGGATGGGGGCTCTCGATCTCTGCCCCTCCGGGCCGATACACAGACATTAAGCAGCCTGAGCCAGCGTTGCCAGAGGGAGGAGGAGAAGACAGTTGGTTGCTGGATTCTGTGACTGTTGGAAGCCAGAGAACATTGGAAATTCCCTCTGAGAAAAATGAAAGAACTTTTGAGCCTTCCTCATTTTCCGGGCAGCCCTTTCGTGCCCTAGAGATGAGACGCCCTGTGCCCCTTCCTTAAAGTCATGTTGTGAAGGAGAACTCTCTTTCTAAGCCGTTTCCCAGGGTATAATGGCCAATGGGGATGGAGGAGGGGAAGAGGGGCAAGGAGACGAGAGAGAAACGTCCTGTAATAATCGCTAGCATGTGTCTAAGACTTTTCTTTATATATCTCACTAAGAGAGACAAATGAGAGTAAAGAACAATGCTGCTGAAGCTCCCCTATCCTAGGCCAGGCCCTGCCTTAATTCTTCTGGAAGTGAAAGAAATGGTCAAGGAACCAACATTTTTAATATTCTTTAGAGGGAAAATTATCTCCGATAACTGCTCCCCTTGAGGTGAGGGCCCCGGGGGCGGGGGGGGAAGGATGGTGCATGTTTCATTCAATACACTGGCAAGCTTTTATTTATTTCCTACTGTAAGCTTAAGTGGTTTAAGTAGATAAAATGCTGAGCTTGGAGTCTAGCTCGGGCCCTCAGATACTCAATAGTTGAGTAATCCTGGGCAAGTCATTTTATCTCTGTTTCCCTTCATCCACTGGAGAAGCAAATGGTGGACCAGTATCTTTCCCAAGTAAACCCCAGGGGCTAAGTATGGTTAGAATGGACTGAACTTGTGAACAAAATCAATGCACGGCAGCTCCTCCATGCAAAGACAAATGTGAATTAGTCCCTGTCCTCAAGAAGCTCGCATTCAGAGAACACAGGCCCAGAGAAAGGCGATCGCAATCTCCTTTGGGGAGAGCTGAGGAAGGGCCATTGAAGACACAAACCAAGCCCAGGAAGAGGGGGCTCTGATTTGTACCCCTGTGCTGGGACCTAGGAGGAGATGGCCAAGATTTGGGGGAAGGGTCCCCTGCTAACTGCCAAAAGGAGATAGTGGGGGGCTGGTAATTTTGGGAAGACCCCCTAAGTGACTAAGCCTTCCTCAGGACAGGCAGGAGGAAAGAAAACAAGAAAAGGTAAAGGTTGGGAAAGAAGGAGCTAGCTAAGGGGGAGCTGGAGGCTCCCAAAAAGGTTTCCCAAGGGCTTTAAAGAGGGAGTTCTGAGCATCAGGACATTTCTGTGGCCTTCAATTTGGGTGGTCTTCCCCTCTAAGGCATAACACTTTGGGGAAAAGCCAAGGAGGGTTGGGGGGGATCTGAGACAGAGGAACCAAAAGCGCACATTGCCTCTCTGGAAGCCAGTGTGGGGCTCCCCAAAGGCAAGGAGATGCCAGGGTATCCCTCCTAGTGTGACACCCTGAGATAAGCTGACAGCCCACCCCCTTCTGGGAAGGCCCTCGTGCTGGGGAAGGGACAGTTTTGGTTGTTGAGTCAGGCTGGATGGGGGGTGGGGGTGGGAGTGGGGAGAGGGAGCTTGAGAAAATGGCGGGGCCCTGGGCCACATGAAACAGTGAGCGCGGGGGGCACTTATGGGGAAGAGGCTTCTCGGGGGGAAGAGCCGGGTTTAGTAGCAGCGAGCTCAGGAAGCAGATGGACCAGGTTTCATTTGGAAAGAAAGAGAGACCCCGAGATCAGGGCCCCGGACGAAGTTCGGGGAGAGGGGAAGGGCTTCAGGGGAAAAGCTGGGCGGAGGCCGGCCTCAGAGCCCGGGTCCGAGGAGAAGGGAAGAGGTATTTGGCAGGATGAGCTAGGGGGCAATCACGGCAGCGTGGAGGTGAGGAGGGGGCCCCGCTCGGAGCCGTTCGGCAGTTGGGGAGCGGCTGAAGGGCCACTGCCGCGCGGGGAGAGCAGCGCGGGGCGCGGGACGCGGGACGGGCCGGAGCGTGCAGCTGGGGGTCGGGCCAGGGCAGACGTTGGAGGAGGGTGCGCGCAAGGCTCGCACTACGGCTTGCGATTGGAGGGGGGCGCGAGCTGAGGGCGGGAGGAAGCTTAGCCCGAGCTTTCGTGGAATGGCTCGACTCGGCCAGAAACCTGAGTTGGCAGACTTGGCTTTAGAGGGCTGACCTTGACCTCGGCTGCCTCCACGGCTTTGACCTTCGCCTGGGGAAGCTGCCGCTCTTGCCCTCTTCCACTTTACAGATGAGGAAACTGAGGCCCAGAGAGCCTCCTCCCCCCTGGCAAGTTCCAGCCGGCACTATCACCTCCACATTACTCAGGAGGCAGAACACCCCCTGGGCCCTGCTGGCCCATTTTAAAGATAGGAAATTGATGGAAAGAAAGATAGCGGCCCGGCCCGGGTCCAGCCCGACTCAAGGGGAAGGCGTCGCCTTCATCATTGCTCTTGCCAAGGCCGCTGGGCATCGGAGTCACCCCTTGGCCTGGAGTCAAAGCGGCCCCGGGGGGCCACTCCATTTCTTCGGCTTACTCAAGTCACCCCAACGTTTCCTGCGTGGTAAAAGGAAGGTGTTGGGGAGATGGGCCAAGGAGCCCAAGCCAGATCTCTCTCACCAGGTCAAGAAGAGATGGCTGAGAAACGGTAAGGGAGGCTTGGGAAGGAGAAAGCTTCGGAAGAGGAGGGGCAAAGGCCCTAGCCATTGAGACCTGGGAGCCCCATCTACCTTTTTCTAGAGTCCCCAAACCCTGCACTCTGGGCTGGCTTGAACTACCAAATAAGGGCAGGGGAAAGTTGGAAAGGAAAGGCAAAGGAAAAGGAAAGGAAGAGGGAGAGGAGGGAAAGAAAGAAGGAAGGAATTATTAATCTACTATGGGCTAGGCATTTAGGATTTAGGATTTAGGGTTAAGTTTACAGATACCCCAATTTACCCTCACAACAACCTTGTGAGATAAGTGGTAGTATCCTTATTTTACAATTGAGGAAACTGAGGCAAACCCAGGTGAAGTGACTGTTGCACAGTCTGTGCAATCTGAGTGTCTGTGTCAGCTTTCAACTCAGAACTTCCGATTTGAGACTAAACATCTGGATAAACACACCATGACCATGAACTGTGAAGCTCAGAAACTGATGAAATGTTTTCAGGAGTTAATTCGTTTCTAGATGGAGAGTTGAAGTCTGATGTTCAACTAAAACCTCTGAGAAGATAAAGGAGGGGGCCAACATCATTGAAAAGTTACATCTAGATTTTAACATAATTAACATGTGGTGGACTTCCTGCCATCTAGGGGGGGGGGGGGGAGGTGGGGGGGGCGGGAATTTGTAACAGAAAGCTTTGTAAGGGTCATTATTGAAGAATTACCCATACATATGTTTTGCAATTAAAAAGCTTTAATAAAGAAAAAGAAAGAAAGCAAAGTTACACTTAGTTGCCTAAGAGTTATCCTTTAATAGATTTTCTGAAATAAAATAAAATATAGCAAGTACCATGATTTAGAATGGAGCTTATTCAGGAGTTACTAACTCTCAAAAAGGGATGAGAGAAGTGGCAGCCATTTTTCTTCCCTTTAAGGGTTATTCTCACTGTATTGATGTATAATATAAAGCAAAGTCAAGAGAATTCTAATTTGAGAAGTGAGATAGTTTGAAAATACTGCAACACTCTGCCAATGTGTAAATAAGCAAGCTGGGGTCCAAAAACAGTAGCCAAACTTAATGCAAAACATGTTTGCAATTAAAATGCAGACTTTTGTGAAAGAGCAGCTAGAAGAACATAGGAAGTCTGATGCAGAACAATAGCTTAAAAATCTCTGAGCTTTGGATGAGAACTGCCGATCTTTGCAGCAAGTTAATAGAGTTTAACTTAAGTACTGATAAACAGCCTTCCTTGTCTAAACATATCAAATGTACTTTCATTTCCTATTTGGAGAACTATATTGAGGTGGAGAAAAGCAGAAGTTAAATGATCCTGCAATGCTATGATGATTTAAGAAATCATCAAAAGAGATTCATTGGCACAGGACGTATTCAAGATCTGAAAGACAGAATCGGACTACAAAGCAATTTATCACTTGAGCCCAGTCTTAATACATAATAGTGAAACTTTCCTCTCCCAAGAAGTGGCGATTAATTTTTTACAAGAAACTAAACAAGCCTTCAAGAGTGTCATGGATTTTCTGACCCATCTAATTGGCCAAGGAATGCCTTTATAATTTTTATTGATCTAGTGATTTTTGTGTATTGAGCGTATTGATTATGCCTTGGAGACACGACTTGCAGGAATTACTTCTTCAGTTTCTAAAAATGCAAATCTCTACTTTTGGGGTGCTGTGCGACAGGCCAAGATGATTTTTCATCTTTTTGACAATTTAATGATCACCTTATGCCACTGATAAGTTCTTCTCCTAAGTTATCTGAATACCTTCAGAACATATCATTGAACAAATGGAGATGAAACTGGATACTGGGATTGAAAGGACATTTTAGTGTATGGTTGTCCAGATGAAGCACATCTTGATGCAGAACAAAAGAAAACTGACTCGAAGCCAGAAGATGAAAATAATGTTTCGATTCAGTATGATAATGTTTGTGTTAAAGTCCGTGATTGTGTCTGGAAGCAAGTAGAAAAGAAATTCCATGGATGGGAAGAATATGGACAGTTTTGATGAAATTTAGAGTACATTTCAAGTTGTTTATGAACATCTTCCACAATATTCCCACAGTTGTATGGGTTGTTCGGGTCTCCCTCACTATTCAGTCCAGCTGTAGTGGGGAGTGGGCTTGGGTGCTTACCTAACGATGCTTGTCACCCCTATGACACTTCGCGGATCAGACAGAGTAGTCAGACACCACAGTGAAGCTTCAAGGCACTTTATTCAGGATTACATGGCGCACTCTCCCTCAAGACCCCTCTTTCCTTTATAGTCCTTATTGCGTCCCCGTGCTGTGTCCTAGCAACAGGCTTGGATTGCGGCAGAGACCTTCTTGATAAATGTTCACACTCAATGTTCAATCTGGCATGTCGACAGGATGTGCCCGGACCTGTGGCCAAACTTTAGCAGAGTATACACACAAGAGGTCTCAATGACCACTTTCCTCCTGGCTAGCCTCATTGCCACATTAACACAATAAATCCCAAAAGATCCCATTCTTTCCTGTTTTGCACTTCTGCACGCAATGTGCTGGCTACTAACGTTCAATCTCTGTTATCAACATATTTATCATCCCTAACAATGGGTGACGTGCTAGCAGTCTCATGATGCGGCTGAATACAAGAATTGTGCCAAAGATTTCAAGATTCCACTGGCGTTTGAGTTTTTTGATACCCTGCAAGCTCAACGTTCTTGTTGTAGCCCCAGATAATTCAAAGCAGGTCTGCTCTGGAGAACTTGCTAATTTGAACAAGAACATGTCACTCCTTTGTGCAACTCTGGACTGATTATGGATCTGCCCATCTGGCTCACACATCAGCTGAGGTTGACTTTGGGAAAAAAAACATCTTGATGTATTTTGCCCAAATCTTGATTTTTAGAAAGTACAGAGGATTCTTTACTGAACAGCCATATTTCTATAGGAAAATGACTTTTCAGAAAAACATGGCAGCCATCTTTTAACTTGAGCTTTTACTGGAGGAAATGATCAGCGAGTGACATTTTGCAATTTTCTTCTAAGTTTTTCAACCAAACGTTGTATTATAAGGTTTATAAGTATATTGTAAGTGTATTATGTCACTGTTTTCATATTTATGTGGAAAGACAAAGGCATTAGCAGTGTTTATTCTTTATCAGATTCTATTCGATTATTTTAATGATGATGTTTAGCACAGGTTTAAAATGGATCTCAAAACACCTTTGTTCACCAGTTTTAATGATTTCTTCACCATAATCAATCATTGATTAAATTCTTTTAAGTGTTCATAAGTAATTTGCCAACAACAACCTAATTTCTCTTAATTTTTCTGAGATATAACACTAATCTAAAATAAGATATAATAAACTAAATTGGTGGGACTGTTTTATGTAGATATTATTCAGGGGCCTTCAATGATATATTTGCTTTTGGCTTAACTCACAAAGATTTACACTATCTTGTTTGGTACATAAATCTTAAACATGTCCTATGAAGACACCCCATTGTAGATTTTCTAAAAAGAATATCTTTTTAGAAAAAATACTTTTTTAAAAAATTATAAGGGAAATAAAAGGAAGAAATATAATCTAAACAGTCATAAAAATGTTCATTTTTAGGAATAGTGTATTAAAGATTCCTTCTTTAAAGTGGGGGAGGAGATAAATGACACAATGGATAGAGCACCAGCCCTGGTGTCAGAAGAATGTGTTCAAATCCAGCCTAACACATTTGATACTTAATAATTGCACGACCCTAGGCAAATCACTTAATCCAAAATGCTTTTCAAAACAAAATTCAAATAATTTTAATATTTAAGACCTTATTGTAAAACATCCACTGTGCCACTTAGCTGCCTAAGCTATGGGACCGTTCAGAACAAGATGTCCTTCCCAGCATGGAAAAAGTACAAATAAATTTTAGAGTGATAAAAGCTCTCAAAGGCCATTGAGCCTGATTACAGCTTCTCCAACAAGTGGAAAGAGTGGAAAGTTTCTCAAATCTGGAAAGAATAGTGCATCATTAATGAGTAGGTGTCAGCTGGGGTAGCCTAGGAGCAAGCAAAAGAAATAGAACTAAATCATAGATAGCTGCTGTGGTGATAGGGAAGACCTGAGTTCAAGCTTAGAAGACAGTTAAGGCAGAACCACTTTTAAAAATGTAAAGGACAATTTTAAATGGTCACAGGCCAAAAATAAGATTTTTTTTTAAATCAAGAGAGGTTGAGGAAAAATTAGGAAAGAAAAGTAATGCAAGAAAATCATGAAAAGAAAATCAAGCAACTGGGAAAAGAGATCTAAAAATTTATGGAAAAAAATGACTCCTTAAAAATCAAAATCTGGCAAGGAAAAACTAATAACTTCATAAGACATAAAAAAGCAAAAGAATGAAAAATTAGAAGAGAATGTGAACTATTTAATTAGAAAAACAATTAGAAACAGATCGAGGAGAGACAATATAAAAATTGTCCAATTACCTAAAAGTTATATTTTTTTTAAAAAAAGGAATCTAGACACTATGTTTCAAGAATTTAGGAAAATTGTTTTAGAAGTAGAGGGTAAAATAGAAAGTGAAAAATTCCATTGACCTCCACCTGAAAGAGATCCCAAGATGAAAACTCAAAAACATTGTAACTAAGTTTCAAAATTCCCAGGTCAAGGAGAAAATACTACACACAGCTAGAAAGAAACAATTTAAATATTGTGAAGCTACAGTCAGGATAACACAAGACTTAGCAATTTCTACATTCTACATGACAAAGTCCATGGAACATGCCATTCCAAAGAGCAAAGTAGATGGTTTGCAACCAAGAATAATTTAACCTAACAAAGCCAAGTAATCCTGTAGAGGAAAAAAAATGGATATTTAATGCATTGAAGGACTCTCAATTTTCAGGAAAAGACCAGAACTGAAAATCTGACTTAGAAGAATCAGGAGAAACATAAGAAGGTAAACATGATAAATTATAAGAGATTTAATATGGGCAAAATATTTACTTATGTGGGAAAATCACCTAACTTTTAAGAATATTATCATTAGGTAGCTTGAAAGAGTATATTTAGAAGACATGGGGTGGAGTTGATTATGATAAGATGATCCTAAATAAAATTGGATAGAGATAAAATTAAGCAATCATCTCATACAAATGAGGCAAAATTGTTACAATAAAGGGCAAGAGGGGATGGGAAAGGGTAGTACTAAAACCTTTTTCTGATAACAGGATTAAAGAGGGAACAACATTCTTACTCTGATCATAATGCAATAAAAATTATACTCAATAAAGTACCATGGAAATATAGGTCAAAATTCAAATCTAAATAACCTAATCTTTAAAGAACAAGTCATAGAAACAACAGTTAATGAGACAAGATGTCAAAAGCTACAGAATGAAGCAAAAGTAGTAATCAGAGGAAAATATACGTCCCTAAATGCTCAAAGTGTCAATAAAAATAAGAGAAATTGCAGATTAATGAATTATATTTGCAATTGTAAAAAATAGAAAAATAAATCAAAAATACACACACACACACACACACCAAATTGGAAATATTAAAAAATTAAAAAGTGATATTAGTAATGGTAAGAAACCCTTGATTTAACCAATAAAATTAGGAGTTGGTTTTATGAAAGAAAATAAAATAGATAAGCCATTGGTTATTGGGTTTTTTAAAAAAGAAAACCAAATCACAAAAAAAAAATGAAAAAGGTGAATATACCACAAATGAAAATGAAATCAAAGCAATTATTAGTATTTATTGTGTCCAATTATATGTCAATAAATGTAACTAAGTTAAATGAAAGAATACTTGCAAAAATGTAAACTATTTTAACAGAAGAAAAAAAAATACATCTAAATAAACCTGTTTTAGCAAAAGAAATTGAGCTTCCTAGGAAACCAAGCAACAATATTTAGAAAATACTAATCAGAAAACTACAATATATCACAAAATTATACATTGTGATCAAGTGGGATTTATACTAGTAATGTGAGGCTGGTTTAAGATATAGAAAATTATTAACAAAGTTATATCAATAGATACATAAAAAACACATTTGACAAAATACAACACTCACATTAAAAAAAAAAAACTTTCCTTAAAATGATGAGAAGCATCTAAAACCATCAGTAAACATTACTTATAATGGAGGTAAATTAGAAGCCTTCCCAATAAGACCAAGAGTGAAAGAAAAATGCCCATTATTAACCAATATTGTTCAATATTGTATTAGAAATTCTAGCAATAGCAATAAAGAAAAAGAAATGGGAGGAATCAGAATTGGCAATGAGGTAGTAAAACTCTTTTTATCTTTTTGCAGATATGATAAATATATATGTATATATGTATGCATGTATGTATGTATGTATAAAATCCTAGAGTTTCAACTAAAGCTGATTGAAGCAATTTTTATCAAAGTAGCAGGATAAGCCTACAAAAATCATCAGCCTTTCTATATATAAAATGAACAAAACCCTGCAAGAAAAGATAACAAGAGATACCCCATTTAAAAGAACCATGGATAGTATAAAATGCCTGGGAAAATACCTGTCAAGACAACCCCAAGAACTAGTTGAACATAATTATAAAACATTTTTATACAAATAGTCAGATTTAAATAACTGGATAAATATTTGTGTGTCACCACAACTAATGTAAAAATGATAATTCTACCTAAACTAATTCATCACTGCCATCCCAATTAAATTATCAAAATATTGTTTTTCAAAATCCCATCTGGAAGAACAAAAAGTGAAAGAATATCAAAGGAATGAATGGGGGTGGGGAGTAGAATGTAAAGCAAAAATATTTTGCAGTACCAGATCTTAAACAATATAAGGCAGTAATTATCAAAAGTATCTGGCTAAGAATGATGCTAGCTAAGAAATAGATAAATGGATCAGTGGAACAGAAAAGACATAATACACAATAGGAAATGATGACTGTATTTGACAAATGTAAAGATTAAGCTTTTGAGATAAGAATTATTTGATAAAAATTGTTAGGAAAACTAGAAAGCAATCTAACAGAAACTAGTTTACAAATATCTGACACCATTTACCAAAATATTGTCAAAATGAATATATGACCTAGATATCAAGGGAGAGAGACCATAAGAAAATTAGAAGAGCAGAGAACATATTTCCTATCAGATTTAGGAATCAAGGAAGAATTTATGAAGAAAAAAAGATGAGATCATTGTGAGATGTAAAATGGATAATTTTGATTACATTAAATTAAAAAGCCTTTATTCAAATAAAAGTAATGTACCCAAGATTAGAAGGAAAAGAAAGTTTTGAAGAAAATTTTATAGTTTCTCAGATAAATGTTGCACATCTCAAATATGTAAAGGAGTTTGTCAAATTTATAAAAATGTGAGTCATTTCCAAGGATATGAACAGGTACTTTTGGAGGAAGAAATCAAAGCAATATATACTCTTAGGAAAAATTTGCTCTGAATCATTATTGATTTGAAGAATGCAAATTGGGGCAGCAAATTTAAAAACTCTTCAGATTTCTTACATCTATTAAATTGGCTAATATTACAGAAAAGGAAAATGACAAATGTTGGAGGAAACGTGGGAAAACCAGGACACTAATACACTTTTTTTTTTTTTTTTTTTGCTGAGGCAATTGGGATTAAATGACTTGCCTGGGGTCCCACAGCTAGGAAGTGTTAATTGTCTGAGACCAGATTTTAAAACTCAGAATCTCCTGACTTCAGGGCTGGTGCTCTATCCATTGTGCCACCTAGCTGTCCCCACTAATATACTCTTGATGGAACTGGGAACTGATCCAACCATTTTGGAAAGCAATCTAGAATGATAATAAGTTATAAAACTATATCCTTTGACCCAGAAATACCACTATTTGGTCTTTTTCTCGAGATGATTGGGGAAAAGGAAAAGAATCTGTATGTCCTACAATATTTAAAGCAGTTCTCTTTTAAGTTGGCAAAGGACTGCAAATTGAGGGAATGTCCATAAATTGGGAAATGGCTGAACAAGTTGTAGTATATGATTGTGATGGAATATTACTGTGCTATAAGAAATGCTGAACTCAATGATGTTAGAAAAACAAGAAAAGACTTGGAAAGAATATTGAAGAGTGAAACAGAATCAAGAGAACAAGATCAAGAAAAAGTTTGAAACTTAAAATGTAATTAAAATATTTTAATTTTTAAAAAGAAAGCAAATCAGACTGCAGTGTACTAGAGTCTGGGTCAGGTGGGAGGAGAACTTTTGAAAAATTGGGACTTTGAGCCCCCAAAGCAGCCACTTATGTGCACAGTC
This sequence comes from Myrmecobius fasciatus, assembly GCA_023553655.1. Classification (NCBI taxonomy): domain Eukaryota; kingdom Metazoa; phylum Chordata; class Mammalia; order Dasyuromorphia; family Myrmecobiidae; genus Myrmecobius; species Myrmecobius fasciatus. The sequence goes on along the minus strand of JAJPUD010001257.1, from coordinate 425,110 downwards.
CTAGTACAAGGTTGATGGGGGGGGGAGAGATGGAGAGAAAATGATGCAGTTTGAAGAAGGCTTAAGTATGTGTATATGTATTTGGATCAGGCTAGATATGGAGAAACTTTACCAATTTAAGAGTTAGCGGCTACAATGCAAGGATGGTTTTGAAAGGGTTCTAAGCATGAAGAAAATGAAGTAGGGTGAGAGTGCTAAGTCTAGATTGAGGCAGAAGACAGAGGCAGCTAGACAGTAGAGTGAATTGGAGGCTAGAGTGCTCAACTGAGTCAGGCTGGAGATAGAGAACTCTGATCCATTAACTGTTCCAGGTTTGAAGTAGGAATGGAAACAGTAGGGTCCTGATATGAGTCAGAGAAGAACTGGCTGGTATAACATGATGGGTGGTTAGGAGCAGTATCTTCCTGGAGAGAGCAACAAGAGGTAAAACCAGTCTAGAGAAAGGGTGGCAAGAGATTATCCCAATCATATCTAAGGATGAACATGGAAGACTACAATCAGAACATGGAAATGACTCTTAAATTCTATTACACGGTGCTGTCCATTAAAGATGGTCGAATCACCGCCGTTTGGATCCTAACATCATAGTTCCAGATGTGCTTATGAAAGAGGTAGAAACGGAACCAAAGAGAACAAAAGTCAGGAATAGAAATGGAATTGAAGAGAATAAAAGTTAGGAATCTGTCCTGGACACAGCCCAGTCATTAATTAATGGACCAAGAGATAAGATATCGGAAGATATTAAAGGTATGGAAAAGATCACTTTAATACTGAAGAAAGGTAATTGAGAAAATACTCATACCTACCCTCCATGTGCCTTCTCTCTCATCTATACAAAATCCTTAAATCATATATATAATATATAACATATATATGATTACGTATATAATATATATGTGAATAACAGTTCACAATTGCATAGCACATCAAAGATTTTCAGATATTACATATAATACATTTGATTGTTACAACCTTGGGAGGTGGGTGCCATTACTATTATGTCCATTTTAGAGATGAGGAAAATGGCTCCCAAAAGGTCATATAGCTAGTAAGTATTTGAGGCAGGGTTCAAAAATTCAGGTGTATGGGACTGGAAGCCACTGTTAATGAGGCCGGGCGTATGCTGGTTTTAGAAGCAGTATTCATCAGTGTACCACATCTTGATTATTCTGCAGTTAGCCAGAAGATAGTAAGAATATATGATGATACTGTGCTTGGGAATTACAAAAAGCATTTGTTTGATTCAGTGCAGTGATATGCTGCTTTGCAGGCTTTATAACAAGAAAATGTCCCATTTGCACATCTCAAGTTTATTCAAGATCACTTAAACAACAGCTACAAAATCCAGTTCCAAGTCCCTCTGGTAATAATGTTATTTTTTAAATCAAGGGAAGCATAAAACAGGGAGATATCTACTCATCCAAGGTATTCACCACCATGATGGAAGAGACTCGGGACAATCCTGAATTGAGATTTTCTGTAGACAACAGAGTAGTTCTTCTAAATGCAATTCGTATTTGCCAAGGGCAGTGTTGTTTGCAGCTGGCACCAGGAGCTTGCAGCCCTTTCTGGAAGAGGTCTGAAACCTCTCTGAGAAGTCTGGCTTTGAGCATCCAAACAGAAAACACCTAGGAAAGAACATCCACTATCCAGATTTCAACATGCCTTTTGACGGACAATCTACAAGAACTTGTCCATCAGTGTGAAGATGTGGGACCCAGCAGTGGGTGAGAACATGTAGAAATTAGAGTTAAATTGGAGGACAGCAGGATAGATTGCCTTCAGGAATTTGCAGTCCCTCTACTGACCCAAAGCTTTCTTCTGCAACAAGCCCATCAAACCAGGCAAAGCATAAAATAAGGGGTTCTGCACTTGCTGTGAGGGAAGGGAGTAGCACTAGACTGAAGGTCAATCAACAGCACATATTTATTGGGTGCTACTTGGCACCAAGAGCTGTGCTAAGTGCTAGATATTCCAGAGCGCATTTAGCAGCAAGAGATACAAAAAGAAATTACACAGTATAAAATATTTGGGAATCTATCTGCCAAGGGAAAGTCAGGAACTATACGAACACAACTACAAAACACTTTCGTCACAAATGAAGTCAGACCTAATCAGCTGAAAAATATCAAGAGCTCATGGGCAGGCCAAGCAAATATAATAAAAATGACAATACTACCCAAACTAATTTACTTATTTAGTGCCATACCAATCAAACTCCCAAGAAATTATTTTACAGATATAGAAAAAAATAGTAACAAAGTTCATCTGGAAGAATAAAAGGTCAAGAATTTCAAAGGAAATAATGAAAAAAAAAGCAAATGAAGGTGGTCTTGGTGTGCCAGATCTAAAACAATAATATAAAGCAGTGGTCATCAAAACTATTTGGTACTGGCTAAGAAACAGAGTAGTCGATCAGAGGAACAGATTAGGTTCACAGAAAAAAAAAGTCAATGACTATAGTAATCTAGTGTTTGACAAGCCCCCAAACCCCAACTTTGGGGATAAGAATTGACTATTTGATAAAAGCTGGTGGGAAAATTGGAAACTAGTATGAAAGAAATTAGGCATTGACCTACACTTAACACCGCATACAAGATAAGATCTAAATGGGTTCATGATTTAGACATAGTGATATCATAAGCAAATTAGAATAATTAGAATAATAAAATGCAGTTTACCTCTCAGATTTGTAGAGAAGGAACAAATTTGTAGCCAAAGAATTGGAAATCATTATTGAACAAAAAAAATAGATAATTTTGATTATATTAATTAAAAACTTTTTGTACAAACAAAACTAATGCAGACAAGATGAGAAGGGAACCAAAAAATTGGGAAAACATTTTTACATTCAAAGGTTCTGATAAAGGCCTCATTTCTAAAATATATAGAGAATAGGCTTTTTATAAGAATTGAAGCCATTCTCCAATTGATAAATATTCAAAGGATATGAACAGACAATTTTCAGATGAAGAAATTGAAACCATTTCTAGTCATATGAAAAGTTGCTCCAAATCACTATTGATCAGAGAAATACAAATTAAGACAACTCTGAGGTACCTGTCAGATTGGCTAAAATGACAGGAAATGATAATGACAAATGTTTGTGGGGATGTGGGAAAACTGGGACACTGATACATTGTTGGTGGAACTGTGAACGGATCCAGCCATTCTGGAGAGCAATTTGGAGCTATGCTCAAAAAGTTATCAAACTGTGCATACCCTTTGACCCAGCAGTGTTTCTACTGGGCCTATATCCCAAAGAGATCTTAAAGGAGGGAAAAGGACCCACATGTAGAAAAATGTTTGTAGCAGCCCTTTTTATAGTGGTTAGAAACTGGAAACTGAATGGATGCCCATCAAATGGAGAATGGCTGAATAAATTATGATATATGAATGTCATGGAGTATTATTTATTGTTCTATAAGAAACGACCAGCAGGATGATTTCAGAGAGGCCTGGAGAGACTGGAAGGAACTGATGCTGAGTGAAATGAGCAGAACCAGGAGAACATTGTATGTGGCAATAACAAGATTCAAAAGCAACAATCAATTCTGTTGGACGTGGCACTTCTCAACAACGAGATGATTCAGAACAGTTCCAAGGATCTTGTGATGGAGAGAGCCATCTACAGCCAGAGAGAGGACTGTGGACCACAACATAACATTCTCACTCTTTTTGCTGTGGTTTGCTTGCATTTTATTTCTCATTTTTTCCTCTTTTTGATTTGATTTTTCTTGTGCAGCAAGATAATTGTATAAATATGAATGCATACATTGGATTTAATATGTATCTTTACCATGTTTAACATATATTGGATTACTTGCTATCTAGGGGAGGGAGTGGGGAGAAGGAGAGGAAAACTGAAACACAAGGTTTTGCAAGGGTGAATGTTGAAAAATTATCCATGCATATCTTTTGAAAATTAAAAAGCTTTAATAAAAATTAAAAATAGCTTTTTATTTTCAAAACATATGCAGAGATTTCAACATTCACCCTTGCAAAACCTTGTGTTTCAAATTTTTCTCCCTCCCTTTCCCCCACCACTTTATACAGTTATATATAGAGACAGCAAGTAATCCAATATATGTTAAACATGTGCAATTCTTTTTTTTTAATTTGCAAAACATATGTATGGGTAATTCTTCAACATTAACCCTTACAAAACTTTCTGTTACAAATTTTTTCTCCCTACTCCCCACCCCTCCCCTAGATGGCAGAATATCCACTGCATGTTAATTATGTTAAGATACTTGACAAATCAAATATATGTATACATATTTCCACACTTATCATTGTTGTGCAAGAAAAATCGTATCTACAAGAAAGAAAAATCAGATAAAGGAAACCCAATGCAAGCAAACATCAATCGAGAGTATGAAAATGTTATGTTGTGGTCCACATTTCACATCCCTCTCTCTGGGTGTATATGGCTTTCTTCAGTGAACAATTAGAGGTGGTTTGAAACATTTCATTGTTGAAGAGAGCCATGTCCATCAGAATTGATCGTCATATAGTCTTGTTGTTGCCGTGTATAATGATCTCCTGGTTCTGTTCATTTCGCTCAGCATCAGTCCATGCAAGTCTCTCCAGGCTTCTCTGAAATCGTCCTGCTGATAGTTTCTTACAGAACAATAATATTCCATGACATTCATATACCCTAATTTATTCAGCCATTCCCCAATTGATGGGCATCCACCCAGTTTCTAGTTTCTTGCCACTACAAAAAGGGCTGCCACAAACATTCTTGCACAACATGTGCAATTCTTCTATACATATTTCCACAATTATCATGCTGCACATGAAAAATCAGATCAAAAAAGAAAACAAAATACAAGCAAACAACTACAAAGGAGAAAATACTAGGTTGTGGTCCACAATCAGTCCTCCCAGTCCTCTCTCTGGGTGTACATGGCTCTTTATCACAAGACCATCGGAACTGGCCTGAATCATCCCATTGATGAAAAGAGCCATGTCCCTCAGAATTTGATCATTTTGATCAAATGCAAACCTTAATTGCTATGTTAGTATTATCCGTTATGATTAATGGTAGGCATTATTGTTATAGTTAACCTTCTGTGGATTCTTGCCCAAATGGATAAAATGGCTGCTTTTTGTGGTAGAATAAGAATAGTATTGAGATATATACCCATTTCCTCATTAAAAGCAATGGCTTTCCCAGGATGGCTCCCAATAGCAAGAAAGATGACCCTGGTCTTGTTCCCATATGGATTTCATTTCTTCCATTCAGCCTCTATATTTGAAATCTTTTCCATCCACAAAGTTGGGAGATTGTTAGGATATTCAGTATGACGACCTCAACTTAAAATGGGTTTCTTAAATATTTATGCATAGATGTCTTGCAGGTGGTGGGTGACAGCTCTGTTTCTAGTGATGTTCCTATTCTCTGGTACAGTCTATTCATTGAATTCTTTATCTTACATGGGGGGGGTGTATTTGTAGGACAGAGAGGTGTCATCTCCAAGTTTACAAAGGACAGCCAGCTTCCAGTGTGTAATTCTAGCCTCCTGCTTATGTCTTTCTAAATGGTAAATTTTTGCAACCCATGTGACATGTTACACAATTTCTATCACTTCATAATTAAACAATAGTGAATGTGCCAGATTGAAATAAAAATAGGGAACTTGATAAAAACTGATTTGATGTCAGAAGAGACATTTGCCCTTTAATTATATTTCTGTAGCCCTAACAGTTTCCTTGTACCACTATTGCAAGTCCTAAAAAGCCTGTAGCACAAGTAAGCAGTGACCCTCATCCCCACACTTTATGGGGAACTAATTTCATTTCCTGGGTGTATGAAAAGTTATTTTCAACAAACATCAATGCGGTTTTTTTCTTTTTTTTTTTTCTTTTTGCTGTAACAATTGAGGTTAAGTGACTTGCCCAGGGTCACATAGCTAGGGAATGTTAAGTGTCTGAGACCAGATTTGAACTCAGGTCCTCCTGTCTTCAGGGCTGGTGCTCTATCCACTATAGTACCACCTAGCTGCCCCCATAAATGTTTTTTTTTGGGGGGGGTTTGGTTTTTTTTTTTTATCTTCACAACTGATTGCAACTTCATTGCATCATCAGCATTCATGTTTGAGACCTTTAAGGAGAATCTTCTTGTAACGTCCATTAGCAATGATCTCTCAAATTTCTATCAAAGGGATATTGAATTGTTATAAACTCCTTGATTCTATAGACAAATCTATATGACTTGGCCATTTATTCCAGGCTCCCCTGTCCAAGTATGATGGTTGAACTTGCAGGTATTGTCCATGGAACGACTTTTGACTCCATACCTGAATCTTAGCTGTTTCATAGGCTAGGACTGGATATAAAACATTTTGGTTTCATTACACAAAACTATTGGTGCATTTATACCAGTTGTCAGCCTTCACTTTGGTTTTTGGAAGTAGGGATCCCTTTGATCCAAAAGCATTTTTAACTAATTTTAATGTGATCACCACATGCTCAGGAAACACCTGCCAATCATTTTCCTTTTTCCCTTCTCCTCCACATCCCTTCCATTTTCCCCTAGATCTGCCTAGGGGAAATGATGCTTCGTTACCTTTGCAATGGTTTCTATTAGACACCCTCCAGATTTGTGGTTCTTCATTTTATCATGCCAAAAGAGTAAGTTAAAGATTGATTAAATTAGATATCAATTGCTCTAAATGTTATTTTTGCATTAAATTGTGATTTCAAGTTGCCAGGGTTTCTAACTGGAACAGAAAATAATTACTATTTACATTCTGAGCCACCAAAACTCAAGACAATGAGCAAGTTAGGTTGTACAACCAGTGAAAGCCAGAGTGATTTGGGTTTGAAGGCATTGTCTCCTCCTCTTCCTCTTGTTCTTCAGTCCACCTAGGAAATCAGACTCTTACGTGTGAGTGCTCTGTCCAAAGGAAGGAGAATAAGGAGGAGGAAGAAAAATGAGAAGGAAGAGGACAGGAAGAAGGAAAAAAAGAAAATAGCAGTATAGTCCAACTGAACTATTATGTTCCTGGGGACAGCTAACTACTGCTCAAAGATTGTTGCTCATTCTTCATTTCCAAAGGAGACCAATGATATCAGCAGGGTGATGTCTTGACTTGCAAGTGAATAGGATGTAAGAAAGGCAGAGCTATTCAAAATCATCAGCGTCATTCTCTCCTCTAAAGTCACCAGAATCCAGTGGCAAGACACAGATCAAGATGAATGGCAATGGCCCAGCAGCACATAACTAAGTCATGAATGTAAAATGCTATTATTTTCATAGTTATACAATAATATAATTATTGCAAAACCTTTGTAGTATAATTGTTACCATGCTTTGATGTGGGTTATTCAATAATGACTGAATAAATGAATCATTCTGGGACCTTTGGGTATACCCCTTTTTGCTCCTCAGCCAATATATTGTTTTCTTTTACGGGTTCATAGACTTGATCTTTACAAGCTTTGAACACTTTATACAGAGTGCATAAACATATGGGGCTTCCAGATGGTGCAGCAGATAAAGTGCTAAGTCTGGAGGCAAAGAGACATGAGTTGAAATCCAGCCTCAGACCCTTCATAGCTGTGAGAACCTGGGCAAGTCACTTAACCTCTGTCTGTCTGTTTCTCCCAGGGATATTGTGAGGCTCAAAGGAGATAGTGAATGTAAAGCACTTAGCCTGATGCCTGGTACTATATAAATGTTAGCTATTATTCTAATTATTATCATAAAAATAAATTGCCATAATTTTAAAGTGCTCTTATTTTTTGTTAAGAGATAGGACACCTTCTGTTTTTTAAAGTAACGCTTCTAGAGGATTTTAATTAAGGTAAGGGTACATTTTCTGGGACAGGGAATGGGATACAGCCACTTTTCTCATCTCCAAATTTTGACATTCACAGCACCCCCTGGGCACTGCAGATCCAGCTTATTCCTAAGAGACACCAAAAGCAAAATAGAATGGTCCAGTTAAACAGACTTCTTCACTACAAACCTGAAACGGGTGCACACGCAGGCAAGAAAAAGGAATAAAACCCTAATCAAAGTATCGAGAGAGAAGATATAACGGCAAGCCTATTCCATGGAGACTTTTTATCTTTTTTATATTGGGAAGGTGTTTTAAAAATTGCTGCTCTGAATTTGACTAACAGCATTTTTAAAAAATAGGTCTGTAGTCATCTTAAAGAAAAAAAAGGTTCCCTCCTAAGCTAGGGGAGAGTGTTAGATATTATCAGATCCGGATGCAGAACAAGGTACCTTTGCTGTCCATAGGCAGAACACATTTATTAGGCAGTTCCTATGTTCCAGGCTATGCTAAGCTCTGGACAAACAAATAGGAAAAAGAGTCTTGGAGGAGATTATAATCTAATGGGAGACAACACATAAACAGAAACTGAAAGGGGAGCGGAAAGCATTTGGGGTATCATAGAGAAATCCAACAAGTAGAGCCAGATAGGAAATGAGGAGGTGATGGACTTGGGACCAATCCTGGCTAAGAAAGAGGCAAAGGGAAGCAACAAAGTACAGCCGGAAGGTTGGGGAAGGGAAAACGGGAAAGACAGTAGGGGTGAAACCATGCTCATGTTTACCTTCTACCTTACACCTGTCAGCCACAGAGGGTAGAACCACACACACAAGGGGAAAGTTTAGGTCAGTTCCAAGGTCAATCCCACATTATATTTCAAACTTCATGGATAACAAGAGAGGGTAGAGCTGGGGCAAGGGAAAGAATGGAAGCTAAGAGAGAAGTTGACTTTCAAGACTAGGTCTCCAAATGCATTAAAAGCCAAGTTAGTTAGAAAAGAGTAGTTTTGACATTTAAATCTGAAATCTGAGAAGGAGCAACAATCCACCAAGTAGAAGCTAAAGAGGTCCTTTTACTTCAGAGTAGACTTACTCTTTAGTGCTGACATTTAAGAACAAAGGAAATTCGTTTCTATAAATGGTCATTTTAAGGGGAAGGAACCAGAGAAGAGCCAGAGCAGCTCATACTGATGGTTCTTTTCACAGACAGAGTTTTTAAAAGTTTTCTTTACACAGATAGAGCAAAGGAAAAGGAAAGTGAGCTGGGAGTATCTTCTGGACAGAGGGACATGTATCCCATGGAAAGAAGACAGAAGGAAGAGGTAGGTACTAGGCAATGGAGCATTAGAAGAAAAGCAATCAGAGGTGGTCGTCTTCCTTTAAGGGGCAGCCATGGTCAAGGTAACCCACACCTTGTTTCCCCTTCCTTTGACAGTTTTGAATGCCAACAAGCAAGCAACTTGCATTTGGTAAATCCCTGTCTCACCCTTTAATAGCTGGTAACTAGACATCCAACGTGGAATGGAAGTGAGCTTCCCATCATGATGAAAATATGACTAATTTCCTTCTTGTTTAGGCCTTTGCCTCTACAGGGATGTGCTAGAGCCTCATTAGGTCCAACGAGGGCAGAGGAAACCAGAGAACAAATGTATATGTGTAACCCAAAAAAAAAAGGATTTAAACAGAAAATGAATGAATGAATAAAAGTAAAAAGGAGACCAGAGAGGAGAGGAAGTCATTGAAGGGCATCTAGTCTTCTTAGCCATTGGTACTTGGAGCAAGAAGGAGAGAAAGTGGCTCTGTTGGTTGGATCTGTCAGTGCTCAGCCCAGAAGCTAGGAGATGGATGTATTTTGGATTTCTTCGAATGCGACTTGCTGCTTATAACCCTTGTTCTGATCATCAGAACTTGTCTCAGCTACTTTCCTTTTTAATTTGTATTTTTCAATGTTCAGTTAAAGTGAAGTACATAGAGATTCAGGAAACTAGGAAAACTGGGTTCAGGTCTTGCCTCTGACATATGCTGGCTCTATGACCTGGACCAAGTCTAGTCAACAAGCACCTACTGTGTGCCAAGTTCTGGAAATACAAAGAAAGGCCAAAAAGACCCTCCTGGTTTTTAAGGAGCTCACAGTCTAGCGGGGGATCCAACATACAATAACTATATACAAACAGCTTCATCCAGGTGAAATCAGAAATAATCACCAGAGGGAAGGCTCTAGCATGAAGAGGATCTGGAAAGACTCCCTTGTAGAAGGCAGGATTTTAGCTGGGGTATGAGGGAAGCCAAAAAAGCAAAGGTGATGAGGGAGAGCCTTCCAGACCCAGGGGAGGGGCAGAGAGATGGAGGGTCTTGTTCATGGACCTCAAGAGAAGTCAGTTACTGGATTGCAGAGTGCATGTTGTGGAGTAAAAAGACTGGAAAGATGGGACTGAGATAGTTTATAATGGGCTTTAAATGACAAGCAGAGCAGTTGTTGTATTTTTTTCCTAGAGGCAAAAGGAAGCCACCAAAGTTCATGGGGCAGGGGGTGACATAAGCTGATCCATTGTAGGACAGTCATTCTGACAGCTGAGTGGAAGATGGATGGGAGGAAGGACTGCGGTCAGAGAGACCAGCCAATGGGCCATGGAAACAGCCCCAGGGTGAGGGCCCTACAGGAAGGGGGCTGGCACCATGATAGAAGAAAGGCATTTAGAGGTTCTAGGAAGGTAGAAAGAAAGGGGGTGTCTAGGGGGGCTGAGGATAGTCCCTCATCTGCCCTGAGTCTGGGTGATGCTTGGGTGGTAACAGGAAAATGAGGAAGAGGGAAGAATTGGGGAGGTAAAGATAATGAGTGCACAAGAGGATGATCCAAGGTGGCAGAGGGGGATCATGGGAGGCCGTTGTATGGGATGGTGACCCTTCAGGAGGCTATTGTATGGGACCATAGGAGGCTGTTGTATGGGTCTGTGCCCCTGCAGGAGGCCATTCTATGGGATTGTGCCCCTTCAGGTCATTCTGTGGGACCAGGCCCCTGCAGGAGGTTATTTATGGTACCACGCCCCTACAGGAGGCATTCTATGGGACTTTTAGGAGTGGGTCTTCCCTGTTCCTAAGAGGGAAGTGAGAAGGGCTTGCAGAATGGGTTTGGGCTGGGAAGGAAATGAAGCCCTTGGACCCAATCCCTGACAAGAGGATGGAGTCTTGTCTTCAGATATCCATCCCAGAGCTTTGGGAGAGATGGCCTCTCACCTGAGAGAAGAGAGTAGGAAAGGTACAAACTCAAGGCAACCAGAAGCTGCCGGTTTCCAGGTGGACAGAGTAAGCTTTGTTCATCTGGAAACAGGCAGCAAAAGGGCCTGGCCACACAACTCACCAATGGTTAGGAAACCAAAAATGGTTGGGTGGGTCAAACAACAGTTAGCCAACCCTGATACCGCCCTTAGCCATGCCTAAGGGAGGAAGCAGAACTCTCAGGGGCCAGATTTGAGTCTTAGAGTGGAATCTCCTCTTAGGTAGCTTGTTGGCACAGTGGCTAGAGCCCCAGCCCCCTGCCCAGAAGCCCCGAATTCCAATCCATTCTTCTCTAAGAGGATGGAAGAGGGCACAGAGAAAATAATGACTCTGAGCCAGAACTGATGTTCAGCACACACCTTAAGCTCAACATGTCCAAAACTAAACCCATTCTCTTTCTCCAAAAATGTCCCCCCCTTCAAAATTTTGAGGTACCCTTACCATCCTCCCAGGCACCCAGGCCCATCTCCCATTCCCCTCTCTCTCATCCTTCATCTCCATCTGTGGCTAAGATCTGTCCATCTAGCCCTTTTCTCCTCTGACACTGCTAATACACAGATGGAGGCCTTTGTCCCTCATACTTAGTCTATGATGGTCATTTTTTGGTCTCCCTGCCTCAGGTCTTTCCCACTCCAGTCCATTTTCCAGTCAAATTAGCCTTCCCTAAGTGCATGTCACTCCCTTCTCTATTCAATAAACTCCTTATCCCCTCCCAGAGCAAATGTAAAATCCTCTGGGATTCAAAGTCCTTTACAACTGGCCTTCTTCCCACCTTTCCAGTCTTCTTCCACCTCATTCATCCTCCTAGACTCTTTGACTCAGTGACACTGACTTATGTGTTATTCATCATACAGAGACTTTAAGACTACATACATTCCTACTGGCTTTCCCATACTCAAAAGGCTCCATTTCCTGGCTCCCAGGACAAGTCCCAGATAAAACCCTACTTTCTACAAGAAGTCTTTCCCAGTCTTCTTTAATGCCTCCCTCTGTTAACTGTCTCCAATTCATTCTGAATAGATCTTGCTTATACACAATTGTTTTCACATTGCTTTCTTTTCCCCCATTAGACTGTGAGGTCCTTAAGGACGGGAATTATCTTTTGCCTTTCTTTGTATCTCCAGCACTTAGTCCAGTGCCTGCCATGTAGTAGGAGTTTAATAAATGTTTAGTGATGACTAAAAGATAAAATATCTATAAGATAACCATTTTTTCATATCAAAAGAAACATTATATGTTGTAGTTATGGCTTTGGGAAAGGGAGACTTTGGGATGGGAGACTTGGGAGGAAAATGTTTGGAAGAGCTGTCAGAAAATTAGATGAAACTTTGTTTCATCTATAGAGCTTGTATTTAATATGACATCTACAATATTCAGTAAAATATGTACTATCTAGTTTTGTCAAAATTTTTATATTCTTAAGGTTTAATTTTTTTAAAGATTTTATTCAGTATGAATTCTCTAATCTTGAGTAAGACTTTTGATTCAGAAGTTTCCCCCACATTTATCATATAAGGTTTTCCTCCAGTGCAAAGCTTCTGATGAGCAATCAAATATATGGAAGGCTTTCTCACTTTCATTAATTTTCTCCGCTATTAATTCTCAAAGTATACTAAATGCTATGCTCCTATAGAAAGGCTTCCTATGTTCAATACAATTATAAGTTTTCTAATATAATCCCATGCTAGACGTTAAGAGATAACTTATGGAAAAGCTGTCCACATTGATTAATTTGTAAGCCTTCTCCAATTAATAGTTAATTAATGTTCTTACTCTGGCAAAAAAAAAAAAAGCCTTTTTACAGTCATTACCACCTAAATTTTCTCTCTAGTATGAATTTTTTGATGTCTGCTAAGTCCTGAGCTCTGGCAGAAGGCTTTTCCACATGCATTACATTCATAAGGTTTTTCTCCAGTGTGAATTCTCTGATGTTGAGTAAAATGTATGCTACGGTTGAAAGCCTTCCCACACTCACTGCATTCAAAAGGTTTTTCGCCAGTATGAATTCCCTGATGTTGAGTAAGATGTATGCTTCGGTTAAAGGTCTTCCCACATTCATTGCATGCATAAGGCCTTTCTCCTGAATGAATTCGCTGATGTTTAGTAAGTTTTGACATCCAATAGAAGGCCTTGCCACATTTATTACATTCGTAAGGTTTCTTCCCACTGTGAATCCTGTGATGGGAAGTAAGGGAAGACCTACGACTGAAAGTCTTCCCACATACGTTGCATTCATAAGGTTTTTCTCCACTATGAATTCTCTGATGTTCAGTTAGTCCCGAATTCCACCGGAAGGCCATTCCACACTCATTACATTCATAAGGTTTCTCTCCTGTATGAATTCGTTTATGATCAGTAAGGAGAGCAATTCGGCCAAAGGCCTTCCCACACTCGTTACATTCGTAAGGTTTCTCTCCAGTATGAGTTCTTTGATGTTGAGTAAGGTGTATGCTCTGGTGGAAGGCCTTGCCACACTCACTGCATTCATAAGGTTTCTCTCCAGTGTGAATTCGCTGATGTTTAGTGAGTTCTGAGGTCCAAAAGAAAGCCTTGCCACATTCATTACACTCATAAAGTTTTTGTCCGCTATGAATTCTATAATGAGAAGTAAGGGATGACCTGTGACTGAAAGTCTTCCCACATTCATTACACTCATAAGGTTTCTCTCCAGAATGAATTCGCTGATGTTCAGTAAGTCCCGAGCTCCATCGAAACACCTTTCCACATTCATTACATTCGTAGGGTTTCTCTCCTGTATGAATACTCCAATGTTCAATTAGTTGTAGACTACTGAGGAAAGACATTCTACATTCATTACATTTATGGAGTTTCTCACCAGTATTGATTATTGGGAGGGAAATACAAGATGAGCTGTGGCAAGTTTTTCTACCATCATTTTCTTCATGAGGTTTCTCTTGAGTATTTATTCTATGACATTTTAAAAAGTCTGAATTATAACTGGAGGATTTCTCACATTCATCAAATTTAGAAAATTTCTTCAGACAAAATCTATTATGCCTACTTGAGTCAGGGTACAATCTGAAGCTCTTTCTTTGTGTCTCACATTGGTGGAAACTCTTTCCAACATACAGCTTTTGTTGGGAAACGAAGGTTGGCCCTAGACCAAAGATTCTGTCATATTTCTTACATTTATGATTCTGCAATTTATTGGAAGTTTTCCTTTGGAACGTTTTTGCTTGCTTAGAATGTTTCTTCTCACAGCTTTGCTGTGTATCTAACCCAGCTTTATATTCTATTGACTTGGAGACACAGGGACCATCTCTTTTGAAATTTTCTTGGAATGACTCTTCTGTGGAAATGCCCAGGCTTAGAATTGATTCCTTGGCTTCAAGTCTATTCTCCCAATCTGAAAGAAAGAAAAAATAAATACTTTCATCTAGTCCTGTCTTCCATTTCTTTTATTAAGAAAAATGTTGAACTTCAAAAGTTAAAAGAAATAATACTACCATTGTATGGTTATTTATCTATTTGGTTTCTAAAAGGCATTTATACAGATCTTCATAAGATCTTGTGAGGTCGGTAGGCTAGTTATTACGTTTTCCAAATCAGGAAATTGACTTAGATTAATTTACTGATTTAACCACTAATGATATCAAAGCTAATACTTGAAAGGTCACAAACAATCACAGAATTTCAGAATTGGAAAGAACTTCAGTGCAACCTTTATTTCAAAAGACTTTCTATTTTAATGTCATCAACAAATGGTCCTTTGCTTGAAGACTTCTAGGAAATCCAAGGCAATCCCTTCCATTTTTGGATAGCTCCAACTGTTAAAGAGATTTTTGCTTAGAGCAAGCTTACATTGTCCTCTGTAGTTTCTCTTCATTACTCTTAATTCTGAGATCAAAAAGAACAAATTCAGTTTCAATTCAGTTTCTCTTCCACATGGCAGCTTTTAATTACAGAAAATCAGCAATCACATTCCTATTGAGTCTCCTCTTCTTCAGGCTATACATTTATCAAAGGATGTACAAGTCCCTCCCAAATGGCCATATGGACTATTTGTGACCAATAGGTGAAGCCTTCCAAGCTGGTATTGATCTGGGTCAGCCACAGTCAGACACAACCCCAACATCATGATGTTATTCCAGCCTTCTTTGAGCAAGAAGGACAAACAACAAAAACATCCTTCAAATGACCTTTTTGTGGCATTAACTCCAAAGGAGCTAATAAATTATGAACCATCTTGGTTCACTTCAAATCAGATTGATTCAATAAACATTTATGTGAAAGGAATTGTTAGCAGCAACATATATAAACAAAAAAAGAAAAGCTTAAGCCTTCCAAAAGTTTATATTTTATTTACATCATGCCTATAAGCAAATATCAGGTTAGTCAAAGTCATTTCAAGAAAGAAAGCTAATAAATGCAGAGCGTCAGGCAAGGTCTCATGTGCAGGTGATATGTAAAGTGTGCTCTACACAGCTAAAGGAAAGTTTTCCTATATCCAAACTATCAATTTAGCAACTGTATGAAAATTGGATGCAGAGAGAAGACTAGAGGGAGAGAGAGATCAAACTAGGAGGCTCCTGTAATAATCCAGGCAATAAGATAAGAGCCTGAACTAGAAAAGCCTGGTTATACAAGTTGAGAGATTTAATAACTTGGATATGGAAGTTGAGGAAGGGGCAGAGTTAATAATGACTTCAAAATTTTGAGCCTGAGTGACTTGGAAAGACTTAATGGTATCCTTTTCAAAAATGGGGAAATTTAAAGAAACATTACAAGCTCCATTTAGGATATGTTAGCTTTGAGATATCTAGGAGGGGGGAGTCAAAATAGCAGAGTAAAGGCAGGGAATCACCTAAGCTCTCACTTAAATGTCTCCAAATACTTTTAAATAATGACCCTCAAGAAATTCTAAAGCAGCAGAATTCAGACAAAAAAAGATGGAGTGAAATAATTTTCTAGCCCAAGAGAACTAGAATGTCAGCAGGAGAGGTCTGTTGCATCAAGATGAGAGTGAGCACAATCCAGCACAAATAGCACCAGCAGAGTCCCAGCAAACAAGGAACAGGTCTTGGCATTTACTGAATCAACAATATTAGTAGCTACTTTTGGAACTTTCAGCATACAGATGGTCATAAGGAGATCTCTTTGCTAGCACTGAGGCATGATTGCTGCTTTGCCCATACTAGAATCCAGGTTGTGATGGGTGGCAGTCTTAGGGCAAAGAGTTACTACCGGAACAGGCACCCTCCTCACAGTTCCAGGACAGAAAAAGAGTACTTGTGGTCACTCACAGATCTGGTCAGGAGAGTAGTAAACACACCTCTCCTTAGATCATAATGCCTTGGAAGAACTGAAAATTTACAGGTCCCTAGAAGTATTTCTGAAAACAGCTGCACAAAAATCTTGCAACTTGGGATAGTGCACCCTCCACCTATTACAAATATTAGACTGAGAAAATAAGCAAACAGCAGAAAAAGATTCTGCTCATAGAAAGTTATCGTGTTGACAAGGAAAATCAAAACAAACATTCAGAAGATAAAAAGTCAAAACTCAAGATTGCCAGGAGAAATATCAACAATCTCAGATATGCAGATGATACCACTCAGATGGCAGAAAATGAAGAGGAATTAAGAAGTCTCTTGATGAGGATGAAAGAAGAGAGGGTAAAAGCTGGCATGAAGCTCAGCATCAAAAACAAAAAACCACTAAGATTTTGGCAATTGGTCCCATCACTTCCTGGCAAATAGACAGAGAAGAAATAGAAACAGTCAGATTTTTTAATCTTGGGCTCAAAGATCAGCAAACAGTAACCATGAAATTAAGACTCTTGTTCTTTGGAATGAAAGCTTTGGCAAATCTAAACAGTGGACTAAAAAGCAGAAATATCACTTCCCCAGCAAAGTCAATATACTCAAAGCTATGTTTTTTCCAGTAACATTGTATGGCTATAAGAGCTGCAGTATAGGGAAAACTGAGCACCACAGAACTGACATCATAGTATGGAAGAAGACTTTTGAGAGTCCTAACACAACAGAGAGGTTCAATCAGTCAATACTTAAAGAAACCAATTCAGGCTATTCACGGCAAGGTGAATGGTTGAACAAATTGCGGTATAGGAAATGATGCGCAAAAAAAAAAAAAAAACTTGAAAGACTTCCAGAAACTGGTACAAAGCACCCCGAGCAAAACCAGGAACTGTACACAGTACCAGCAATACTATATGACAATCAACTCTGAATGATTTAGCTATTCTCAGCAATACACTAATCCAAGGTAATTCCAAAGGATTTATAATGAAGAATACTATACAACTTTAGAGAAAGAACTCATGGATTTTGAGTACAGATTGAAAAATTCTTTTTTTTAACCTTATTTTTCTTAGAGTATTTTTGGTGTTAGATAGTCTTTTTTTAACATCACTAATATGGAAATGTTCTGCATGACTGCATATGCACAACCTATATTAAACTGCTTGCCTTCTCAATGGGGGGGGAAGGAAGGAAAGAGAATATGTAACTCAAAAATTCTTAAAAACCGTTAAGGGGCAGCTGGGTGGCACAATGGTTAGAGCACCAGCCCTGAAGTCAGGAGGACCTGAATTCAAATGTGGACTCAGATACTTCCTAGCTGTGTGACCCTGGGCAAGTCATTTAACCCCAATTGCCTCAGCAAAAAGCAAACAAAAAACAAACAAACAACAACAAAAAAAAAAACATTAAAAATTGTTTTCGCCAGATCCAGCCATTCTGGAGAGCAATTTGGAGCTATGCTCAAAAAGTTTCTAAACTGTGCATACCCTTTGACCCAGCAGTGTTTCTATTGGGCTTATATCCCAAAGAGATCTTAGAGGAAGGAAAGGGACCCACATGTGTAAGAATGTTTGTGGCAGCCCTTTTTGTAGTGGCTAGAAACTGGAAACTGAATGGATGCCCATCAATTTGAGAATGGCTGAATAAATTATGGTATATGAATGTTATGGAATATTATTGTTCTGTGAGAAACGATCAGCAGGACGATTTCAGAGAGGCCTGGAAAGATTTGCATGAACTGATGCTGAGTGAAATGAGCAGAACCAGGAGATCATTATATATGGCAACAACAGTATTACATGAGGATCAGTTCTAATGGACATGGCTCTCTTCAACAATGAAATGCTTCAAACCAGTTCCAGTTGTTCAGTGAAGAAAGCCATATACACCCAGAGAGAGGGATGTGAAATGTGAACCACAACATAACATTTTCATACTCTCTATTGATGTTTGCTTGCATTGGGTTTCCTTTATCTGATATGTCTTCTGTGTAGATATGATTTTTCTTGCACAACAATGATAAGTTTGGAAATATGTATACATATATTCGATTTGTCAAGTATTTTAACATAATTAACAAGTAGTGGACTTCCTCCCATCTAAGGGAGGGGTGGGGAGTAGGAAGGAAAAACTTGTAACAGAAAGCTATGTAAGGATTAATGTTGAAGAATTACCCATACATATGTTTTGCAAATAAAATAAAATTTTAAAAAAACTGTTTTCATATATGATTTGAAAAAACAAAATATTAAATAAAAATATTAAGCATATTTTTTTCCACATGAAGCCTTCCCTAATTCCACATAGGTATAAGGACCTACCCTCTCCAAATCATTTTTTGTTCATGTTGCATCTATTCTGTTGTTGTTACTCAGTTGTTTTCAACTATCTTTGACTTCAACTGGAGTTTTCAAGGGCAGAAATACTGGAATGCTTTGTCATTTCCTTCTCCACCTTTTTTTATAGGTGAGGAAACTGAGGCAGAGTGAAGTGATTTGTCCAGGGTCACACAGCTACTAAGTGTCTGAGGATCATGTTGAACTCAGATCTTGCCCACTCCGGGCTCAGTAATCTATCCCCTGCATCATGTAGCTTCACTACTTAACAAGAAAAAATTAAAGTACTGGAATACTTTAATTTAAATACAAAAATCAGTGGATTCAATTACATAAAAAAATTCTGTCCAAGGAAAATTCAAACATTCAAAATAAAATGGACAGAAATAGACTGGGGAAAATTGCTTTCATATTTCCACTAGAAACTTGGCATTCACAATATATAGGAATGAATATAGATTTATGAGACTAAAATTTATTTCACTAAAGACAAATGGTCAAAATTTGTAAATATGCCTTTCTTCAAAAACAAATACAAATTATTAGTAATTTCCTAACAGGAAAATAAAACTATTCAAAGATATACAAAATTTTTTTAAAAGTGAGACTTCACTTCGCCACTTTCAAATTGGCAATGGGTTATAATCTAGAAAATTAGGCATGATCAAGCGGAAGAAAAACAAGTGGGTTCTTATACTGTAAAGGAAGTCAGGAACTGGAGCCATCACCTTCAAAGCCATTATGGCAACATACAAAAGGAAGATCAATACTCCTAATAACCACTGATCCAGTCATACTACTCGTAGAATGGTACTTCAGGAAGCCAACAAAAGAAAACAAAACCAAATTACACGCCTCTAATTCCAGCTCCTGAAGGCAGTTTAGGCTGGTAGATTGTTTGGGCTGCAGAAGTCAGAGCTGGGGGGCAACTAGATGGCTCAGTGGAATGAGGACCAGCCCTGAAGTCAGGAGGACCTGAGTTCAAATCTGGTCTCAGACACTTAACACTTCCTACCTGTGTGACCCTGGGCAAGTCATCTAACCCCAATTGCCTCAGCAAAAAAAAAAAAAGAAGTCTGAGCTGCAGTGGGTTAATGAGTAAGCACTTCACTTCTAGTCTGGGCAAGATGGGGACACAATCTCAAAGTAATAATCATAACAAAACAACAACAATAATAATGTATAACATTACAATATATAATGTATAATAATAGCACACATAATAAGTAATGTCTAATATATACTGTATTACAATAACATAAATAGTGGCAATAATGGTATTGTTATTAATAGGAATAATAAAAGGCCCAAAATAAACCTTGGGTCTAACAACTGTGTTACAGCTACATTCTAGCATTTAGATATATCAAAGCTTCATAAACTATAGGTTGCAAACTCATATGGAGTCACAGAACTGAATGTAGTGGTCCCAAAATTGTGATTTATTATCACTAAATGTTTGATTTGTGTGCCTATTTTATATACCTATTTTATATACTATTATATATATATCTGGGATTGTATAAAAATTTCTCAGATGAAACGGGGTCACAAGTGGAAAAAGTTTAAGATCTGATATATCATGGCACCTTTATAATAGTTACGTTGCTAGAATATAGGGAACTTTTCCTAAAAAATATAAGTGAAGTCAGAATATACGCACTGATCCCACCTTGGGGAAACTAATAGTAATATCATCTTAAGAACTATTTAAAATCAAAAGTGTCTAGGATATGTTACTAATAAACATATTTTAAAAGGAAATGAATGAATGAGCCAGGAGAAGTGAGTAACGGCACAAAGTCAGAAGAGAAATAAGAGATGTGGCTTCTCTTAAAGGCCCTGGAAGGCCAGGGAAGAGGAGACTTGAGGAAGGAATTAGCTCAGTCTCGGCCTTTGACCTGGCTGCCCCGGAAAGTGTTTCAGAGGGCTTCTCCTGAGCAGCCCAGCGCCTTTCCCACCTGGTTCCCAAACTCACCTGCTCCGGAGCTTGCCGGGACAGAGCCTTCTTGAGTCCCAGGGGCTCGCTGTTGCTCCAGCTGCTTTATCACATCTGGTTTGGAATCTTCAAGTCCTGTGCAGTGAAAACAGGAGCGTGCTGGAGCAGAGAGCCCCTGGGAATGGAAGCCTAGCCGGTTAACTGGTAATTCAGGGCCTACTGTGCCCGCGGCACTTTGCTAAGTGCAGTCTAAGATGCAAAGGTGGGCACCAGTAAGGACGCTCTGTCTTACTGGACAAAGCGGGTTTGGGCTCCCCCGGGAAATCGATAAATTTGCCTCACTTCCTGCTAAGAGAAGAGGTGTCCAATTCAACCTGATGAATCCATGCCCTTGACCTTAGGGGATCACCCCCTGGAACTCCCAGGTGCTGGTTCCCCCCCACCCGAGACCATTCACCAGGTAATAATGGGTAGAAATACCTCAAAAGGAATAGGACTCTCAGGGCCGCATGCCCGATGATGCCTGACATCCGGCATGGGCCTTACTGAGGCCCTGGGGGACGCTCCTTACCCAGGCCCGCCAGGTTCCGGTAGTTCTCCAGCATCACCTCCCGGTACAGCTCCTTCTGGGCCGGGCCCAGCTGCCCCCACTCCTCCCTGGTGAAGTCCACGGCCACGTCCTGGAAGGTCACGGGCCCCTGAAACCCGATAATTTGTGGAGGCCGCCCTGCAGAGAAGCACCCGAACCCCCAAAGCAGGCCCGTGGTGCTGGCAGAGAAGCTCAGTCCGGCCGGGGAAGGCGGCGGGGCTGCAAAATCTGGGGCCAAAGCCAGATCCGGCCGAAGTCCGGAGATCCCAGGGCTCCCGAAGGGGGAAGCGTAGGATCCTCAGTCATGGCTCCCAACCCCAGATGGGGAAATGGCAGAGGCTAAGGGCACCCAATTCCAACACCCCTCCACCATGAGGAATTGGCCCTTCTGGATCCCAGGCCCCACACTCTGGGTCCTGCTGTGCCCCCTGGGGGACTCATGAGGAATTGGCCCTTCTGGATCCCAAGCCCAGCATTCTGGGTCTAGTTGCGCCCCCTAGGGTACCCAAGAGGAATTGGCCCTTCTAAACCCCAGGCCCCTCCCTCTAGGCACACCTGCATCCGCTAGGGACCTCAAACTAAATGGCCCCAGGTTCTTGGTGCCAGGCTGAGAACAGAGGTGCCACTCACCTGCCAGGTCCTGGCCGCCATCCTCCTGCTTTCTAGGACGGGTGAGCTCTCCGTGCTGGAGGCTCGTATGTCTCTTCAGACTGGGAGCTCCTCAAGGGCAGGGACTGTCTTTTGCTTCCTTTGTAGCACCAGCGCCTAGCCCAGGGCCTGGCACACAGTAGGTGTTCATAAACGGCGGCAGACTGCCTGCTGTGGTCACGAGGAGCCCGTGTCCAGCCCAACTCACTCTCCAGGATTTCTACCTTCTCGACCCCTTCCTCCCCAATTAGAGCAGAGGCTCCTAGAGGGGATCTTGCATCCTCAGCACAGGGTGTGGCATGCAGGAAGCGCCTAATAAATGCTCTCTCTAAAGTCCTTGCTGACAACTCAGTAGGTCCTTCAGCCCGGGAGGGGGCCCGGTGGGGGAGTGGAAGAGATGTGAGAGACGGGGGATGAGGACGCCGACCACAGCAAACGGCTTTTACACACGCGGTCGCGGTCTCATTTGCCAGCATTGCTTCCTTTTGCAGAGGAGTTAACTGAGGCACCGGGTCACCCCGCCAGCAGCGTCGGGCAACCTTGGCAACGCTGAGGGGCGGGGCGGGGGAGGGGACGGGAAGAAAAGAGGAGCCCAGGAGAGGCTGGGGAAGCCGGGGAGGGAGGGAGCGCGACATCCTGACCTCCTGATTGGTCGGCTTTGTAGCCGCGCCTCCAAGGCCAACCAATGGACTGCTGAAGAGCTTCTGCGCGCCAGGACTGCGCACGCGCAATTCTCAAAGGGCGGCGAACTATGGGGCAGCCTCTGAAAGCCGGCGGCAAGGGCTCCTCCCGCGGCTCTCACCCAGGGTCGCGGGGGCCAGGGAGCCACAGCAACTAAGAGTGCTCTCAGGACCGTGGAGGCCCGACCCAATTGACGGCAGCACCACGGGAGGGGGTAAAGCCGGGGAGCAGAAGTGAGGAAAAGGAAGCACCTCTTGCCTGGTTATCTCGTTTCCAAGGCAACCGCGGCACGTCAGGGAAGCCCCTGGGAAGGCTCGTGCCTGGAGGGCCCCCAGTGCTGACTTCCCAGGGAGATCTGGTGTGCAGGAGGGGAGCTTAAGGGTCCGAAGCGGGGAGGAGGCTGGGCAGCTTCCATCCCCTTGCCTTGGGTCCCGCAAAGCTCGCTACGTCCTCTTCATCCTCCTCCCTCCTCTTCCTCTTGCTGCTGGATAACTTGGTCCTTTGTACGCCCTCAGCCAGCCCACATGGGTTGTGCTTCTTCGTTCTCAGAGGACCGAGATGGCATCAGTATTTAGAATCCAGTTACGTGTGTCCGATGGTGGCTGATCGATCAGACCAATAGGAGCTCTGCCACCGGTCGGACGCAAGTAGTCCCTGTGAACATTTGGGGTGTTTCTCACGTTTCAGTTTTCCTTTGCTTCTAGAGCACAGCTCCTTCTCTGAGGAGGGCAGTGTCTCCCATGTCATACAATGGATTCTAAAATTCTTCTGAGGGACCTTGAGAGTGTTCTCTTATTGCTCTTTCTGACCACCCTGTGAGCGCTTGCCCGTGGGAGTTCTCCATAAAATCATCTTTTTGGCAAACACACATTGGGCATTGGAACACTGTGGCCAGCCCAACGGAGTTGTGCTCTCTGCAGTAGGATTGGGATGCTTGGGACTTCAGTTCGAGAAAGGACCTCAGGGTCTGGTACCTTCTCCTGCCAGGGGATCTTCAGAATCTTCCTAAGTCGATTCACAGGGAAGTGGCTCAGGTTCCTGGCATGGCTCTGGTTTCACAAGTGTGCAGAAATGATGTCCACACAATGGCTCTGTAAACAAACATTCAACAGGTGTGTTCAGAAACAGCTCCCGCTCTCATCAGGGAGCTTACTTTCTAACTGAGAAGACATACATGCTAGGAAATTCAAACTCTGAGTATGAGTGACTGGGTTTACAGCCCAGAAAATATAGATTTATAAAATGAGCTGCTGCCTAAGACAATGTGGTATAATGAATGGAGAGCTAAGCTCAAAGCCAGGAAGACTGCAATCGTATGTTGTCTCTAACTTGTACTGGCCCTGGACACGTTATTTAACTTAGTTCTCTAGGCAGCCCTGTAAAATATAAATAACTGGGAAGGTGCTAAGCTGCATTGATAGTTTCTTTCCTCTAGTGAAATCACATCTTATCCTCATGAAATATTGTTTCTGAAATACTGAACTGAAACTTGAGGGAGAAATATACATATGTGTGTATTATTACATATAATATGTTATACAGAGATAATCTTGGGAATTATGTGTATAGAGATGGTAATTTAACTTATAGAAACTAGTGATATCGCCAAAAGAGAGCTTGGAGGGAAATGAAAATCGGAACCAATACAGAACCTTGAGTGATAACCCACTGTACCCTCTCAAATGCCTTCGTTGTAGGCAACAATCATCGCTTCATCTTAAATGTATTCTTCTCCCACTGCTTTCATTTCCTCTTACTGAAACCTGATCTCTCCCTAATAACAGCTTCCCTGGCCCCCTTTCCAGCATTCATTATACTTCACTCATTGAAATGGAAGAGTTGTGACTTCTTGCTCTCCAGGGCCACTTCCAGATTCTACCATCTCCTCCTTTGAGATTTATGCTATTTATATCTATACCCCATTAAAATCCTCGTAGCTATTGTCTGCCCATCACTCGATACCCTTTCTTAATCAGATAGCTACCTAACCATTTTTCTCTCCTTATCAACTCCTACCTTTATACTAGGGGACTTCAACATACATACTGTTTGTCAAATACCCTAAACACAAAATTCCTCAGTGTTCACCCATCTTGAGCTTCCCCACCCCACTTCACCCACATACAAATATGGTCATACTCTTAATCTTGCCATCACCCACATATGTAGGAGCTCCATGCTCAAGAATTTTGAAATCCCCTTATCTGAACATTATTTATTTTCCTCAGGTTTCTCCCCATTCCAATCTATTCTCCATTCAGAAACTAAAGTGATTTTTCTAAAACAGGTCTGATCATGTGATTTCCCTATTCAATGAACTTCCTGTGGTCTCCAGCAGCAAATATAAAATGCTGTTTGTCCCCCCCCTAGCTTTCCAGTCTTCTTACACTTTACTCCCCTACATGTACTCTTCAAACCAGGGACACTAGCCTGCCTATTCCATAAATAGCACAATCTACTTAGGAGCTCCAGATAGTTTCTTTAGCTTTCCTCATTGCCTGAGGACTAGGTAAATTCACTTACCTTGGCAGTATACTTTCCAGGAACATCCAGATTGATAATGAGATTGACACTTGAATTGCCAGAGCTAACTCAGTGTTTGGGAGGCTCTGAAGGAAAGTGTGGGTGAGGAGAGGTATCAGACTGACTACCCAACTGAAGGTCTACAGAGCCATTGTACTGACTTCATTGTTGTGTGTCTGTGAAATGTGAATCACTTTCATGTGAATGGTCTTAGGAAGATTCTGAAGATCCCCTGGCAGGAGAAGGTAACAGACCCTGAGATCCTTTCTCAAACTAAAGTGAAAAGCATTCCAACTCTACTGCAGAGAGCACAACTCCATTGGGCTGACCACAATGCCAAATGCACACTTGTCAAAAAGATTAATTTATGGAGAACTCTCATAGGGCAAAAACAACATTTTCAGAAAAAGCAATACAAGGACACTCTCAAGGTCTCTCAAGAACTTTGGTATTGATGGTATGACATGGGAGATCCTGGCACAGGACTGCCCAGGACGGCTTGCCCTCATCAGTGAAGGTGCTGTGCTCTATAAGCAAAGCAGAATTGAAGTAGCTCAGAAGAAATTTGAGGTGCTCAAAGTTAAGAGAAGCACGCTAAATGTTCCTAGGGACTGTTGGTGTCCGACCTGTGGCAGAGCATTCTAAGCTCATGTTGGTTTGATCAGCCACAATCAGACACGCTGTAATTCAATTCTAACACAGTGATGTTATTTTGGTCCTCTTAGAGAAGGGAGGACAACCAACCAACAACTCCCTGAAATGCTTTTCCTCCTCCAGGCTGATTACTAATCTCGGCTTTCTTGGTGATCCAGATAATCCTTTCTTAGACAGGAAATCTTTCTCTTAATTCCAATGCCTTCACTCTGTGAATTATTTCTCATTTTTACTGTACATGGCTTGCTTTGAGTGCTTTGCTGGCAGTGGATTATAAACTTTTTGAGGACAGGATTGTCTTTCGCTTCTTTTTGCATCCTCATTGTTTAGAACAAATCCTGTAGGAACTTCATGCTTGAATTGAAATGATTGATTCAAATAAATAAAAACAAAAAGCAGGTAGACAGCCTATTTTTTTATGATATTAGATATAATCAAACAGAAGTTCTTAATCTAGAGTCCATGAACTTGTTTTGAGAATATTTTTTAAAGAATTTATTTTTGAAATTCAATTGTTGTCAAATACACATTCTCTTTTCATTCCCCCCTTCATATCACACACACACCCATTGAGAAGGCAATAAAAAAAGAAACCTGTTAAAAACATGTAAAGTTCAAATAATCTTGCCTTCCTCTCTTCCTCAATATACTTCAATCTATACTGAGTCTATCACCTCTCTACCTAGCAGTGCATAGCAAGTCCTCTTGGATTGTGGCTTAGTCATTGTGTTGGTTAGAGTTCCTAAGTTTTTAAAAATTGTTTGTCTTGACAATAGTATTATTAGTTTCCTGGTTCTGCCTACTCCACTCTGCATCAGTTCATACAAGTCTTACCAGGTTTCTATGAAATTGTTCCCTTCATTTCTTAAAGCACAATAGCTTTCCCTCTCATGTATGTACTATAATTTGTTTATCCATTCCCCAACTGATGAGAATCACTTTGGTTTCTAGTTCAGTTTTTGAAATTGATATGGGAAATCAAGATTGGCAAAAATCCTGCTTACCCGACTCCTACAGAAATGTGACAGGTACAAGGCTCAGGGGTCTTAATTCATCCTTTCCCTCCCCCTGCCCTCCAGTCTTATTTTCCTCAGAGATATTTAACATTTCATAAGATTCAATACATACTTTCCACTTCAATACCTCTTTGGCTTGTCTAAAGGGAGAATTTTGCTCTCTTTGAATTAAAACTTATCTAAAATCTATGGGCTTTGATTTTTCTCAAAAAAAAATGTAAGCTCCTTGTAAGCAGGGACTGTTTAATTTTTGTCTTTTGTTAGTAGTACACTGAATTCAGTTGAATTTCAATAAAAGCAGATAATGTAATTCTTTGTATTTATTACAATAGAATTTAAAAATCTGATTTTTAAGACAGTATTCTAACTTGACAATAGTATATAACATTTTAATGTTCAAGATGGTAAAAATCTATAGATACAAATCAATTTTAATTGATTTTCAAGTTAGAAAATTAAAATTCTGGTAAAAAAAAAAAACAATCTTTGCAAATCTGAGAATAAAATCTGCCCTCGATCCTTTGGAGGTAGTTTATAACTTATCAAGGATCAGCAACTTTGGTGTGAAGACTTGCTGAGCCCTTTTCAGGGCTGCTCACCCACCTTTGATGTCTACCTGTTATCTCTTACCTATGATTCCAAGATGTTTTATGTCCATCACATTAGCTATGCCCCTTTAAAAACCTTCATGGCAGATAGGCTAAACCAAATTGAGAGTAAATGATATGTCAGAGGGAATAGCAATCCCGAGCACATGAAGACTTACCTCTGGTGGGATGAGCACATGAAGACAATTTGTTCCAATGGCCATGAAAGCAGATAAATCAGGGTCAGTGGACTGATATCAAAGATGCCAAGTTCATCCGAGGCATTCTGGGCCATTACAAATTGTCCTTTGTCTTGCCACTGGATTCCGACGACTGGAAGAAGAGGGAGGTTGATGATCGTGCAACTCTGCCTCATTTAAATCCAATTCATGGGCTAGTCAGGGGCTCAACCCCAATGTCATTGATCCTCTTTGAAATGAAAGATGAACCACTTTCTAAAATGAAACAGAAATTTGCAGTAGCATATTTGCTGCACTGTGAGGTAGGTTTTACAAGTCCTATTCTCTTTTCTTATTTTATTTTTTTTATTAAAGCTTTTTATTTGCAAAACATATGTACCGGTAATTTTTCAACATTGACCCTTGCAAAGCTTTCTGTTACAAATTCCCCCCCCAGTCCCCACCTCCCCCAGATGGCAGGAAGTCCACTACATGTTAATTATGTTAAAATACTTGACAAATCGAATATGTATATACATATTTTTACAGTTATCTTGCTGTGCAAGAAAAGTAGGATCTACAAGAAAAAAAAATCTGAGAAGGGAAACAATGCAAGCAAACATCAATAGAGAGCATGAGAATGTTAAGTTGTGGTCTACATTTCATATCCCTGTCTCTGGGTATATATGGCTTTCTTCACTGAACATTGGAACTGGTTACAAGTCCTAGTCTTAATTTACAGATGGGGAAACTGAGAAGTGACTCAACTGGAATTATATTGTTAGAACCATTAGAACTCAAACCCAAGATTGTCTTGATTACAAACCTGGTTCCCTTCTGTTACACAAGTATCTGTATCTCTAAATTTCCTTCTGTTTATATAATGGTTCAAGATTTTTTTTTAAGTAGTGTGAGCAAATAGGTCATAGTTATTTGAAAATCCATTGTTAAAACAAGTTTTTGCAATAAATTTCTGCATTTTTTTCATTGACAGGAGAGTAGATTTTTTCTAATTTTCCTCTAGTGATATTATTCTAGTAAGAACAACTTTTCAGTATCATTATTCAAAAATATCCCTTTTGAAAGTACATATTTCCCAAGGATAGAAATTTTTTTATTAATCATTTAAAAGAGAATATGTGATGAAGCTTTTGATGAAGTTGAAAAAAAAAACATCTTTTGCAGATGGAATAGTAAAATTAAAAACAATTTGTAAACAATAGTTTTGCTGGTAGTTACATAGCCATGGAAGTAATTGTATGCTGTCGACTTAACATTCATTTGCATTTAGGCATAGTTCCAAATTGCTTTCCCGAATGGCTGGATCAGTTCAAAGTTCCAGTAGCATTATTTTCTCATAGTCAATCCATCATTTGTCGTTCTCCTTTTTCTTTTTTTTTTTTCCTGAGGCAATTGGGGTTAAGTGACTTGCCCAGGGTCACACAGCTAGGAAGTGTTAAGTGACTGAGACCAGATTTGAACTCAGGTCCTCCTGACTTCAGGGCTGGTGCTCTATCCACTGCGCCACCTAGCTGCCCCCGTTCTCCTTTTTCAATATCTTTGTCAATCCAATGAGTGTGAGATGGTAACTCTGAGTTATTTTAATTCGTATTTCTCTAAGTAGTGACTTTGAACGTTTTTGTCATATGGTTGTTGATCGCTTGAATTCCTCCTGAATTGCCTATTCATGTCCACTGACCATTTATCAGTTGCAGAATGCTTTGTCTTCTTATAAATTTGAATCAATTCTCTACTTATCTTGGAAATAAGACTTTATCAGAGAAAATTGTTGCAGATTTCCCTCCTCCCTCCACTTCCCCCCCCCCAAAAAAAATCCTGCTTCTAATTCTGGCTAAATTCATTTTTCTTTTTCTTGTACAAAAACTTTTAAATTCTATATAATTAAAATTGATCTTTTAACCTCCTGTTAACCTCAATAGCCTTTATTCATGACTTTTTAACCTATCCATAATTGATAGGTAATTTCTTACATGTTCTTCTAAATTATAACATCCCCTTTATGTCTAAATCAATACTGGATTTGGAGTCAGAGAATCTGGTTTTGAATCCTGGACCAGCCACTTTACCCATTTAGAACCATAGGACTTCCAGATCAGCTGCCTCTTCCTCACTAGGCTATACTCCTCTGGATTTCTCCATCATGTTATGTTGCCCAATGGGTACCTTCCTCCTTTATCCCTTTGGCTTCCTTTTGAGCTGTTTAGTATATTAGCTCCTTGAGGGCAGACACTTTTTGTTTGCAGCTGGGCTCTGGAGCATGGAGGCACCCAAGAGGGAGATGCCAAGGATGGGTTTCTGGGAGAAAATATTGTATTCCCCTATCATGTAGGTGGGGAAAAAATCCATTGATGACATTCCTAGAACAGACTATGTCTTTAAAAGTGTCTGCCTGGAACAGTCTCTCTTTTTTCCAGCTGTGTCCAAAGCAAGTAAAGGTCCTGTTCATCTGAAGATGGGCACCATGATCTAAGCTTCTTCCTTTAGCCCTTGAGAATGGAGCTTTTGGCTCATGAGGTTTTGCTCACTTTTTTGTTCTTTTTAGGTGGAGATCTATTTTCTTTCCTATAGAAAAGGAGCTTCATGAATTCAGGTATATCTCACTTCTTTTTTTGTATCCTCAGCAATCCTTGATTGGTTGAGTGGCCATCCAACCTTTGCTAACAAACTTGTACCAAGATCCTGAACTGGCCCAATTCACTTCTGAATGGTTGTGATTGTCAAATTCTTCCTGACATTCAGTCATTCTACAATGCACCCAGTATAGCCGGTACTAATAGGTATCTAACCCCTCATCCCTGTGACAATGCTTGAAAAGCAACTATGGTGTTTCCTCAAAATCTTCTCCAAACTGGCTAAGCCTCTCAGTTCCTTCGGCTGTTACTGGTAGATGGCAGTCGTCAGTCACCAAGCATCGATTATGGCATGGTCTCCATTTAGATTGCCCTTGACTGAAAGTGCTCCGGTTGGTCAACATTTATCCTAAACTGAAAATTTTATCTGCATATGGCCTGAGCAGGACAGAGCATGAGGAAGCTCTCCCCTGCCTCCTCCTGCACACTCCACCTTATCCCATCACACTGTGCCTGCAGTTTCAGGAAAGTCCAGGCCATTTTGTCCTCCCCGTTCTACTCTAGCTCTTCTATCCTTCATCCCTCCCTAGTACCTTCCTTTGTCATCCCTGGTCCCTCTCAATCCAATAGCTGTCTTCTCTGCTTTATCTATCCCTGTACTCCTAGTGCAGTCTCATCCCTCTGCAAATCCTCTCTCTGGGTCTATGTTTTATATAGACTGTAAGTACAGTGGGGTAGGGAGTATCTTTGTATCTCTGAGCAGTCCACAGGGCTTTGCACAGGTTTTGGTCCAAACCAGAACCTTTCAGTGGGAGGTGCTTAATAAATGTTAATTTGATTGAACTGAATCGAAGAAATGGCTTGGGATTTCTAATCTAGGGATGTGGAAGCAGAAGAAGCAGAAAGAGCCAGTCCCTTTCCTCAAATCTCTTCCCTTCCCAGCTTTTTTTTTTTTTTTAATTCATTTTTTTTCAATCAGCAAAAGTCTGCCTTCTCATTTTCCTGTCTGAACCCCCACCCCCCAACCATGAGAGGAAAAGAAAACCAAAACCCGTTACAAATATCTATAATCAGGCAAAACAAATTGCTGCATTTTCCCTATTCAGAAATGTTCATGCTCATTTGGGTCCTTCCTCTGCCCATAGAGGTGGGCAGCATGTTTCATTATCAGGCTTGCGATATCATTTGTGATTGGTCATCACAGTGATCCTCTCTGCATTAGTTTCTCTGAAACCCCTGTCTTTATGACCTGGTTGCCCAGTGGATGGAGCACCAGACCTGGAATCAGGAGGAACTGAATTCAGATCTGGTCTCAGACACTTAACACTTGCTAGCTGTGTGACCTTAGGCAAGTCACTTAACCCCAATTGCCTCAGGGGGAAAAAAAGGATTGACAAATGGGGGGAGGGAACAGAATACAAAGGACAACTACACAAAATAGTTGCTTTAAAGTACATTAAGCAATCATAGGAACAAAATATGTCTTAAAAAGTAGAAAAATATTCAAAATTCAGAAAAAATCAATACTACAGATAAATGGAAGAAAATATGAACCTAATTCAGTTCTTTAAATGTGCATAGATTAACTCAATGAGAATACTAGATTGGATAAGAAAACAAAACTACATAATCATACATACTGGGGAATGAATGCTTGCACTAGGGTTTGTAGTGATGTCAGAGAAGATAAGGCCCATATATGAGGTGTGAAGAAGGTAGAAATGGTAAGACTTGGTGCTGATTGGATGCAGGAGATTTTGAGTTGTGGGCGGGCTGGTGGTGTCCTTCCTTCTGGAAAAGGACCAAAATGGCATCACCATGTTAGTCCTTACCATGTGTCCGACTGTGGCTGATCAGCACAAGAGGAGCTCGGAGCGCTGTCGAACAGAAATAGTCCCTATGAACATTTTGGGTGCTTCTCTAACTTTGTGCACCTCATGTTTCTTCTGAGTGAATTCCTCTTCACTCCCGGAGCCCGGCCCCTTCTCTGAGGAGGGCATGCCATGCTGGGCGGTCCAGTGCCAGGGTCTGCCATGTCATACAATCAATTCCAAAGTTCTTAAGGTGACCTTGGATTGCTTTTTGTGACTACCTGGTGAGCGCCTGCCCTGTCTCCATTAAATAGTCTCTTTGGCAAGCCAACATTGGGCATTGGAACAGTGTGGCCGCCCCATGGAGCTGCACTCTCTGCAGCAGACTTGGAATGCTGGGCCCTTTAGTTCGAGAAAGGAGCTCAGGCTCTGGTACCTTTTACTGCTGGAGAATCTTCCGAATCTTCCTTCAAAGGGAAGTGATTTGGTTCCTGACATGGCGCTGGTAATAAAAGAAAATTCTTCCTCTAAGCTTTATCCTGATTGAT
Source organism: Myrmecobius fasciatus (assembly GCA_023553655.1). NCBI lineage: Eukaryota > Metazoa > Chordata > Mammalia > Dasyuromorphia > Myrmecobiidae > Myrmecobius > Myrmecobius fasciatus. The sequence goes on along the minus strand of JAJPUD010001257.1, from coordinate 392,661 downwards.
GAGGCAAAACTCAGGGGAAAAACGGGAATTAAATAGTTTATTAAAAACATGACAAGGTAGCAAAGTGGATGGGCCGATCACTAGAGATCAGCAAGGGATCCAGGAGGAGGCCAGCGTTCAGAAAGAGAGAAACAATGCAGATAGGTCCACATCAGCAAAAGGGGACAGACTGGCATCTCGGCTCCTCCCCAGTGGCCTGTGGCTCCCGGCTAACAGATTAGGAGGTGACCAGTTAGCTGCTGGACAGCAGGTGGTGCAGAAGCTGCAGACTGGATGGCTGACACTTCCCCGACCCTGATTTAGGAACAGGCCAGGGAATGATGAGATGTGACTTTCCTTTTTTAAATTTTATTTATCTTAGGTTATGCATGTACATTCATTTTTCACATACTCAGAAGAGGGAGAAACTGAAGGAGGAGAGCTCTAGGGAAATACAAGGATGATTTTGGAGGGCTTCTGTTCTGGCAATCTGACTCCCCCCACCCCCCCAACCCAACCTAGAAATGCTACAGTTCTGACACAATGATCCCCAATAGAGCACTCCTCAGTTCATTGCTGACTGTCAGATAGATAATCTGTTGGTCAGTGAGAACCAAAGTCCGGAGATCACTCCTCTGAGCCACAGAATTAATGTCAACGATAGAAAACTGATAAAGGGGTCTCCTCTCAGGACTTCGCTGATTTCTTTTGAAAGTCAGCCGGCTGGTAATAATTCCAATTCCAATAAACTTTGCCCCTTGACTTGGAATCGGGTTCAAGCCTGCAAATTCTTTTGAGACACCTTGGGACACTGGGCTGTGACCCCAAACTTTTGAGGTCCCTTTCCCAACCTCAACAAAACAGGAGAAAAAAAAAAAGATGAAAATGACTGCTTGAATGGGCAGTCTCCCCAGCCTGCCGTCTGGCTGCAGATTGGGGAGCAGAACCGGGTCTGTCCCGGATGACCCTGTCACGGTCCCGTGGCTGCTGCGCCTCGGGCTCGGAACTGACCCTCCTAAATGATTAGGGAACTGTACCAAGGGCCCACCCGGGACCAGGCGCTGCCAGTGTACTTGGACTCTTTCTGGCTGGGTGACCTCGGGCAAGTGCCTTCCCTCTGCTTGCCTCAGTTTCTTCCTCTGTAAAAGGAGCTGGAGAGGGAAAGGGCCCAGAAAAGTCCCGTGGGGTCCCGGAGAGGCGGACACGAGTGAATAACTCGGAATTATGTCCTTCCTATGGGGAAGAGCTGGACTCGAATCAACGCTCCCCGGACTAAGCCCGGTGCTCTCTGGGAGGCGATCCATCTTCTCTTAAGCCAGAACACCGGCAGAATCCGCGGGAAAAGGGGGAAGCTCTGGGGGGAGGGGCAAGAAAGTGATCGATCGGGGCTTCTGACGTCAGCGGGTTGTGATGGCAGGAGGGTACAGAAGACTGGTGTAGCCTCGGAATGGAAGGGAATGGAGGACATTAAAGAACACCACGAGAAGGGGGTTCCCTTTCTAAGGGAAGACCCCGGCGTTCATTAAAATGACCCGGAGTCGGCCTTCAGGCTCCGCCCCCTTCGGCGCTGTGGGCCGGCCTGGAGCTGCTCAAGGGCATGCGCAGAAGGTTGCTTCACAGCCCCTCCCATCCTCCCCCTTCCGCCTCTACTCTGTCCTGGGCCCTACGTCCGCCCCCTACGCGGCTGCTGGCACTTCCTGTCCTGCCCCTTTCACTGCACCGCCCTCAGCGGCTGCTGTCCCTGCTTTCCCTCCGTTCTCATTCGTAGCCGAGGAGGAGCCCCGGACTACTGGAGCCCGATTCGGGCGTTAATGAGGCCAGACTTGGGACCCCTGGGAGCTGGAGTTGGAGCGCCGGCTGGGAAGACTTTTGCGCGTGCGCCGTCCTCCTCATTGGTCGGGGGCGCGTTCTGGGAGCCAATCATCGGGGCCGATCGGGGTCTGGGGCGGGCGGAGCAGCCAGGCGGGGCGGCTACCCTCAAAATCTTCTGGGGAGGCGCCCCTGGGGCTCAGCCGGCCCGGTTCCCCCCCTTCGCCGAGATGCCGTTCTGAAGAGCGGGTCTGCGGGTGCGAAGTGTGCGGGTCCTGCCCTTTATCTCCCCAGATTCACCCGCTCTGAAGCCGGATCTGGAGGAGCTGCAAGGAGATGGGAGACCCCCAGGTGAGGGACAGCCAGGGTCCAGTCGGGGAAACTGAGGTGGGGGAGGGGATTGGGTCGCGCTGCCACTGATCGTCCGAGGAAACGGACCGGGGAGGCCACGGATGGGAAAGGACCGATCAAAATTGTCCATCCAGGGAAACTGAGGCCTTCTAGGGCAAGCCCCTGCTAGAAGCGGGATGCGAGGGGGGGAGGGGTTGTACAGTGAGCTCGGACGTCCTGGAGTTCTGCCCCACTCGTCAGTGTGGCCCTCCCCGCAGGGAAGGCCCCACACATCCTCAGCGGGGGGTTGAGGTGCTGGAGGCGCTGTGCAAACAGGAAGCCCAGCTGGAAGGTACCGGCCGGGTGGCGAGGTGCCCAGAGACCCCTGGGTGGGGATGTCCAGGAGCCTTGTGTATCCTGCTTGGCTGCTGCCCCGGGGTTTGCAGAGGACCTTCCGTGGGTGGGCCCAGCCCCGCTTCCCACTCCCCTCTGCCGGCCCTCCCGGTCTGCCTCCCCACCACCCAGGGTCCCCCTTCTGCCCTTGTAGTTTACTTTTATATTTGTCCACTCATTGCCCCAACCTTTAGATTGTAGGCCCCTCCCCCAGAGCAGGGGCTCCTCTCTGAGGGCAGGCTCTGTCTTTGGGGCTTCTTTATATTCCCAGGATTTAGCACAGTGCTTGGCATACAGTAGGTGTTTAATAAGTGTTTAGAGATTATTGATTGGCTGGTTTATGGATGGATACATGTAAGAGTCTCGCAGGCAGGCAGGCTGGCAGCCCCGATGGGTGGAGATCTGAAAGGCTAATGTGCCTGTCCACCTCAGTGAGCTCACAGACCCTGCCCAGCACTTTGAGGGTTATTGTTTGGTTCTGTGATTCAGAAATGAATATAAGCTGGGGCACCCAGGCGGTAAGGAATCTGCTCCCAATAAGTCTGTTAATGTCACCCCACTTTTCAGAGGTCAGTGAGAGAGATGGTTCTTGGGTAAGCTTGTGTCTGTGCTCTTTCAGGAATCGGTAACGTTCCATGACGTGGCCGTGAACTTCTCCTGGGAGGAATGGGGGCACCTGGGCCCTTCTCAGAAGGAGCTTTACCGGGAGGTGATGCTGGAGAACTACAGGAACCTGGTCTGCCTGGGTGAGGACCCTGGGGTGCTGAACCTGGCCCCTGAAGTTCCTCCCTCAGTCACGTGTTTGGCGTCCCTACTTTCCTAACCATTTGTGAGAATGAAGCCGGGTACTTGTGCTACCTTCTTCAGATAGAACAGGGCTGGCTTTGTGCACTGGAAGTTGGCTGCTTGCTTGTGTTGCCTTCCAAGACACATCTCTCCTGCTCTCTCTTCCCAGACTCCGAGGTTTTCTCCTAAAGCCCTAAGGCATAACGACAAATATGAGCAGTCTCCATCCTCTTACTGCAGACATCATTTTCTTTCCAAGTTCAGATCCACTCTGCCAACTCTTTCCACTTCCCTTTTAGGAGGTAGTTACTACCTCCCCCCAGAGAACTTTTATAGAGTTTTCTGAGTGGTCCTCTGATTCCTGCTGTCCCCAGAACAAAATGAGGTAGGCTGGTATTCCAAGTTGACTTTCTGACTCCAGCGCTTTCCTGTTTCCGTTGAGCAGGCCTTGCTGTGTCCAACCCAGATGTGATCTCCCAGTTGGAACAAGGAGAAGCACCTTGGATGCAAGTGATAGAAGGCCCAACATGCAGGTGTGCAGGTGAGTGAGTAGAACCAAGCAGATGAGCATGGGCAGTGACAGTGCAGCTGGTCTTTCAAACATCTGGATTATAAAGGAAAGTAAAAGAATAAAGGTAGCAATGAAGGAGGAAAAACACTTTAGACCTCAAACTATATTATAAAGTAGTGCTTATCAAAGTCTTTAAGAAATCAATGGAACATCCTGGACAAAGAGAATCAGAAATAATAACCCAGTGGTCAATAAACTCCAAACCATGATTTACTAAGGAAAGAACTGCATATTTGATAAGAATTACTTGATAAACTGAGAAGTAGTCTGGTAAAAATTATGCTAAGACCAGCATCCTATACTGTATTTTACAATAAATTTGAAATGGACATATAACCTGAATGTTAAAGATCATATCATAAAATGAGAAAAGCCCAGCAGATCATTTACCTCTCACAGCTATGCATTAAAAGATATATTCTTAACCAAATAAATGATAGAGGTATTTAGAGGTAGATAATTTTGATGACATGAAATTGAAAAGCTTCCACATAGATAAAATGAATGCACCTATGAAAAGAGAAATGATCAATTGATAACAATGGTTTTTATATCAAAATTTTCTGATAAAGATTTGATATTTATGGTACATAAGTAATTAACAGACATATCTAGGTATTTCTATCTATATACTATAAATACACATAAAAGAATAAAAGCCATTCCCTGATAGATAAGTAGTAAAAGAATATGAATGAATTGCTCTGAAAAGAATTATAAACTATTAAGATATGAAAAAATGCTCCAAATCACTGACAGTATGAGAAATAATAAATGAATAATATTAACATGACTATTATAATTGACATACTAACTAGATGTAATTTATCATTAATATAGTGCATATAGTAAAGGTATTGAGAAAATTAAGCTTTCATCTGACATTAAGCAAACTGACAAAGAGGACAACAGATTGGAAGTCAGTTTTGGAGGAAAATGGGCATACTGATGCATTATTGGTGGAGCTGTAAACAATTGTTTTAGAAAGCAGTTTGTAATTATTCAGACGAAATAACTAAAAAGTCCATAACTTTTGACTTTGAATATCTATTACTGTCCTTATACTCCAAGAAAGCCATTGATAAGAAAATCCCACTATACACTAGAATCTTTAGAAGAAAACTTTTTTTTTTTTAATCCTAATTCCTTATCTTTTACTAGTGATGGTGAGACTTAATATTCTATTCTGCTTCCACTCCATCTCTCCAGTAGCACTGCCCTTAGGGTATCTGATGTTGAGTCAGTTTTAAAATTCTATATAAACATATGATAATAGACGTATTTGGTCTGTTTTTTGGCGCTTTATTATAATAGTTTTTGGAGGAGACCCAGATGACAAAACTTAGGCATCTGGGTACAGAGGATATTGACATATTTTATTTCTTTCAGACTGGGACATTAGGCCTGGAACTCCCATTTCTATCGATCTGTCATCCCTGGAAAAACTCCCAAGAGAAGACACTTGTGACTCCAAGTTGTGTGAATCTTATAAATGTAATGCCAGGTTAAAGAGGAAACAGAATAATGAAGAGACAGATTTTCAGCAAGTAAAAATCATTCAGAAAAACTCTTTGAATACTGTCAGGGACAGTGAATGTAATGAATGTGGCAGAAGGTTCAGTCTCAGGCCCATCCATTCTCTATACCAGGAAGAACAAATAGGAAAAAGTCTCTATAAGTATGATACAGACAAAAAGACCTGTTCACTCAATTCAGACTTAAGTAGAAGCAGTGAAATCAATTCAAAGAAGATGCTTTCCAAGTATAATGAATGTGAAAATTCCTTTAGCCATAATTCCAACTTTATTGAATGTCAAAGAGATTGTATTGTAGATAAACTTTGTGAATATGAGGAATGTGGAAAAGCCACGTACCCTAATTTATCTGTTGCTTCACATCACAGAATTCATTCCGGAGAGAAACAAAATAAATCTGATCATTGTGGGGAGACTTTCTCCCAGAACCCTCAACTTACTGAGCATCATGTAATCATGCCTCTTGGAGAGAAAGCATATGAGTGTAATGAATGTGGGAAGACCTTTAGATATAGTTCATCTCTTACTTCTCATCATAGGATTCATACTGGAGAGAAACCCTATAAATGTAATGAATGTGGGAAGACCTTCAGACACTGCTCATCCCTTACTTTCCACCTCAGGATCCATACTGGAGAAAAACCTTATGAATGTAACGAATGTGGGAAGACCTTTGGCCAAAGCATACAACTTCTTGGCCATCAGAGAATTCACACTGGAGAGAAACCTTATGGATGTAACGAATGTGGGAAGACCTTTAGACACAGTTCATCTCTTATTTCACATCACAGAATTCATACTGGAGAGAAACCATATGAATGTCATGAGTGTGGGAAAACCTTCAAACACAGCTCTTCCCTTACTTACCATCACAGGATTCATACTGGAGAGAAATCATATGAATGTAATGAATGTGGAAAGGCCTTTCGAGAGAGTTCAAAACTGACTCGACATCAGAGAATTCACACTGGAGAGAAACCTTACGAATGTAATGAGTGCGGGAAGGCCTTTAGTCGGAGAACACAGCTTACTCGACATGGGAGAATTCATACTGGAGACAAACCTTATGAATGTAAACAGTGTGGGAAAGCCTTTTGTCAGAAAACCCAGCTTACTAAACATCAACGAATTCACACTGGCGAGAAGCCATACGAATGTCATGAATGTGGAAAGGCCTTTCGCCAAAGGTCCCATCTCACTTGCCATCAGAGACTTCATGCTGGAGTAAAAGTTTACGGATATAATGAAAATCAAAAGGATTTTAGTCATACACTTTGCTAAATATTCCAGAATGCATATTTTAAAAAAAAAACTATAGATGTAACAAATTCTTCTTTCAATTCCAACAGCTCTTCCAAACCTTTTCTTCTCTAGCGTCCAGACAACTCTCTCACCCAAGACTTACTGCAGATGAATTTCCTAATTTTGTCAAAGGATGTTTATCCGGTAGGAGTTACTCCCTCAGTTTTATTCTTTAGAAAATTTCTGTGTCATCATTGCTTTCTTTTCTCTTTTCTAGTCTTTTTATATCCTCAGCAGAAGTACACTGCTAGCATGTAATTGGCGCTTAATGTTTATTGACTGGTTGGCGGACTGTCTATTCTCAGGGGAAAGGTATCCCTAGTTTTCCCTAAAGCTGATTCCTCTTTCTGCATCCTTGATGCTCCAGCATTCTTGATGCCACCATTCTTCCCTATTTCAGAACCTTATATTTCTTTTTTTTTTTTTTTGCCTTTTGTCTAAAATATGGAACGCTTCACAAATTTGCGTGTCATCCTTGCACAGGGGCCATGCTAATCTTCTCTGTATCATTCCAATTATGTGTATGTGTATGTGCTGCCAAAGAAAGCTTTATTCTTATCTCTTAAACCTGGAAAGTATGAGACCTGAGTTCAGGTTCCACTCCTGGATGTCTAGCTTATGTGACTGTGAGAAAGTTTCCTCATCAGTAAAATGGGGTACCTTTGAGGATCAATTAAGGTATAATATACATGTAAAAGTAATTTGCAGACTTTAATATACTATATAAATGCCAGCAGTTATTAGTAACATTATTCCATCCTTCTCTACTAGAGCCTTCACAGCTACTTAAACCATCTGCATGTGTCCCCAATCATAATAAGCTATCTTTTTAGTCTTTGACATGCTGAGCTGCCACTTTCTTTCTTTTCTCTCCTGCTAAATTTCTAGGAGAAATTATCTAGATCTGCTACAAGTTTCTTGCTTGAATTTACTTATTTTTACTCTACTTCCTTTTCAATGCATTCCAGTGATTGGTCATCTTCTTGATCAATCTTTCTCTCTAAAGAATTTGCAGCCCCTTCCTAACTAAGTTACTACTTTTATCCCCCTAAATTTAGGGATACATTTGAACATCTTTCAGACCCTCCCTGGATATTCTATTCCCATTTTCCTTGAATTTTAACTTCCATCCACAGTTTCTCTGTCTTCCCTTGGGCTAATTCTGTGGCTGTTTGCCAATACTGATTTACTTCCAGTGTTTCATGGATCCCTTTCCAATGGCTTTCTCTCTAAAGAATCTGCAGTCCCTTCCTAATTAAGTTATTACTTTTATCCCCCTAAATTTAGGGATACTTTTGAGCATCCTTCAGATCTTGCCTGGATATTCCCATTTTCCTTGGATTCATTCACCAAGTTCTGTCAGATGATTTCCATCGACAGTTTCTCTGTCATCCCTTGGGTTATTCTCTATTTGCAGTCCTGGGAATCTGATTTACTTCTAAGTGCTTCATGGATCACTTCCCAATGGCCCTGACCTTAGGTTGCCATTTTCATCTACCTATTGTAATCTGATTTCACAATTTAGGTTCAGATTAGCACCTTGTTTCACACTGTTTCTCAATGTTCTAAGCCTTGCTGGTTTTTCTTTAACCCTTCTATATCTCTTACTTACTCTGTGAAGGCTCTAGTAGAGAAGGATGGAATAATGTTACTGGCATTTATATAGTACATTAAAGTCTGCAAATTACTTTTACATGTATATCATACCTTAATTGATCCTCATAGGTACCCCCATCATAATACAGCATGTAGCTAATTCATAGCACTGTTTATGGGAGAGACACCAGACTTTAATAGTATAGTCCTTGCCTTCATAATGCTTACAGTCCAGCAGGTAGAGATGGCAAAAAGATAATTAACTAGAATATAAAATAATGTATGTATTAGAAAATGGCTTTTTTTTTTAAAGGCACCAACAAAATTTTAAAATTAGACATCGATTCATTGGGATATATGAAGAAGTATGCTAATTTTTTTTTTTTAAATTATGCTGGTAGCAACATTTACAGTGCCTTGCACACAGTAAACAAATGCTAATTGACTTGACTAGCTATTCAATTGGAAAAACAATGAGTGGCAGCATTAAAGTTTGGCTTTAAAGGTCTTGTATTAAACCAGCAAGAGATAGAATAAGGGATTTTTCAGGTATAGGGCATTGTCAAAGGAAAGGCAGGAAGGTACAGATTATGTCGATAAAACATCAAATAGTACAGATTGATTGGATTATCCAGAGAGGGGACAGCCTCGGGAGACAGAAACTGGCATTTAATTTAGAAGGAACCTAAATATTCATCAAATGAGTTTGAAAATTACTCTAGATATTTGGGAAAGATTGAAAGATTTTTTTGAACAAATTAGGATTAGATTCTAAGGAAGGTTAATCTGTTTAAGGTTGAGAGAGAGAGGAAGGAAGAAAAGGAAAGCTGCCCGAGCCAATGGTCCAAAGGAACGATCCTTGCATTTCCAGGAAGATATTTGAATGACTAGATAAAATTCCTTGTGGAATCTGAAATCTCAGAATTAGAAGGGACTTCAAAGCCATCTAGTCCAATTTAGACCTGAATTAGCATCATGGCAGCAATTTTGACACAGGCTTACTCAGTATCTTCAAGGCTTCCAGTGAGCTGAAACCTATTATTTCCAAAACAGCCCATTCTACTGTTCTAGCTGTGGTGTGATCAGGACAGAGTACAGCAGGACTAATACATCTTCATACCTTGGAGTAATGTTTCTTAACCTAAGAGAGTCTGGCATTTTTAGCTGCCAGATCTGTTGCCACATTATAAACTCACATCGAGCTTACAGCCCAGCAAGATCTCAAGGCCCTTTTCAAAACAATACCCTTCCCTTCACCTTCCCCACCAAGGCCTTTTGAAGCCCAGTGTGTTGACTCTCCCTTCCAGCTTGTCAGTTGGACATTTGATCATCATGTGTTTGGGCTTTATTCAAGGCCTTTTGCTAAAGCAGTTAAACAAACACAGGATTGAGCCCAAATGTCAGGGCGGCTCCACCAGAAAACTCTGGAGCTGACATTGAAATTAATGATGATTCTTGACCTGACCATTCAGTCTGTTCCAAACCCACCTGTTTGTATGATCATGTAACCCACCACATCTCTCCATTTTCACCATGATAGAGAACTTTACTAAAATCCAGATGAATTGTACCTACAATTTCCCCCAGTCTGTCAAAAACTGTCTATTTCAAATAGAACATGAGGTTAGCCTGGCAAGACCTGTTCTTGATGAAGCCAGGATTACGTTTTGTATTCACTGCTTCCTTTTCTAGGTGTTTACTAACTACTCTTTAAGCAAAACTTTTCAGAATTTTGCTTGGAGGGGCGTTATGGTAAAGTAGATAAGAGTTTTAACCTCTAAGTCACAGGGACTGAGTTTTAATTATGACTTTTCCACCTAACTGACCTATGACAGGTCATAACTTTGATAGGTCTCAATTTCCTCATCTATAACATGAGAAGTTTTAAATTGATGGTCCTGTCAAGAGGAATTCAAGCTGATTTCTCAGGTCTATAATTGCAGACTTTTACTTTTTTAAAGAATTGGGACATTTATCAGTTACAGTCCAAGAATTTGAGAGTTGGAACAGCCCTCAAAGGCCATCTAGTTTAACTATTGCATAAAAGGAATTTGCTGTGACATGCTTAGCAAGTAGGCATCCAGCTCCTGCTAGAAGCTCTCCCAGGAGGAGGAAACCTCTCCTATATTGCCCTTCCCATTTCTCCACATCCTTTCACAGTTCACAAACATGTTTCTAGCCATACTAACCAACTTGCCATCAGCCATTTACGACAGTCCTTTCTTGTCACATCTTCTCACAAGCTTCTCTGTTGGGTATAACGTATTTACCTCTTCACTTCTGGCTGTCGCCAAGGCTTTAGCTTGTGTCTCCTTCCAGAGGTTTTCCTGGTTGCTGTTTTCCAGGTTTTTCCCTTACTGCAGGTGCCCTCCTCCACATGCACATCCTAGATCTACTTATTTTGCATCCTTTGAGTAGATTGCAAGTGCTCTTAAGGCAGAGACTGTCATACATTTACATTTGTCCATTAGACCTATGGGCATTTAAAAGTTTTTATCAGTTTATCCCCAGCAATCCTGACCATTGTCACAAAATCTCAGATTTGAAAATTCTCCTAAGAACTTTTTCCCTAAGAAGTTTTGGTATGTTGTCTCATCATTGTCATTCTCCTGGATAAAATTATTGATTATTTCTATGATTTGTTGTTTGATCCATTCATTCTATAGGATTAGATTCTTTAGTTTCCAATTAATTTTTGGCCTATTTTTCCTTGGCATGTTATTATACATATTTTTATTGTATCATTATCAGAAAAGAATACATTTGTTATTTCTGCCTTTCTTCATTTGGTTGGGAGGTTTTTGTGCCCTAATACATGGCCAATTTTTGTGCAGGTGTCATGTACCACTGAGAAAAAAGTATATTCTTTTCTATTCCCACATAGTTTTCTCCATACTTAATTTTTCTACAATTCTATTCATCTTCTTAACTTTTTTTTTGTTTATTTTATAGTTAGATTTATCTGGTTCTGAGAGAACAGAGTTGAGATCCCCCAATAGTATAGTTTTGCTGTCTATTTCTTCTTGCAACTCATTTAACTTCTCCTCTAGGAATTTGGATGCTATACCATTTGGTGCATATATGTTTAGTATTGATATTATTTTATCATCTATGGCACCCTTTAGCAAGATACAGTTTCCTTCCTTATCTTTTAATTAGTTTTATTTCGTAGAGTCCCCAGTGCCCTGCAGTTCCTTGAGGCCTTTCCTAATCTCCTCTGCTGTTTCCACCCTGAAATTACATTGCATTTATTTATTTTGTCTGCATTTATTTTCCACATGTGTATGGATTGTGTAAGTTCCGTGAGGGCCCATTCCAGATGTGTCTGCATTCCCAATACTCTGCACAGAATGGGAGTTTAATAAGTGCTAATAGACTCATTGAGTCTTATATTTCCCTTTATCTCCACAGCTCTGCCCCTTCCCAAAAGCAGGAAGAACTTAAGAGGAAGAAGAAGAGAAATGGTTCCTGTGATCTTGGCAGCTGGGGCTCTGGAGGTGCGTGTTCCTCCTGGGCAGTGGCCACACTGGCCTGAATCTTAGAGTATGGACATATTTTTCCTGTGACCTGGAGCTTTAGAATTGGAATCATCCTATATTCAGAGAGAGAAGGAAGGGTAGAAATCATAAAGTCCAACTATCCCACTTTACAGGAGAGGAACCAGAAGCCCTGTGTTAAGCAGAGACTTTTCCAAGTCCCATAGCCAGGAAACAGGAGAACCTGGCAGGTGAAGAGACCCAGAAGGAGACTGGATCTCCAGTAGGAGTGAGCCTCTCCAGAGGTACGGCACCAGCAGCTCCCCATTCCCCTGCAGATCCCATCCCTCACTTCTAGACTTGTGCAGTTCTGGGCAGAGCAACCAATAGAGGTTTCTAAGTGACCCCTTTCAGTCCGAGATGACCTGCCCAATATGAGTCTATCTAGCAGTTTCCTGTGAGTTCTCCCCATGTCACTGGGTTTAGACTTTCAGTGCTTTCTGCTGCTGATATTTATGATGATTTGTAAAGTTCTTTCAGTTGATTTTTCCAGTTGGTCATGGAAAATATGTAGAATTTTGGGAAATTCTCAGATTTTCCCCTCTATGTCTAATAACTCTTTGTGCTTGGGGGCACTGAGGGATTGGACTAGCTAGAGGTGCTAGCTGGATTAGGCAGCTGGCATAAAAAACTCAGATTATGGAGCAGAGGATGTGAAAAGCCCTACAGAGAAACCAGAGCCCAGGGTTAGGCAAGATTGTGAGGGGGAGAGGGAGGGATGGGAAGTGGGAATAAATTACTGGGTGTAATTGGTCAAAGAACTGGATGTGGGATTGGAGGGGAGCCTTAAGGCCCCAAGAACCATCCTCAGGTCCTGTTGCTATGGATCCAAGGTCTGGAGAAGTTTTAAAAGCTCCCACCATGTTGGGTGTCCTGCACTGGTTTGGGCTGACCTGTGGGAGGACACCAGCTGGTGGCTGGTGATCTGCCTGGCTAAGAGGAATGCCCAGCTTGGCTACTTAGCTCACAGACCCTTTGGAGCACTTTGGGGATTGTTGTTTGTTTCCATGATTCAAAAGTGAATAGGAAGTGGGATATCCAGGAAGTGTGGGTCTGCTCCTGACAATTTGTGCCACTTCCCACCTCTCCTCCCAGGGAATAGGAGGGACGGTTTCTGGACAAGTCCATGTGTCTGTGCTGTTTCAGGAATCGGTAACGTTCCATGACATGGCCGTGGACTTCTCCTGGGAGGAATGGGGGCACCTGGGCCCTTCTCAGAAGGCCCTCAAACCCTCTCTGTGAGCTCTTCCCCCTTCCCTCTTAGAAATACAGGGAAGATCAGCCCCCAGAGAGGGGGAGTAGAGCCTTCTGGGTGGAGGAAAAAAGTTTCCAGAGTAAAGTGGGGTCAGCTGGCATTCTGCCCTGGCTCTGACTCCTGCACTTTCCTGTTTCCAATGTGCAGGACTTGCTGTGTCCAAACCAGATGTGATCTCCCAGTTGGACCAGGGGGAAACACCTTGGATGCCCAAGAGAGAATACCCAAGATGCAGGTGTGCAGGTGAGTGGGGGACACCAGCAGGGCAGGCCTGGCCAGGGACAGCTCAGACAGCCATCAGCGGGAAGGAAGCTTTTCACACGGGCTGGGTTGGCGACTTTCCGCCAGTCTGGGGAGGCCTGGTGTGTGAGCCTGGAACCTCATCCCATCCCTGGATGCCCTGAGTGACGGCTCTCCTTGACTTGGGGGGCCTTCTGTAGGGGTATTTCTGAGGGTTTCCTTTCTCAGGTGCCACCCTCTTGCCTTACCTCCCAGGGTGCTTCAGTCGTGCTCTTTTTCCTTTTTAAAGTGTGTATCGATCTGGGGACAGAATACCAGAACAGCCTGTTTCCTTCCTTAGTTCCCTCTGTCCCCATTTCCTCCTGCCTGGTTGGAGGCTTTCCTTGCCGATGTGTTGTTACCTGAGGGAAGTCCGAGCGTGTCTGTTCAGATCCTGCTCTCCTCTCTCTCCCCTAGGTCTTGTCCATCTCTCCGTGGACTTCTGTATTCTGAGGAAAAGACAATACCAACGAGGGGATGACCTGGTCCTGTCCCAGAATTTGTTCTACTGGAAGCCACTGGTGCAGCAGGTGACCCACAATCAGCAGAAGAAAAGGAGCTCAGATGTGCTCTCAGACTCTAGCTCTGTGATCCTGGCCAAGACACTGACCCGTGTTTGCCCCAGTTTCCTCAGTATGTAAAATGACCTGGAAAAGGAGATGGCAAATGACTCCAGTATCTTTGCCAAGAAAACCATAAATTGGGGTCATGAAGAGTTGGACACCAGTTAAAGGACTGAACAAGAAATACATTTATTTTTTCTTTGGTTTTGAAGTCAGTATTTTCTAGAAGGTGTGGAAGAGAACTCTGTACTTAGCATGTTGTTTAATCCACAGCAAATACTAAATAAAGGCTTCAGGTGACCTATTTTCTTTCTTTCAGACTGGAAGACTAGGACTGAAATCCCAAAGCTGGGCCATTCCATGGATCTCTCATCCCAGGAAAGACTCCCCAGGGATTGCACCGGGGTCTCCAACTCAGGAGAATCCTTTGAATGTGATGCCAGGTTAGGAAGTCAGCAGAGCCATGTGGAGAAATATGAATGGGACAGAGACTTCAGCCTGGGGCCAGTCTCTTCTCAACAGGGAGAACAAATAGCAAAGAGTCTCCATATGTGTGACGGACACTGGAAGAGCTTCGGACTAAATTCAGCCCCAAGTAAATGCAATGGAAACTGCTCAAAGAAGCTGTATTCTAAGTATGATGAACGTGAGAAGGCCTTCAGTTGTCATTCTGACTTTACTAAATATCATAGCACTGATGAGTGTAATGAATGTAGAAACACCACGTGCTACGGTTCACCCAGAACTTCCAAGCAAAAAAATCATCCTCAAAAGAAACTGAGTAAGCCTGATAAATGTGGAGGGTCCTTTTCCCAGAACATATAAGTTACTGAACATCACAGACTTAGTACTGGTGAGAAACTTTATGAATAGAATGAATTTGGAAAGGTTTTTGGTCAGAACACGTATCTTAATGAACATCAGACAATTCACAGTGGAGAAAAACCTAATGTTGGAAATCCTTTACCTGGGGCACTTATCTTATTGTATATCAGAGAACTTATGGTGGGGAAAAACCTTATCAAAGTACCAAAAGTCGAAATGTTCTCACCCAGAACATAAAACTTAGATATCAGAGTTTTCATACTGGAAAGAAATCTTATAAATGTGATGATTGTGGGAAAATATTTAAATGTAGTTCATCTCTTACTTCCCTCAATAAGAGCTGAACTGCAGAGAAGTCTAATGCATGTAACGGATGTGGGAGGGTCTTCAAACATATTTCATCCATTACTTACCATCACAGAATTCATACTGGAAAGGAACCTTGGGGATGTAAAGATTGTGGGAAGTCTTTCCTCCAGAATATACAACTTATTGTACATCAGAGAATTCATCCTAGAGAGAAACCTTATGGATGTAATCGTTACCATAACAGAATTCATACTGGAGAAAAACCATGTGGATGTCAAGATTATGGGAAGTCTCTTCTCCAGAATATACAACTTACTGTACATCAGAGAATTCATACTTATGCAGTATGGGAAATCAGGATGTGGGAAAATCAGTGTGGGAAGGGCTTTTTTCAGAAGACCCAATTTATTCAACATTAACAACCAATTTATACTGGAGAGAAGGCAGATGAATGTCATGAATGTAGGAAATCTTTTCGACAAAAATCACATCTTATTTATCATCAGAGAATTCACACTGGAGACAATCCATAAGAATATAAAGAAAGGAAGAAAGATTTAAGTCAAACATTTTACTAAAAAATTTAAAACTACAAACTAAAATCAAACTGTTGTTCAGTTGTTTGTCATATCCAACTCTTTGTGACCCCATTTGTGGTTTGCCATTTTCTTCTTCAAGAGCCAAATCTAAATGAGCCAAATCTTTCCCTGATTTCTCACAGCAGCTATTCAAAACCTTTTCTGCTCTTTGTTGGTCACCAGCTTTCTCCTTTGTCCAGTGCCCAGATTTATAACAACTTTGCCAGTTTACTCAGTGGCTACCTGATAGACTTAGTAATTAGTAATCCTTTATAATGTTATTATTGAATAAATTGTTTTGTTGCTTCTGCTTGTGGCATTCTGCTTTAGTTCAAGTTTTTCAGTTCTCTATAACTCCTTTGTCATTTCTTACTGGGTTGTAATATCTTCCTATATTCATATTCCATAATTGGTTAAACCACCCTCACTTTCAAGTTTTATGTCCAAACAAATGGAGTTGCTATAAATGTTTGTATATCTTTGATATACGATATTCTGGGTATACCTAGTAATGGTATTGCTGAGGTTAAAGATATGCAGACGTTCATGACATTGGCTATGATTCAAAAGTCCTTTCTAGAACAGCTGGACCCATTTCCAACTCCATTCATAGTGCATTAGTGGGCTCATCTTTCACCATTTCATTTTTTTTCATCTCTGCCAATCTGATGGTCATGAGGTATAAGCTCAGAGTAATTTTAATTTGTATTTCTCAGATTATTGGACATCTGAAACATTTTGTTGCATGGCTGTTGATACTCTGAATTTCTTCCTTTCTGAGAACCACCTGTTCATGTCTTTTGACCATTTATCTATTGGAGAAAATGGCTTTTGTTTTATGTATTTGAATCAGTTTCTAATATATCCTCAGTATCACACCTTTATTAGAGAAACTTACTGCAAAGACGGTCTCCTTACCTTCTAACTAGTTCTAATTAACTTCTCATTTTAAATTTGATTCTAATTATCTCCTAGTTCCTTCTGTGTGAAAACATTCTGTGTTATATAACTGTCCATTTTATCTGCTGTAATCTTCTACCCCTTGTTAAATCTTGAATTTGCCATACTATGGTCATAAGAAGTCATTTCCTTCTCTGCTCTTCCACTTTGTTTATGATGTGACTTTCTAAAGTATGTGGAAGTCATATATCCATTTGGATCTTATTTCAGTATGTGATGGTGATATTTGTCTGTACATAATTTCTAGCAGACTGCTTTCCAGCTTTTCTCAGCAGTTTCTATAGATTAGCTATTCCTTATCCCCATGGTTTAAGCTTTTGTGTTTATTGAACATTATGCTACTATGTTATGTTGCTCCTGTACGTTATTTACTTAATCTGTTCCACTCATCAACTTTTCTAATTTTTAACCAACACCAAATAGTTCTAGTCATAACTACTACATAAGATAGTATGAAATCTCCCTACTACCTTTTATCATTATTTCCCTTTAAATTCTTTTTTCCTAACATGAAGCTTGTTAAATTTTTTTTGAGATCTATGAAGTAATCTTTTGATATTTTGGTGTGGAATGAAATAATCAAATTAGTTTTAGGTAGTGTTATAATCTTTATCATGTCATTCCATCTTAAACATGAGCAAATATTTCTACTATTATTTATTAAATATTTGTACAGTTAGTTACAAATGCTTTACAATTACTTCAAAATATTCGTTTTGATTTTGAAAAACTTTAATTAATTAAAATATATGAAATGCCAGGCACTATTTTAAGTACTAAGGATGTAAAGAAAAGTCAAAGGTAGTCCCTACCTTTGAGAAATAACAATCGTTTTCTCTCATTTTCCCCTACTGAAAAAAAAAAAAGTCTTGTAACAAATATATATCATTAAGGAAAATAAATTCCCATATTGGCCATGTTCAAAAATATCCATCTCATTTTGTATTCTCTTTCCATCACCTATTGGGTGGGAGGTGGTATTTTCTACTTTTGGTCCTCTAGAATTATGATAAATCATAATCTTGATCAGAATTCTGAGGTCTTTCAAAATTGTTCATCTTTTGCTGCTGTTTGGTCATTTTTCAGTCATGCCTGAATCTTCATGACTCCATTTGGGGTTTTCCTGACAAAGATACTGTAATGCTTTGTCATTTCCTTCTGCAGCTCATTTTACAGCTAAAAAGCTGAGGTAAACAGGTGCCAAGGGATATTGCTCATAAGTGTCTGAGGTTGGATTTGAATTCATCAAGATGAGTGTTCCGGGCTCCAGGCCTAACCCTCTATTCACCAAATCACCTGGCTGCCACTGTTCCAATTTTACAATACTGTTAATTGTATAAATTTTTCTTCTAGATCTGCTCACTTTACTCTGCATCAGTTTATACAAATTTTCTCAGGTTTTTCTGAAACCTTCCCCTTTCATCATTTCCTGTTGTACATTAATATTCCATTATATCCCTATGCCATAATTAGTTGTTCTCCAATTGGTGGGAAACCTCTTACTTTCATGTTTTTGCCACTCCATAAAGAGGTGCTATAAATATATGAAATGTCTAGTTCTTTTCTCTCTCTTTTTGATCTATGTATTTGGGATACAGATCTAGGATTGGTATTTCTGAGTCAAAAAGTAAAAAGGGGAGAAGAACAGAAGGAATAAACATGTACGTAGCTGTGTACCTGGCATTGTGCTAATAAGTATATTGCAAATATAATCTCATTTGTTCCTTACATTTCAGGTGAAAATCTGATTTTATCTTATTTATTTTCCCACCTCTTCTTCCATGGTTGTATGATCTTTTTTTTATTTACCTACCCCCTTTATTTCCTAGTGTATTTCTTCCCTCCTTTTTTTTTAAAGTTTTTATCAAAATAGAACCAAATCACCTAATTTAATTTCTTCTTTGACCCCTGGAAATATTAGAGATCTGAGGGGACACTTGTTGCATCTCCTCTCATTAAAATTTAAACATTTATTCATGATTTTGTTCCTAAAGATTGCTCAGAGCACTAACCTTTCTGCAGCTACTTGGTGCAATAAATAGAATGCTGTGCTTAGAATTAGGAAATGATTTCTTCCTGAGTTCAGATATGGCCTTAAAACTTAGATGTGTGACCCTGTTTCTGTTTTTTCATCTGTAAAATGAACTGGAGAAGGAAATGACAAACCATTCTAGTATCTTTTCCAAGAATATGGCAAATGGCATCACAAAAAATTGGACACAACTGAAATAACTAAACAATAACATTAACCTTTCTAGGCTTTTCTTGTGTTCTTTGCAATAGCAATACTTGGAAGTCCACTATAACGTTAAAGATCCATTCCTTCCCGACTCCCATCTATAGGATCATGTTCAGTTTTGATGGGTATTTTTTATTGTAAGCCTTAATCTTTGGTTTTCAGGAATATCATTCCAATCTATCTTGTATTTTTTTTTCTTTGATTTGGAAGTTCTGGGTTTGGCTTTGACAATACTGGGAGTTTTCCTTTTGAGGTTTCTTGAAAAAGAGGAGCAGTGTGGTCTTTGTAATTTTCATTTTGGCCCCGGGTCCTAGTAGATATGAGCAGTTTGTAATTCATGATTTCTTCAAGTATTGTATTTAAGCTTTTTTTCTTTTTTGGTTGTAGTTTTCAGGTACTTGATTATTCTTACATTTTCTATCCTTGATCTGATTTCTGGTCAATTGTTTTTGGTAAGAGATATCTAACATTTTCTTCTGAGAATTTTTTTGTCTCTTGATTTTATTCGTTCTTTCTCTTTGTTTTACTGATTTTTTTTTATTTCTATTTATTCTAATTTTAATGTCTTTTTCTCTCGTTTCACTGAATTTTTTATTTCTGTTTTAGTCTTCTGATTTTAATGGCTTCTTTTATTTGGGTAAAATTTTGCTCCATCTGTACTAAACTATTTTACCTCCAGTTCTTCCCACTGGGTCGCTCATTTGTAAAATGTGTAAAAAGTCAGTTTGGTTTCCTCAATGCCGGCTCCCCAGATTTCATCAGCCAAGGCTAGTCCTAATTCTGACCCTCTTTGGCCTCTGGCTAGGGAAGAAACCTGCCTGTCAGTCTTGTGTCAGCAAGTATAACTAAGCATATCTTGGTCCAGACTCCTTGGGAAATGAGACCGCAAACATCTTCTGTAAGCCCCAGGTGCCAAGGATATCACTTTCTCTAAGGTTAGTAGGAGATAGGGTTTCTTAATCTGGGGTCTACTCACTGAAGGGGTCTGTGGCTAGAGTAGGAGGATTTCTACGAAATTAGTTGGGAATTTACTTAACCTGTAAGGGAAATTTAGCATTTCTTCCAATATGTTTATATATAAATATATAATTTGTATATATCATATATAATATAAACTTATGTATATAAAACATATTTAATATATAAACATTGGAGGAAGTGCAAAATACACACATATATATGTATACACACACACACAGTCAATACCCTTGACATGATACGGAAAAGCTTAAGAACCCTGAGTTAGGGGCACATGGGGCAAACAACGGCCTTCTCTTGCTCGCGCTTTCTTCCGCGACCTTGTCCCTAACCGCCGAGGTGAGGGGCAGTGGGGGAGGCTCTCACCTGGGCACTGGCCACGCCCCACACCCCGCCTGCTCGGCGCTTGTCCTTCCTTCTCGCGAGGACCACAAGGACATCACGAGGTGAGGGTCGAGTTCCCGCGTGTCCTGCTGCGGCTCATTAGAGCACCGCGAGCTCCGAGCGCTCGGCCACGGGTGCAAACAGTCCGCACCAACAGTTGGTGTGAAGGTTTGGGGGAGCTGCTCTGGTTTGGGGGCTTCAGTTCAGCTTTGCCCAGGAGCCGGGCCCCTTCTCTGATGAGGGCCCCGGGCGGTCTGGGCCAGGATTTCTCACGTCTTATGATCGATTTTAAATTTTTAAGAGACCTTGGGAGTGGGTCCTTGGGCCGCTTTTCCTGACCACCCATGAGCAAGCGCCCGTCCCGGGGGAGCTCTCCGTAAAATAGACTTTTGGCAAGCCGCCCCACGCAGCTGCGCCTTTTGCAGCAGAGTGAGACCTGGGCAGTTTGGTGCAGAGAGGTCAGTGTCCGGCCCCTCATCCTGCCGGCGATCTTCACAATCTTCCTGAGACAATTCAAACGGGAGCCATTCCGTCCTTTGACTGGTCGCCTCCATGAGGGCAGTACCATGCTCTGCAGATCTCCTGTTCGGTGATCAATCGGACATCCCACCTCTCCCACACTCTCCTGTGTTTCCCCCCAAACACTGAGCCAGCTCTGGGGATGTCTGTCAATCTCATCATGGGGTATGGCCATCCTGGAGAGCGTCCTGCCCAGGAAGAGAACTGACCCCCAGAGAACTTTCCCATGTATGTAACGGATGGGTCCCCACAGCTCTGGCTGGTGGAGGACCTGGGCTTTCTGCAGTTGTAAAGTCACTCTCAGCACCGGCAGCCTGAGGATGACCAAGAGACTTCACACCCATCTGTGAGTTAAGGTGGCGCCTGCCCCACACATGGGAAGACTTCTCCTCGAAGAATGGGTGAACAGTGGCCGCCAAGCTGGCGTGAAGTGGTTGCTGTGGAGTACTGACAGCTTGGTCAGACCTCAGAGACACTAAGAGACCCTAAATTGGCTGCATTCGGCCACCGGCAGGCTTTTGTCCTGTCACTGACTGATGACCAGAAGAGAGAGAGATTGATGACTTTGTGTCACTCTGCTTCACTTAAATTTAATTCATAACCAAGTCCATATATTACCTGTAATATCATTGGTTCTCTTTTAAAACAAGGGGCAAATGACCCTAACCCCCTTTTCCTTTCTATATCCTCTTTGCCATTGAGAGGAAAAAAAAAGCAAAACTCCCGTAACAATTATGCAGTCAAGCAAAACAGATGCCTTCATTGACTGTCTGAAAATGTAGGGATTATTCTGCATCTGGAGTCTCTCTGACAGGAGGTGGTGATCATGTTTCATCATGATGAACCCTAAGGCAGAGGGGAGAATGGAAGGGTTTCAGCAGGAGGAACTTCAGCATGGAGCTGACTCAGAAGGAATGTTGGAAGCAGGAAGGAACCCGGTTGTTTCAAGACCAGGCGGGAACAAAATCATTGTCAAGGGAAGCAGGGGACAAAACTGTATTTAATAAGTGTGGTTGTAGTGGAGGAGAAAAAGGATAGGAGTGGATGGGGAAAAGGTGATCCTTTTACCAGACTCTACAAATAGCAAGGCTTACAAGAACTAGTGGTTCCATAGATTTAGCAAGTGATGGACAACTGAAATCCTAAGAATCAAGAGTATGTAGACGGATGTGGGAGATCAACTACCTCTCTGGTATGATGGAAGAGCCCTGGGTTAGGCATCTGAGCCTCTGGAGCCACATTCGGGCTCTGTTCCTACCCTCCTCAGCAGTAAAATGAGGTACTTCATCCACATGGCTTCTTAAATTTGCTCCAACTCTACAGTGATAATTAGAAAATGGCTTTGGAAAGTGGGACCTTCTCTCCACCACAGGATAGATACTACTGTCCCTTCAATCTCAAACTTCATTTGCTTCAGCTGGCACAGTGAAGAGAGTGCTGAACTTGGAGTCAGGAAAACCCAAATTTGAAGATGGCCTCAGATGCACAGTAGCTGTGCAATCCTGGGCAAATCAAATATCCTCTGCTTCAGTTCCTTCAATTGTAAAATGGGGTTCATAATAGCGCTTACCTCCAGGGTTGTTGTAAAGCTCAAATGACATATTTGTAAATTGCATATTTGTTGTTCAGCTTTACCTGAAAGCTATGATCAAAAAAGTCTGAACATTAAAAAAAAAATTTATCAAGGAAAATTGACCTGATATTCTTGAAGTAGAATCCACTGATCATCTCCTGAAAGAGAACCCAACATGAAAATTTCCAGGAATATTATAGCCAAATTCTGAAGCTCACAAGTTAAGGAGAAAATCTGTAAGTATCCAGAAAGAAGCAATTCAAGTATAGTGGAGCCACAGTCAAGATAACATGTGATTTAGCAGCTTCTATATTAAAGGATCAGAGGGCTTGGAATATGATATTCCAGAGAGCACTGGAGCTAGGATGCAACCAAGAATCACCTATCCAGCAAAACTGTATAATCCTTGGGGGGGGGGGGGAGAGAGGGAGTGGGCATTCAATGAAATAGAGAACTTTCAAGCATTTGTGATGAAAAGAAAAAAGCCAAATAGAAAATTTGATTTTCTTTTTTTCTGCTGAGGCAATTGGGGTTAAGTGGCTTGCCCAGGGTCACACAGCTAGAAAGTGTTAATGGATAAAAGCAGATTTGAATTCAGGTCCTGACTTAAGGGCTGGTGCTCTATCCACTGCACCATCTAGCTGCCACCTAGTTGCCTCGATTTTCAAATATAGAACTCAGAAGGATAAGGTTTTTTATATATACACACACATATATAACTTATTACATATATTACTATATATATTACTCATGGATATAGAAATATATCTTAGCTTGCAGGAAAATAGGAGGGGAAGGAAATAAGAAGGGGGAAGGTGAAAGAGAGGGCATATTGGGAGAGGTGTCAGAAGCAAAACACTTTTGAAGAGGGAGAGAATGAAAGAATAAAGGGGAAATAGCAATAGTAATTATGAAAAGAATTTTGAAGCAAGTTAATCTGATGGTCTCATTTCTCAAATGTATAGGAACTGAGTCAAATTTATTTTTTAAAAAGCCATTCTCTGACTTACAAATGATCAAAAGATAGGAACTATACCCATTGACTATAAAATCATGCATATCCTTTGACCTGACAATACAACTATTAGGTACGACTCCAAAAAATTACAAAAAAAGGAAAATTATATGGATAGAAATATTTTGTAGCAGCTCTTTTCTCAGAGGAAAGAATTGGAAATTGAGACAATGCCTATTGGGGAAAAATGTATGTGATTATGAAGGAATATTAATATTGCATAAGAAATGATTAGCAGGATGCTCTCAGAAAAACCCGGAAAGTCCGCCATGACCTCATGCAAAGTGAAATGTATTGTGTACATAATAACAAAGCTATGGGATAATCAGCTGTGAATGACTTTGCTATTCCCAGTAATATAATGATCCAAGAGTATCATGAAGGATTTATGATGAAAAAGAACTGATTGTGTCTTGAGTACAAACTGAAGCATAATTTTTTTTTCTTGGATTTTTTTATGGGACATGTTTTCTTTTGCAACATGACTTTTATGAAAATGTTTTGCATAACTTCACATGTGCCTTGGTTGGGGAGGGAAGTGGAGGAAGAATCTAGAATTCAAGAGTTTTAAAAACAAATGTAAAAATTGTATTACATGTAACTGAGGGAAATAAAAAATTAAAACATAAAAAAATCAATGCAATATTTTCATTAAAAATATTTTCTCAAAGATCTTTTATTGATATATGCAGAACTCAAATTTAGCACCTATTCCCCTAATGTCCATGCACTAATTTATAGTAGTTTCTGATTAAACATTTGCTGTGTCATTCAAATCTAAACTGCAAGGTCACAAAGCTAGCAAATAAGTGACATTTTAAACTCAGGTCTTAATTTGATTTCAAGTCTTTGGTTTCAGTTCTTTCTACTTATTTTTTAGTTTCTGAAAATCTAAATTTATAGTTTCAATTCATATCTTGGTTAAATTTCTTGTTCCATTTGGGCAGAGTTGGCTAGGAGATAACTATAATCTCAAAACACCCACCCACTCAACATAATGCTAACTTAATAAGTGCCTGTCATGTACCAAGCAAGATATCGAAGACACAAAGACAAAAGGAAAAAAAGTCTTAAGATGACATTAACTTAACATTAAGGTACTACATATATAATTCAAGATGTATGGGTAAATACAGTTGTGGTTGGTGAATACTAGGGTATTAGATACATTTACTTCCATATGTTGTACAGCTTTTGTTTTATTGGTTGATATATCTATTTTTTAACCAATGCCAAATTGCTTGATTACTGATATGTTACAGTGTGAAACCTGGCACTGTATGATTCCTTCCCTTTTTAAATTTCTTTAGATTGCTCATTTTTTTATACTTAATATATATTTCATTATTTTTTCTAGTTATATAAAGAAATTCTTTGGCAGTTTGATATGGCACTGAGTAAGTTTAGTTGCTAGTGTCCCTGTATTGACTCTGCCTATCTACTCATGGATAATATTTTTCCAGTTATTTAAATCTATATTTCAATAGTTATGTTGTATTTGGACAGTTCTTATGGGCATTGTAGAAGGACAAATAAGAAAACAAAACAAGTAAGTTTGTACATTCTTTAGTAACTTTGAATTTAGCAGGCCTTTTGGGGGTTTTATTGATTTTATGAAAAAATGCCGACAATTGCTGTGGACTTATTTTCTGTGCTGAAATTTAGCTGAAGTTATTTCAATAATTTTTAATTTACCTTTTGGGGTTCTTTAGGTACAGTATCACATCTCTTATTTTCTGGATTTATTTTGATTGGCTTATTGTTAGAGAACCATGTCTAGTATTATGTCAAAAAGAATTGTGACAAGGGACATCCATGTTTTACTCTTGAATTTGCTGAAAAGGAGTTATTTGCATTACTGATGTCATATATTCAAGCAGTTCTGCTATAACATGTATCCAAAAAACCATGACCTTATGATACAAACCACACAGGTTATAGGGGAAATGGGAATTAGGTGCACTTTACTGAAAAATTTCATTGATGACACATTTAAAGATAGGAACATAATGAAGAAATGGATAAATACTACATCAAATAGTAAAGTTCACAAGCTTAACTGCAGCTCAGCCTCGGTCTCAGGCTGTAAGAGTAAGGAGGGCAGATTTTGTCTCTAAATCTCTGGGGCCAAAGAAAGGGGTTAAGTGGAGTGGGAGTGGTAAGGAGCAGTCCCTCTTCATATCTCTTATTGCACTAAATGATATAAAATATGATCCTGAAGTTTGTGGAAGTAGGCAGAAGGGTTACAGATTATGAATTATTATGAAAAGGGACAATTTTCTCCATTCTTGCTGTTTCTCACAGAAAAATCAGAAAACTCAAATTTGAGTTAATTTTTTTTGAAACACATAGAACTACACATGTATTATATATATAATATACATATGTGCATGTAAAGTATATACAAATATACATAGATATGTTTACATATACTTTTTATCATTTTAATAAGTCCATTTCCTAGTGTTTTAAAACAAATATTAAAAGATTTTCTGATTATATATTTACAATTTTCCTAATATTAAACAAATATTTGTGCATAAATTCAATCTGTATAAATTTTATGAAATTGTTTCTTTGCCAATATTTCATTTTTTCTGTTTTAAAGTATATATTTAAATAAGTATATTTTCAAAAGGCTTCTGTAAACATTTTGGTACTGATGGAATTTAGTCTTTACCTTGTACCCTACTCTGTGGATAACTTACCCAGCAATAACGGAAACTTTGCCCAATAACAAAGGCTGTTTTTTACAACTCTGGACATTTCTAAGATTGTTTACTGCATGGCCCAAGCCTCCTGCACCTGGCTGGGTGGGCAACCACATTACTCCCCCCCCCCAAATAATGAACTCAGCCTGTGATCGGTGGCCCAGAAACTGGTCTACATATGGACCCTTTGCCCAGCTTGCCCACTGGATGTTAGTGATGAAATCTGCCTTGTCTGAGGATCTTTTCCTGATGGACCCTGACTGACCCTCCTCAATACATCTGGGGCCTTTTGTTTCTTTGACTTTGGGGGATAAAGACAGTGATATCAGCATCTCGATACCAAAGGTAAATGTGGCTTTGGGGGCCAGCCCCAAGATGCTTTGGGCCAGCTTCACTGACAGCACATTAACAAAGTGCATCAATATCCCTGTTTTCCCGGAATCCCCCTAGCATTTGTGGTTTTCCTTTTTTAACTTTTCCAGTCTGATGGGTATAAGGTAGCCCCTTGCTTCAATTTTTATTAGTATTTACAGCATTTTTTCGTGTAGGATTTGTTCCTTACAAGACTTTCTATTTTTATCCTTTGACCATTTATAAATTAGCAAATGGATTTTATTCTTATAAATTTAAATCCTCCTTATAGATCTTAGAAATGAAGCCTTTATGAGAAACTCGCTACAAAGTTTTCCCCATTTATCAAAACACCTTTTAATTTCGCGCAACTGAAACTGAACATTTCACCTCCCGGGCGCCTATCTTGAGCTTATTTCTTGCAGAGATCTTTGGTGCCAGGCTGTGGAGCAGACCCTCCCCCCCAAAACAAACAAATAAACAAACCTGGGAGGCTCTTAGGAAGAAATCTTGTTTGTCCCCAAGAGGGTCCTCTGGGAGGGAGGTGATGCTGGGAAAGGCTAGGATTGGGGCAGGCAGGGCTGGCCAAGGTCCCCGGGCTCACTCCTCAGTACCCTTGGGTCTTTCCCAGGGCTCAGTTTATCTGAGGCCACACCCATTCAAGTTTTAGAAAGAAATCTGGGGGCTCCTTGGAGAGAAGGGTGGCTGGGAAGGATTCTGGGGGACCCCCAAAGACTGCACCCCAGGAAACTCCACTCACTCCGATCTGTGGAGGGGGTAGGCGGCATTCTTTTGTGACCCCGACTAACTTACTTTACAGATGAGGAAACTGAGGCAAACGGACTCACACAGCTGGGTCTTAGGAGTCCTGCTGACTCTGGGCCAGAACTCCACCCGAACCCTGACACCATGACTCCTGGCTCCCTGATCTGGAGGCCAGGCCCTCTCCCCACTCTAAGACACCCCATCAGTATCAATGTTTGTTCACCACAGGTCCGCAGGGGGCCATGGTGCAGGATGACCCCGGGCAAGTGACGTCACCTGTCCCCTCCCGGAGAAGCAACGATTTGAGGAAGGGCTCCCGGGAAGCTGCACTTGGGGGGCAGGGAAAAGAGGTTCCAGGCCCTTCCCCTCTCTGGGGTTTGGTGGGGTCTTCAAAGAGCCTCTCCCCCACACCCATGTGTCTCTCTCTTCGAGGCCAAATTTAACATGTGCGGGGGCCCTGGCCTGGACCTCCTCCAATGAAGAAATGCCCCTCCCCAGAGGCCTTCCCAACGAAACCCCTCCTTACACGCCCCACCCCGGGCCTCCTTCCCCGCCAGTCCAGGCTCGGATCCGCCCCCTTCAGGTTGGGGCCCTGGAGGCAGGGGCAATGGGAGGGTGGGCTCGCTGGTCCCCCCGCCCCCCCCCGAGCAACAGGGGGGTGCTGCATGTAACCCCGCGGCTCCGGGAGCATGCGCAAACACCTGCCTAGGTTATCCCTCTCCCTCCCTTTCCATAGTCACTGCCTCCGGATCTCCTGACGTCACTTCCGGGCGTTCTGCTATCTGCTTTGTCAGGTTCAGTGTCTCGGCGCCGCCGCATCCTCAGCCGTCGCCGCTACCGGAGCCCTGCGCCCTCGGCCTGGGTGAGTGGGAGTCGTCGTCTGCGCCCGGAAGGGCCTGAACATATCCGAAGCTTGGATTCGGACTCTTTGGGTAGGGTAAGGGAGGCGGGGGACGAGCAGTCCCCGCCGTCGCCCGTCCGCCATTGGTTCAGTTAGGGGCGGGGCTTGTCTTGGCAGCCAATCAGCGATGTGGAGCCGGGAGGGCCTTGCTACTTCTATTGCTCCGGACTCGGGCCCCTCCCTCTGTTCCTTCCTGGGGAGGAGTAAGATCTTCCTGACCGGAAATGACGTTGAATTTAGCCCGGAGCCCCTGGAGACGTGTTGAGGTGTGGTCTAAATACTCCCAGCAGCTCGGGAAACGTGGGGCCCCTGGTGTTAGCCCTTCTGGCTTCTGGTGGGGGCGGGGGTCCTTGCTTTTCCCTTGGCCATTGCTTCCCCACATCGTGCCCCTACGGAGCTTGCATTTCCCCGAGCCAAAGGGCCGCCCCTCCCCTCTTCACTGCAGCTATGGACCTTCCCCTCCGCGGGTCATCCGGGTCTTGGCTTTCTTCTGGAACCCAAGCCCGTTGAACTGAGAAGAAACAGATCTATCCTAGCACATAATTGCTGATGCTGTGTAGAATATTGTCCTAGTTCGGTTTGTTTTGCTTAACTTCAGTTCATGTAAATCTTTCTAGGCCTTTCTAAAATCAGCTTGTTCGTCATTTTTTATAGAACAATACTATTCTATATTCATATGCCATCATTTATTCAGCCATTCCCCAGTTGATGGGCATCTACTCATTTTTTCCAGTTCTTTTCCAACTCAAAAAAAGCTGCTGCAAACATTTTTTGCATCCTTTTCCCTCTTTTATGATTTCTTTGGGATACAGGCCCAGTAGAGACACTGCTGGATCAAGGGGCATGCACACAGTTTGGGCACAGTTCCAAATTGCTCTCCAGAATGGTTGGCTCATTTCACAACTCCACCAACAATGCATTAGTGTCCCAGTTTTCCCACATCCCCTCTGACATCTTTCCTATCATCTTAGCCAATCCGAGAGGTGAGGTGGTACCTCAGAGTTGATTTAATTTATATTTCTCTAATCAATAGTGATTTAGAGCATTTTTATATGACTATAGATGGCTTTAATTTCATCATATGAAAATTATCTGTAACTATTGAGCATTTATCAATTGGGGAATGACATATTACACATTTGACTCAGTTCTCTATATATTTTAGAAATGAAGTCTTTATCAGAAATACTTGCTATAAGAAATTTTTCTCAGCTTTTTTTTCCCCCTTTCTAATCTTGGCTGTGTTGGTTTTGTTTTTGCAAAACCTTTTTAATTTAATATAATCAAAGTTGTCTATTTTGCATTTCATAATGTTCTCTAGTTCTTCTTTGGCTATAAATTTCTCCCTTCTCCAAAGATCTGATAATAAATTATCCCTTGCTCTTCTAATTTGCTTATAATATCACCCTTTACACCTAAATCGTATGCCCATTTTCACCTTATTTTGGTATAGGGATGTGAGATTTAAGTTTATGCCAAGTTTCTAACATTATTTTCCAGTTTCCTTTTTCCTTTTTTTTTTGTATTTATTTATTAAAAACAGAATAGAAAAAAGAAAAACAGAAAAGGAAACCAAACCAGAAGAAAATATAGAACATTATCAAGGGCCCAGCAGAACATCAGGATTCAAAATATATAACAATAAATTACCAGTTCAAGAAAGGATATGAAATAGTAGAAGAATTCACAAGTGTCCCTCTTTTCTTTGCTTCTTCGTAAGTTGTTATTTTGTTCTCTGCTACACATTTTTTTAATTTTATTTTTTCTCCTTTTCATCCCTCCATTTCCCACAAGTGGACTATAATTAAGAACAGATGTATTTATATGTACATATATAGGTTATACACACACACACACACATATGTACATACACATTCACATCCACTCACAGACCCATACCCATATATACAGCAACATGCATACATGTCTACATATACTCAGATACACACATATATATACACATGCATTTACCCTTATGTAAACATGCGCCTAAAACAGTATTAGTATGGCTGACACGTGATGTAGATTTCTCTCTTGATTGACTCTTTAAATTTGACTTTGTCTAAGATCAATGATTACTAGCCATACTTTTTTTTTTAACTAATAAATTCTAGTCCTGATCCTTGTTTTTATCTCTTCTTTCCTATCTCTAGTTAAGGCAAGTTAAGGAAGAGAATTAGAAGTTAGCAGAGATGCTAACTCTTCTGCTTTAATTCTCTTCCTTAACTTGCCTTGCTATGACTTAATTTCCCTTCACCCATGGATCCCTCCCTTGTCTTCCACCCTATCCCTTTGCTTCCCCATCCATCCATCCCTCCTCCCTTATCTGTTTATAGATTTTGGAAGGTGCTGTAGCTTTCATGGTATATAGGTAGTGTTGTCTATTTAACCTATTCTCGATGTGAATAGGTTTACAGAACTATGAGTCCTCCTCCTCCCTCTAATGCATCTGTCTTTATTCTTCCTCTGCTTCTCATTTGTATAACTTAATTATTATTTATACCTTTTCTTAGGTGGCTTTTCGTTTTTAGAGTCAGATCATGCTTCATTCTGTCCCAGTCTTTCTTTCGAGCTACCCAGTTGATGATGTCAGTTTTAAATATATGGTACACATTTCTGTGTAAAAAACAATTTGTCCATGTGAAATTCCTTGAAATTGACCTTTGATATAGACTCTGATAATTAAAATTTTTTATTCAGTTCATGTTTGGTTGAAAGAAAGTCCTGAAAAATCTATGATTCCTTCTTGTTTTATCCCCAAATGTTTCCGTTTCAGCCCAAGCTATCTTCTTCTGCTCACTCCCCATATAATCAGCCTCTTTTGGTGAGTGCTTCTGCCTCCACCTGCTCTCTTGTTTCTGGGCCCATCATAATACGCTGACCAGGTACAATCACCATTACCTTCTCCTCTCCCAACCAGACTGTACGCAGCTGCCAACACCAGATACCTAAGGGCCAGGTCTGACTAGGTCACATCCCAGTTCCGGAAGCTCCAGATACTTCTCCATCATTTCTCCCCACCCAGCTCCTTATTACATTGCTGGACGTGTGATGACATTATTCCTTTTTCTGCACACTGTGCTCACATGACATAACCTCTCCTAAATATATCTCCATCTGCATTTTGTAGAGTCCCCAGTGCCCTGCAGTTCCTTGAGGCCTTTCCTAATCTCCTCTGCTGTTTCCACCCTGAAATTACATTGCATTTATTTATTTTGTCTGCATTTATTTTCCACATGTGTGTGGATTGTGTAAGTTCCGTGAGGGCCCATTCCAGTTGTGTCTTTGCATTCCCAATCCTCTGCACAGAATGGGAGTTTAATAAGTGCTGATAGACTCATTGAGTCTTATATTT
Organism: Myrmecobius fasciatus; assembly: GCA_023553655.1. Classification (NCBI taxonomy): domain Eukaryota; kingdom Metazoa; phylum Chordata; class Mammalia; order Dasyuromorphia; family Myrmecobiidae; genus Myrmecobius; species Myrmecobius fasciatus. Next base: position 361,264 of record JAJPUD010001257.1, on the reverse strand, counting down.
CCCTTTATCTCCACAGCTCTGCCCCTCCCCAAAAGCAGGAAGAACTTAAGAGGAAGAAGAGAAATGGTTCCTGTGATCTTGGCAGCTGGGGCTCTGGAGGTGAGTTTTCCTCATGGACTGTGGACACACTGGCCTGAACCTTAGAGTGTGGACATGGAGCTTTAGAAATTGGAGCCATCCTAGATTTCGAGAGAGAAGGAAGGGTTAAGATCATGAAGTCCAGCTACCCCATTTTACAAGAGAGGAACCTAAGGCCATAAATGGGGCAGGGACTTTTCCTAGTCCCATAGCCAGGAAACAGGAGAACCTGGCAGGTGAAGAGACCCAGAAGGAGACTGCATCACCAGTGGGAGTGAGCCTCTTCAGAGGTACGGCACCAACAGCTCCCCATTCCCCTGCAGATCCCATCCCTCACTTCTAGACTTGTGCAGTTCTGGGCAGAGCAACCAATAGAGGTTTCTAAGTGACCCCTTTCAGTCCGAGATGACCTGCCCAATATGAGTCTATCTAGCAGTTTCCTGTGAGTTCTCCCCATGTCACTGGGTTTAGACTTTCAGTGCTTTCTGCTGCTGATATTTATGATGATTTGTAAAGTTCTTTCAGTTGATTTTTCCATTTGGTCATGGAAATTATGTAGAATTTTGGGAAATTCTCAGATTTTCCCCTCTATGTCTAATAACTCTTTTGTGCTTGGGGGCACTGAGGGATTGGACTAGAGGTGCTGGCTGGATTAGGCAGCTGGCATAAAAAGTTCAGATTATGGAGCAGAGGATGTGAAAAGCCCTACAGAGAAACCAGAGCCCAGGGTTAGGCAAGATTGTGAGGGGGAGAGGGAGGGATGGGAAGTGGGAATAAATTACTGAGTGCAATGTGGTCAAAGAACTGGATGTGGGATTGGAGGGGAGCCTTAAGGCCCCAAGGACCATCCTTGGGTCCTGTTGCTGTGGATCCAAGGTCTGGAGAAGTTTTAAAAGCTCCCACCATGTTGGGTGTCCTGCACTGGTTTGGGCTGACCTGTGGGAGGACACCAGCTGGTGGCTGGTGATCTGCCTGGCTAAGAGGAATGCCCAGCTTGGCTACTTAGCTCACAGACCCTTTGGAGCACTTTGGGGATTGTTGTTTGTTTCCATGATTCAAAAGTGAATAGGAAGTGGGATATCTAGGAAGTGTGGGTCTGCTCCTGACAATTTGTGCCACTTTCCACCTCTCCTCCCAGGGAATAGGAGGGACGGTTTCTGGACAAGTCCATGTGTCTGTGCTGTTTCAGGAATCGGTAACGTTCCATGACGTGGCCGTGGACTTCTCCTGGGAGGAATGGGGGCACCTGGGCCCTTCTCAGAAGGAGCTTTACCGGGAGGTGATGCTGGAGAACTACAGGAACCTGGTCTGCCTGGGTAAGGACCCTGGGATCCAGACCCTGGCCCCTGGAGGGTCTTTGCTTCCTCCCTTCGGCTCTGCTGGGGAGTGATATCAGGGTTGGACAGTGATTGTGTGCCATAGTAGTATGGCATACCCAGGACAGAGAAGGGAGGGTGAGAAAAGTCTCCATGCTCTTGGTGAGGATTGGGCCCCAGGCCCTCAAACCCCCTCTGTGAGCTCTTCCCCCTTCCCTCTTAGGAATTCAGGGAAGATCAGCCCCCAGACAGGGGGGAGTAGAGCCTTCTGGGTGGAGGAAAAAAGTTTCTAGAGTAAAGTGGGGTCAGCTGGCACTCTGCCCTGGCTCTGACTCCTGCACTTTCCTGTTTCCAATGAGCAGGACTTACTGTGTCCAAACCAGACGTGATCTCCCAGTTGGAACAGGGGGAAGCACCTTGGATGCCCAAGGGAGAATACCCAAGATGCAGGTGTGCAGGTGAGTGGGGGACACCGACAGGGGAGGCTTGTGTGAGCTGGCCAAGACACTGACCCCTGTTTGCCCCAGTTTCCTTAATGCATAAAATGATCTGAGAAAGGAGATCCAGTGTGACTCCCGTGTCTTTGCCAAGAAAACCACAAATTGGGGTCATAAAGAGTCGCACCCGACTGAAATAACAGAACTCAGAGGCCAGTGTTTGGACCCAAGGGTTATTTCTGACTGTCGGGAGTGATTTTGCTGGGGAGGGCTTCGGTTGCTGTCCATGGTGCCCCCGGACACAGTCCTGGAAGCCTTATCCTGGGGCAGAGCTTGTCAGTCTCGACCTGGGTTGCCCTGTGGCTGACAGCTCCCCAGCCTTCTCTTCCTGGCTGTTACTTCTGCACATGTAATGGGTTCCAGGCGGTGTTTCTGGGATGACTAGGATTTGAACATCTCTTCCGATGTTTAGTGGATAATTGTGGTTTTTGGAGAAAAGCTTTTTCATTTTATACATCCCTGTGAATTCTCTGAAGATCTTAAATATTGATTTGTAGTTGAGACGTGTTTTCCTGTGTTCCTTTTTATGCCGGATAAATAAGTTTTAGTTTTGCCAGATCTCTTTAGTTTGCAGCACTGGAAATAGCCAGAATTTGTGAGCCCTTCGATCATTGTTAGGTTCATCACAGGCATTATGTCGTTTGAGTGTCAAAACGGCTCTGAGATTGGTTCTTTTGTTATTTCCATTTTGTAGATGAGCAATCTGAGACCCAGAAAGTTAAGTGACCAAGGTCACGCACCCAGCGGGGTCATTGGCGGGATTGGAACTCAAGCCTTCGGCCTGTGAGGGCAGCTGTCTGCACTAGAGCATAGTCTGAAAATAGCAAAGTGCCCTTCTTTCCCGTGGTATTCTATTCAGGAAGCCTTTATTGAGCACCTGCTGTGTGCCAGGCTGACTCTTAGCTTGGGGCATAACTGGTTTCAAACAGAGTTGGCCACTGGGAAGACAAGGGAGTCAGGGTGGAGTGGAGACCAAGGAGGCTCTGGCCGAGGGCCGGTGACTGAGCTCCTTCTTGGGTCCGTGAGCCCGAGGCTCCATGGTCTTTGGTGGAGGTCCATTTGAGAGCATGAGGGATGGGATTCTGAAGCTGGAGAAGGGACAGGGTCTGGGCAGAGGTGGCAAGGCTGGAAACGATTTAGGGTTGAATTGAGGCAGGAGAAGTCGCTCTTTGGCATTGAAGCCGTGCTTTGGGCTAGCCACGTGCACTGTCTCGCTTTGCCTTCATGCCAGCTGGGGAGCTAAGTCCTCTCATCATCTCCAATTTACTGATGAGGAGCTGAGCCAGAGTGCTGACGTGGCTTCTCGGTCACACAGCTAGTAAGCCTCCAAGGTAAGATTTGAATTCTGATCTTCCTGCCTCTGGGAGGTGAGAACCCTGGGTTCTCTGCCTGCAAAGTGAGCTTGTCATCATCAGGGAGGGAACTGGACCCAGCTGAGCAGGAAGAACCAGAACGTCATGGTGGCGGGGCCTCCCGGGGAGGTGGCCGGTCTCTTTGGAGGCCATCCAAGGAGCTAGATGACTATAACTGGGTGCGTTCTAAGGGCTCTCCTTTGTGGTTTTGAGTAGGACTGCTTGGATGATGAGGCCTCATCTAACACTGAAATTCTAGGATTCTGAGGAGATCTCGTGGAACGATCCCAGAATAGAAGTGAATAATCATGGTTGGAGGGACAGGAGAAGCTGAGCAGGTGTTGGGGCAGCTGGGAACTGACCCAGCTGTGTGCAGAGTGTCCAGTTCTTCTGATTCGGAGATCCCATTCCTGAGCATAGCAGTAAAATTCTGTCCTACCTAGACCAAAATACTCATACTTCTTTGGTGGCAAAAACTTGCTAGAAAATAGATGCCCAGAGGGGCAGCGAGATGGTACAGTGAATAGAGTCAGGAGGACCTGAGTTCAAATCTGGTCTCAGACACTAAATATGTCCTAGCTGTGTGTCACTTAACCCCAATTGCCTCAGCAAAAAAAAAAAAAAAAGAAGAAGAAAGAAAATAGATGCCCATCATTTGAAGAATGACTAAAGACATTCTGGTCCATGAAGATAATAGGATATTACTTTACTCTAAGAAGCCATAAGCGATTGAAAAAATCTTGGGAAGACTTCTTGTGAACTCAGGGAAAGTGATGTAAGCAAGAGCAGGAAAACATTGTTCACCTTGGCTGCAGCAGTGCTAATGGAAAGACCAGAGACTTTCCAGACTGACTTAGCATGACCCTCTATGGTGGGCAGACTTTGGGGACACCACAGTGCATGTTATGGCAGATTCAGTCATTATGGTGAGGGGAGCTCTGAGCCCTGTACTAAGGGACCTGGGCCCCAGAGACGCCCCTCCGGCCTGTGCCTTCCCGGACATTGTAATGAGGCCATACAGAGCACAGCAGCCCAGTGGTCGACATATGGAGCAGGCTCAGGCATTTCCACTGACTAGATGGTCCCCAAATGGATGGGCTCCTCCTTGGTCTGGGCAAGAGGAGGTGGTACAAGCTCCATATATATAGTCCCAGAACCTACTGGGCGGGACATTGCGTACCTTGGGCCCCATGCTTGGTTTGGACATGGAGATCAAGCAAAACAGGATGGAGAAGTCCGGGTCAGCACCCTTGTGGCTGCACAAACAGGCTACACAGCTGGTAAACAGGGAGTAAATGCTACACTCTCACAGGATCCTTCTGTCAGAACCCGTATGCCTCTGTAACTTATATAAAGTTTGGATCAATACATTGCCTATTCACATACCTCTTATTAGATGACTGAATATGTATAACTAGGTGAGTATAGCAAAATAATGCCTAGTAATCATTTCCCCTTAGAGAATCATAATGAACTGACTAATACTGATTGAAGTTTGAGTACAGCTTCTCACTAATCATCTCTCATGGGGTCAGTATATCATGGAAAATCTGTAGTGAGGTGAAGAGAAAGGATGTGAATAAAAAAAAATATTAGGTTAGTGGAATTAAAAAAAAAAAGAATAGAATGATGATCGAACAAGGAGGGTGTAAAAAGTGGCAGAAATTCAGTCCAACTCGGCACGTCCCCAGCCCAGGCATCTTGTGTCCTGGGCGGCTACAGGGATCCCTGAGAGACATGCCAGATGATCCTCATCCTTTGAGAGGCTTAAACAGTTTTCTTCTGAGCCTTTCTGGCACTTTTCTTTATTCTCAGCCTTCTCTTGCTGTATTTTAGAGCTAAGATATTGAGATTCCCAAGTGAATCCTGTCTTCCAAGAAGATTCTCAACTATTAATTTTTCAACCTATCTCTTTTCATTGCCTCCTAATTATGGAGGATTGCCAGAGGCTCTTGAGAGGGACTTAGGTTTCCAGGGTTTTGCGATCCAGATAAAAAGATGAGACATACAGAGTCATAGAAAGCCACAGTTGACAATGACAATCCCTACATGCTTTTGGCCAAAATTGTGGTCAATTCCTTAGAGAAGTAAAAGATTTTGTTGTTCACTCATTCCAGTAATGCCTCACTCTTTGTGAACCTATTGGGGATTTTCTTGGCAAAGATACTGAAGTAGTGTTCTGTTTCCTTTTTCCAGCTCATTCAACAGATGAGGAAACTGAGGCAGATAGAGTTAAGTGACTTGCTCAGGGTCTCACTGCTAATGAATGTCTAATGCTGGATTTAAACTAAGGCCTTCCTGACTCCCAGCCCAGTGTTCCATCCTGTGCTCCCAGTAAGAGAAGGCAGCATTTAATGAAGTCTGGAGGGAAGGGAGATGGTGCTGTAGGAGATTAGCCATTGAAACGCCCTTGTGGGACTGAATGGAAGGAAAGACAGGGACTGTGATGAAGATCATGGAGTTGAAAATGGGCATGATTGTATGCCAGTGAGGAGGAGTGTTTTGGGGTGGGAGTTTTGGGGTATTAGAGCAGCCAGGTCTATTGTGTGATGTTGCCCCTGGCCTTATCCCTTTCCCCATTCCTTTGCTCCCTTTCCATCTTCCCTCCTTCCGACATAGATTTTCCTTATTCTTTGTGCCTTCTTTCCCGCTTTGTTCCATCTTCAAAGCTTTGCCCCCTTTCTCTGTTCCCTCTCATTATATCATTGAGAAATCATTCACTCTCAAGCTCTACCCTTTGAAGTAACTTAGCTTCAGCCCATTCCTGTCACACACTGAGTTGGGCTCAGGAACCTGGTTCTTTCCATTGGTCATGGAGGGGGGCAGCTTCAACCTTGGGGAGAGGGTGGGAAAGGCTGACAGACCCATGCTTCTCCTCTGTGTTCCTGAAGCTCCAAAAGGTGGCTTTGATAAGCGAGGACTCAGAATGAGAGCTCCAGGGAAAGTGAGGAGCAGTTCACTTCAGAAATGGCTCTAATCAAGGGCATTCTCACTTATCCTACCTTTTTGAAGTTTGACTGCTTTCTGGAGGATGCAGAAGAGAACTCTGTGCTTAACACGTTGCTTGATCCACAGCAAACACTAAATAAAGGCTTCATGCCTTCCTGTGGCAGGGGATATAGGGGATCTTGACCTATTTTCTTTCTTTCAGACTGGAAGACTAGGACTGAAATCCCAAAGCTGGGCCATTCCATGGATCTCTCATCCCAGGAAAGACTCCCAAGGGATTGCACCGGGATCTCCAACTCAGGAGAATCCTTTGAATGTGACGCCAGGTTAGGAAGTCAGCAGAGCCATGTGGAGAAATATGCTCAACAAGGAAGAGTCGCCCAAAGGAGTTCAGTGAAGGGCCATGAATGTAATGAATGGGACAGAGACGTCAGTCTGGGGCCAGTCTCTTCTCAACAGGGAGAACAGATAGCAAAGAGTCTCCATATGTGTGATGGACACTGGAAGAGCTTCGGACTAAATTCAGCTCCAAGTAAATGCAATGGAAACTGCTCAAAGAAGCTGTATTCTAGGTATGATGAACGTGAGAAGGCCTTCAGTTGTCATTCTAACTTAACTAAATATCATAGCATTGGTGAGTGTAATGAATGTAGAAACACCACGTGCTACGGTTCATCCAGAACTTCCAAGCAAAAAAATCATGCTCAAAAGAAACTGAGTAAGCCTGATAAATGTGAAGCCATTAAACATCAGAAAATTAATCCTGGAAAGAAAGCTTATGAATGTCACGACTGTGGGAGGACTTTTGCTAAGAGCTCACATCTTGCTCGACACAAGAGGCGTCATTCTGGGGAGAAACCTTATGAATGCAGTCAGTGTGGGAAGACCTTCAGCCGTAGTGCCTATCTTACTGAACATCAGAGAATTCACACTGGAGAGAAACCTTTTGAATGTTCTGAGTGTGGGAAGGCCTTCATCCGAGGCACTTACCTCACCCTCCATCAGAGAACTCACACTGGAGAAAAACCTTACGAGTGTCAGGAATGTGGAAAGGCCTTTCCCCAAAGCATACAGCTTCTTGGACACCAGAGAATTCACACGGGAGAAAAACCTTACGGATGTAATTACTGTGGGAAGACATTTAGACATAGCTCATCCCTTAATTCCCATCACAGAGTTCACACAGGAGAGAAGCCATATGAATGTCATGAGTGTGGGAAGGCCTTCAAACACAGCTCTTCCCTTACTTACCATCACAGGATTCACACTGGAGAGAAACCCTATGAATGTAAAGACTGTGGGAAGACTTTCCCCCAGAGCATACAACTCATCGGACATCAGAGAATTCACACGGGAGAGAAGCCGTATGAATGTAATGAGTGTGGGAAGGCCTTTAGCCGGAAAACACAACTTACTCGACATCAGAGAATTCATACTGGAAACAAACCTTACGAGTGTAGTGCGTGTGGGAAGGCCTTTTGCCAAAAGACCCAACTCACTAAACATCAACGAATCCACACTGGCGAGAAACCATACGAATGTCATGAATGCGGCAAGTCCTTCCGCCAAAGGTCCCATCTCACTTACCATCAGAGAATTCATACTGGAGACAGTCTCTGTGAATACAGTGAAAGGAAAAAAGAGTTTGGTCATACACTCTTCTGAAAACTTTAGACCACAGACTTAAAGGAGACCAGATTCAATAATTATCTTATTTGCCAAAACACTTATTCCACACTCTTCTCACGTTGCTGGCCTCCTCTTTTTTTACATGTGTAGAATTACAGCAATAACTTTGCTCCATTTTTTTCAGTATTGGTCTCATTAATTTCTCTTCTGTTCTCTTGTTCCCATTCTTCCCCCCATCCCCATCCCCTTTTTGTGCCATTATGTTTCTTTAATCCATAGAGCGCTAAACTTGATATCTGGGAGATCTTAGTTAAAATTCTATTCCCAACATCTATCAAGACCATGTTTATGAGCAGCTAGCTGCAAATGATCTACTAGAGAGGAAAAAAATCATAATCATAACAGCTGACATTTATACAGCTTATACATTTATGGCCTTTTAAAATCTGGAAAAAGCTTTGACATATATTGTATTTCATTTGACAGTCACAGCCACAACTTGAAATAAGTATTAGAGACATTTTATCTCCATTTCTGAGATTAGGAAACTGAAATTGAGAGTTTAAAAAAATAGCATCTTGATAGCTGTTGGGAACAGAATTTTACCTAAGATCTCCCATATATCAAGTTTAGATCACTTACCATCTGAAACTCTTCTCTCTCTTTTTCTACAATACTTCTTGAAAAAGTTTCTCTACTCAGGCAGGATTTCTGGTTCCTTCCACTTACTATTTAAATGCATTACAGTTTATCTGCTAAACCACTTGACTGATCTTGTTCTCATAGAAATTATCAGTCACTTCCTACTGGACAGCCTCTCCTCCCTTCTCCCCAATACTGCCGTTTATCTTAACTCTGCAACTGGTTGTAAAGGAAGAAATATGATTTCCTACAGGTAGCAAGGCCTTATGGGTTCTGATTGCGCTTATGGAGTAGCTCAGTCAACCTCAGTGTACTTGACTCATCATTTTATATTTGATTTTTATCCTTTTGGACACTATAACAATCTAGGAAGTCTGTTGAATAATTTATTCCTCATTAGTAAACTTACAGTCTTAATAATAGGAATCAAATCTCCATTCCATTAATTATTATTATCCTCTTTGATGGTAATTATTTATAATATAAATACATATAAAATTGCTGAATTATGTGTGTGTAGGTACACATTTATAATTTATTACCAAATGGAATCAGTAAACATAAAGCCAAACTTAAATGGCGTTTCTTCTTAAGTTGTTCTTGAATAACTTGGACAATAATATAGTTATGTAAAATTAGTGAACTCTTTCCCTCCCCCCCCAAATGATTTGCTTCTAGTGTTATCTAACTTATTGATCACATCCCACAATGAATTTCTGGGTCATATTTTGATTGATGAGTTTTCATTTGTCCAATTTTTTTTAATGCCTTCTGCTTTTAGTACCACAGTCACGTTCTGATGCAGTTTACTCCATATTCTTTTCTAGTCTTAATTTAGTGGTTCTCAATTTTTTTGTGGTTAGAATCTCTTTACTCTCTTATAAGTTATTGAGGACCTCAAAGACCTTTTGTTTATTGAACCACATCTATTGATATTTACTATGTTATATATTAGATTACTTGCCATCTAGGGAAGGGAGGGAGAAAAGAATTTGGAACACAAGGTTTTGCAAGGGTGAAAGTTGAAAATTATCTATGCATATGTTTTGAAAAAAAAGCTTTAATTAAAAAAAGGATGTTTACCATGTTAGAAATTAAAACATAACATTTTAATGAATTCATTTAAAATTATTCATTTAAAAGTAATTCATTTAAGTTCATTCAAATTTAACAATGAACTCATTACATGTTAACATTTTTTTAATGGAAACAATTTTCCAAAACAAAAGAAAAAAAAAAACAGCAAGAAAAATGGCATTGTTTTCCATTTTTGCAAATGTTAATTGCAAATTGTTTTTGCACCGTGTATTTGCAAAAATCAGTACAGCTGTTCCATGATAAATCATGAAATGCAAACAAATTATTCGACACTTTGGCTAGTTCTGTACCACCTTTGTTACAAAGCATTCACAGAAGATCTTCAATAATTAGTTAATAATGATATAAGCAAAGCAGCAAATCCAGCCATACCTGTAGATTCATCCATCTTTAAGGTAAAGGTACCCACCTCTAATGAGATATCAACAAAGTTTTCCTGGTTATAAGGCTCGATGGCTAGGCCAAAAAGCATAATTGCTAATGGTTTAAGTCGGCTTAGGAGGTAACCAACGGCAAGGGAATGTCATGTTATCAGTGATGTGGATGAGAGGTTACATGCCCATGACACAACCTGGCGGATCAGTCGCCATCCTGAATAGCTTCATGGTTTGGAACGAGGACTTTTCAGAGGAAGCCGGTTCAGACGGGCCACCCGGTCTTGTTCACATGTGGGAGCTGACTTCTATCCCACTTAGATCTTTCTGAGAAGACTCCGTGTGAACACTGGCCCCTTTACTTGTTCAGTATGCTGTGAGTGCTGCTGGTGAATTGTGGGAAGTAGACTTAATTACACATTAAACATTAGAATAGAGCTTGATGGTTTGCCAAGTACTTTATAAATACGGTCACATTTTATCTACCAGCAGCATCGAGAAGTAGGGGCTGTTTTGCCAGTTGAGGAAAGAGACTGAGAAAAGCTGGCTGATTTACCAAGTTTGAAACAATTCATAGTTGTCTGAGGGCAGATTTGAACTTGGCTCTTTCTGTCTCCAGCTCTGGCATTTTCTCAGTCTCAAGCCACTTAGGTTGTCCCAGCAGGGACCACTCTACCCTCAAGAGACTTTATTGTTTAGGTCAGAGCTTCTTAAAAGGTAATATGGGCGTCGTGAAGGTATAATTGATTGTCAGTAAATGTTTGACTTGGCTGCCTATTTTATTGTTCTGTATGTAAAAATTTCTCAGGCAAAAAGGGGCCCAAAATCCAAGAATCCCTGGTTTGAATGGGGGCCTAACCCTTTGGTACTGACCGGGCTCAGAGCCAAGAAAGTCCCCGCAGCAGAGTCCACATGAAACTGGCCCAAGATCCAGGATTTGGGGCAGGCTCACCTCAGGCCCATTGGAGCGGCTGGCTCTGGTTACCAGAGGTGAGCAGCTCTTGGCCAGGGATCCCATCTTTGTTCTCATTTCCTTTTCCAGTCTTTGACCTTGAAGGTGTCTGTGACCACGAGCACAGGCAAGGGGCCGAGGACTCACCTTAGACCGTCGGTTCCCATCATTCGCAGCCGGACCGGATCATCAGCTTATTGTAGAACTGCCGGTGGGGAGGTGAGGGGGGGTCGCTCCTAGCTTTCAGCTCTTTGTGACTTGCTGTTGGTTGTGCAGATGATTTCCCTGGCCTTAGACCACCTGGGGCCTGAGATCCCCCTGGACTCAGATAAACAAGATTGCTCTTTGTGAGAGCTGGCCGGGCACAGATGGCACAGAGGGCTCCCTCACCCCCTCTCCACCAGCCAAAGCCTGAAGGCTCAACTAAAGCCCTTCCCCGGTGCCAATCTCCTGGAAAGTAGCTTGGGAAGGGGGGGAAGTGCTGGTGGTGGGGAGACAGGGCCTGGCTTCTGGGTCCATTTCTGGGACTTACTCTGAGTGTGGTCTTGGGCAAGACATGGAGCTCTGAGACAGAGACAGACAGAGAGACAGAAAGACCCGCCTCAGGGCCCTTGAGCAGCTTGGGCTGGGACAGAAGTCGGGGCCAGCTGGGGAGTGGGGGCTGGGCGGGCAGAGGGGGTTTTTGTCCCACTTCCTCACTGAATGTGTCACTGTGGTAACCAGCATCACTACCAGTACTATAACCTGTCTCACAGTAGTAATCGGCCTCGTCCTCAGGCTGGATGTCACTGATGGACAAGTAGCAATCGGCCCCAGAGCTGGAGCCTGAGAAGCGAGCGGGGATCCCCTCCCCCTTGTCTATATCTCCATCACTGCTGACATACATGAGGAATCGGGGGGCCTGTCCTGGGGTCTGCTGGTACCAGTCAATTCCATGATCACTGTGCTCACTGCTGAGGGTGCAGGTGAGTTTGGCTGTGGCTCCCAGGGACACAGACATGGAGGGAGACTGAGTCAGCACAGGCTGGGAGAAGGAACCTGGAAACACAGAGAGACATTACTTTCCTAGCATAGGAGAGAAGGAGAAGGTGCTTGGAGATCCTCAGCAGAGAACCCAGGACAGGGAGGAGGGAGCAGGAGGAGCAGGGTCAGCCCTGACCTGAGCAGCAGGTGAGCAGCAAGAGGCAGACAAGAGGCCAGGCCATGGTGCCGGGGACCCCAAGAGCTTTGCTCCCCAGAGAGCACCCAGCTGGGTCTGGGCTCTGCCGGCTCCCTCTTATCCTCTCCCCGTGAGCCTGTGATGGGGCTGGGGAGGGGCCGTGGGGGCTGGATGCAAATCTGGGTTTTCTGAAGCACCCCATGTCCTAAGTCTGGGGTCACAGGTCCCTTGGGGAAGGCGTATCTTTCAGGAGGAAGGGATGGAGCATCATCAGCCCTCAGCCCAGCTGAGATGTCACCCATGAATGATCCCAAGGGGTCAGAACAGCCATAGCCAGCTGGACTCTCCTGCCCCCATTGCTTGCCCAGAGCCAATCCCTCAGTGCCCTCCTGTGGCTACAGGCCACCCCAGCCTTGTAAGCAAAGCTCAGGGTCCCCACAGCCAGAAGGAGACTCCTGTTAGCTGTCCCCCAGTCCCCCCAAGCTGGCATCTGTGCACAGAACAAAGGGGCAGATTAGCCCAGGAGAGGACAGCCTTGGGGTGTGTGGGTGAGTGTGTGGAAAGGCCTGAGCCTTACAAGCTTGTTTTTCTCTGACCCTCCAATTCTTAGCCAAAGGCTTAGCTCACTTTCAGGCAGAGACTTGCTTTTGTCCTCTGCTTCGTCACTCTTCAATCCCAGATGCCCCCGTGAGCACACCTACTGGTTCAGTAAATGCGCCGTCACTTTTAATGAATGGTGAAGAAGATGGAACCAAGTCCTGGGATGTCACAGGGCCTTTGGACATGGCCAAGCCAGGGGCACTTGTGCCTTCTCTGCACACATGTTCACAGGTCCCTGAGAGACCCAGATCTGTAACTGAGTCTCTGCACAGCTCTAGGGATTGTCACTGAAAGTCAGTGGTCATTTTCTTCTGGCTGATACAACACTTTTTTTTCTTTTAATTTTTTTTGTTTTCTTTTAATAGCTTTTTATTTTTCCAAATACATGCAAAGGTAGTTTTTAACATTCGTCTTTGCAAAACCTTGGGTTCCAGATGTTGCTCCCTTTTTCCCTTCCCTTTCCCCTCCCCCTCCCCCTCTTCCCCCCGGGGAACAGCTAGTAGTCTCAAATAGGTTAAATATGTGCAGTTCTTTTTTTTTTATTGATACTTTTTATTTGCAAAACATATGCATGGGTAATTCCTCAACATTAACCCTCACAAAGCTTTCTGTTACAAATTTTTCCTCCCTACTCCCCACCCCTCCTCTAGATGGCAGGATATCCACTACATGTTAATTATGTTAGAATACTTAAGAAATCGAATATAATATGTGCAGTTCTTTAAACATATTTCTACATTTGTCATGCTGCGCAAGGAAAATCAGATTAAAAGGCAAAAGGAAAAAAAAAACACGAGAAATAAAAATGAACAAAACCATAACAAAAGGTGAAAATACTATGCTTTGATCCACCTTGGGTCTCCCTAACGCTCTGTATGCGGATGGTTTTCCATCACAAATCTTTTGGAACTGTCTAGAATCCCCTCATTGTTGCAGAGAGCCAGCTCCATCACAGTTTGATCCAACACTTTCAGCATCTTTCCTCATGTTCTTCCAGTTTTCCCAAAGGGCATAATGTCACTTTATCAGGGGAAATTTGAATGTATATAAGTAGAAAGCAAGTAAATGGAAGGTCATCCAAGGAGAGGTATCAGCAGCCTGGGAGAATGAAGAACCACCCATGTAGTAGTGAGGAAACCAGGCTTTCCAGGAGGCCTTGAGGAGGAAAAGTGTGAAGGGTGGCCTGGGCAGGGCCAAGAGGGAAGTGATGGAGGAATGAGGAACATGGTTAGGCTGTGGGGTGGAAGGGAGTGATATGCCAGGAACCTGAAGTGGCAAAGGGGGCCTGAGTGGGAAGGGCTCTAAATGATAAAGAGCCACCTGGCTTCGATCTTGAAATGAGAGGGAGCCCCTGAAGCTCGGAGTAACAGTCAGACACACCTGCCATGGGGCACATCCCATAAGTCAGGTTTAATGGAGATGTTGTATCCTAAGTACAGGGAGAGGTCCTTCCTGGTGCAGACCAGACCAGATGGTTACCGAGGTCCCATTCAATTCTGAAATTCTATGATTCAAAATACCATACCCAGTAAATGTCTCCCGGACTCTGCCATTTGTGTGTATGTAAATGCATGTATGCTAGGAAATGATGTTGTTATGGTATGCATATGCCTTATATGTTTTTGTAGTCCTAGATCAGCAGGAGGTAAGAATTCTTCAGAGGTCTAGACCAAAGACTAAATAAAGAATTGTTAAAAAGTTAAATCTAAGTTTGGTCTCTGATTCCTTGAGTCTTAGTTGGAAATAAAACTAAGTAAGAAACTCATGATCCACGTGAGGAAGCAAGTGCAGAAGCAAGCATTCTAGGGACTTTGCCTAGAAAAAAATCCAGAGAAAAATACACAGTAATCATAACTGTGAATGTGAAAGGGATGAACTCTCCCATAAAATGGAAGCATATAGCAAAGTGGATTAAAAACCATAATCCTGCAATATGTTGTTTACAAGAAACACACTTGAAGCAGGATACACACAGGATAAAGGCAAAAGACTGGAATAGGAGATATTCTGCTTCAGCTGAAGTGATAAAAAGCAGGGGTAGCAATCCTGATCTCAGATGAAACAAAAGCAAAAATAGGTCTAATTAAAAGAGACAAGGAAGGAAACTACATCTTACTAAAGGGTCCTGTAGACAATGGAGTAATTCAATACTAATAGTTTATGTGACAAATGGTATAGCATCCAAATTCCTGCAGAAGAAATAAAATAAGTTACAAGAAGAAATAGACAGCAAAACTATACTTGAGGGGAAGCTCAACCTCCCCTTCTTACAACTAGAAAAGTCTAACCACAAAACAAACAAGAAAGAAGGAAGTGAATAGAATTGTAAAAAAAAGATAGATATCATAAGACTTCTTGGAGAAAATTGATGGAAAGAGAAATGAAAATACTTTTTTTCTCAGCAGTACATGCCACCAAAACAAAAACTAAACACATATTAGAGCATAAAACCTCATACTCAAATGCAGAAAGGCAGAAATATTAAATGCATCCTTTCCAGATCATGATGTCATAAAATTACATGCAATAAATGAAAGATAGATTTAAAAAGTTATTGGAAACCAAACAGTTTAACTCTGAAGAATGAGTAAGTCAAACAACAAGAAAATAGCAGCCATAAAACAAGAAGCCAAAACTTATGGGATGCAGCCAAAGCAGTGCTTATTTCTCTAAATCCTTACATGAATAAAATAAGGAAAGGGGAAATCAGTGAATTAAGCAAGTAATTTTAAAAATCTAGAAAAATAAATTTAAAAAGCCCACTTCAATACTAAATTAGAAATTCTGTATACCAAAGGAGAGATTAATAAATTTAACAGTAAGAAAACTATTGAACTAAGAAATAAAAATAAGAGTTGAGTTTGTGAAAGGAAAAAAAAAACACCATAATAGGTAAAACTTTGGTTTAGTTGATTAGATAAAAGAAAAAAGAAAACCAAATTACCAGGATCAAAAATGGAAAGGGTGAATTTACTGACAATGAAGAGAAAATGAAAGCAACAATGAGTAGCTATTTTGCTCAACTATGCCAGCATATCTGGCAATGTAATTGAAAGGAATGAAATACAAATTACAAAAATATCAATTGTCCGAATTAACAGAAGAGGAAGCAAAATACTTAAATAACCCCATTTTAGGAAAAGAAATCGAAGAAGTCAATCAGTGAACTCCTTAAGGATAAATTTCCAGTGTCAGATGTATTACAAGTGAATTCCACTAAATATTTAAAGAACAATTACTTCTAAATACTATTTAAACTATTTGAAAAATATGTGAAAGCATCTACCAAATTCCTTTTATGACACAACTATGATGCTGATACCTAAACCAGGACAAGCCAAAACAGAGAAAGAAAATTGTAGCCCAATTTTCCCAAAGAATATTGATGCAAAAATTTTAAATAAACTCTTAGTAAACGATTACAAGAATTTATCACCAGGATAATACACTAGGACCAGGTGAGATCTATAATACCAGGAAAATAGTTTTTTCAATATTAGGAAAACTAAAATAATCAACTAAATCACAAGACTAACAGAAATCATATGGTTATCTCAATTGATGCAGCAAAAGCTTTTGACAAAATATAGCACTCATTTTTATTAAAAACACTAGAGAGTGTAGGAATAAATGGAGTTTTCCTTTAAAATGTTAAGGAGTATCTCTCTAAACCATCAGCATTGTAATGGGCTCGAGCTAGAAGCCTTCCCAGTAAGATCAGAACAAGAATGCCCATCATCACAACTAGTATTCAATATTACACTAGAAATATTAGCTTTAGCAGTGAGAAGAAAAAGAAATTGAAGGAATGAGAATAAGTAATGAGAAAACCAACCTATCACTCTTTGCAGATGATGTGATGGTATCTTTAGAGAATCCTAGAGAGTCAAGTAAAAAACTACTTGAAATTGTTAACAATTTTAGCAAAGTTGCAGGATAAAAAAAAATCAAAATCATTGGCATGTCTATATATAATCATCAACAAACCCCAGCAGCAAGAGATATAAAGGCAAATTCTAATTAAAATAACTATAAACAATATAAAATATTTGGGAATATGTCTAGACAAAGCCAGGAACTATATGAACACAATTAGAAAACTCTTTCCACACAAAGTCAGATCTAAACAATTGGAAAAACGTAAATTGTTCAAGCTAGGCTGAGCCAATATAATAAAAATCACAATTATATCTAAATCAATCTACATATTCAGTGCCATATGAATCAAAATGCCAAGAATTATTTTATAGAGTTAGAAATACTAATAAAATAATCCATCTGGAAAAACAAAAGGTCAAGAATATCAAGGAAATTAATGAAAAAATAATGCATAGGAAGTTACTTTAGCCATACCAGACCTAAAACTGTATTATCAAGTGGCAGTCATTAAAACCATTTGATACTAAGAAACAGAGTATTAGATCAGTGACATAGGTAAGATACACAAGGCACAGTAGTCACTATCCATGGTAATCAACTCTATGATAAAACCACAAACTCCAGCTTCTTGGTTAATAGCTCACTGTTTGGCAAAAACTGCTGGGGAAAGTGGAAAATAGTATTGCACAAACTAGGCAGGTACCAGCAATACCAAGATAAGGTCAAAATGGATTCTTGATTTAGACCTAAGAGATTTAGAAATAAACGATTTAGACATACATAGGAAAATCAAGAATTGTTTACCTAACAGATTTTTGGAGAAGGGAGGAACTTATGACTAAACAAGAGACAGAGAACATTAGGGAATACCACATGGATAATTTTGGTTACATTAAACCATTTTTTTTGGACAAGCAAAGCCAATTCAACCAAAATTAAAAGGAAAACAGTTTTTACAACCAATGTTTTTTTTTAATTTTCTTTTTTTAAATTTTATTAATACTTTTTATTTTCAAAACATATGTATGGGTAATTCCTAAACATTAACCCTTACAAAGCTTTCTGTTACAAATTTTCCCCCCTACTCCCCACCTCTCCCCTAGATAGCAGGATATCCACTACATGATAATTATGTTAGAATACTTAAGAAATCGAATATATGTATAGTTATTGCCACACATCATTTTTTTGTTCAGGAGAAATCATATCTACAAGAAAGAATAATCCGATAAAGGAAATACAATGCAAGCAAACATCAATAGAGAACATGAAAATGTTATGTTGTGGTCCACATTTCACATCCCTCCCTCTGGGTGTGCATGGCTTTCTTCACTGAACAATTGGAACTGGTTTGAAGCATTTCATTGTTGAAGAGAGCCACGTCCATCAGAATTGATCATCATATAGTATTGTTGTTGCCGTGTACAATGATCTCCTGGTTCTGCTCATTTCACTCAGCATCAGTTCATGGAAGTCTCTCCAGGCCTCTCTGAAATCGTCCTGTTGGTCGTTTCTTACAGAACAATAATATTCCATAACATTCATATAACATAATTTATTCAGCCAGTCTCCAATTGATGGGCATCCATTCAGTTTCCAGTTTCTAGCCACTACAAAAAGGGCTGCCACAAACATTCTTGCACATGTGGGGCCCTTTCCTTCCTTTAAGATCTCTTTGGGATATAGGCCCAATAGAAACACTGCTGGGTCAAAGGGTATGCACTGTTTGATAACTTTTTGAGCATAGCTCCAAATTGCTCTCCAGAATGGTTGGATCCGTTCACAGCTCTACCAACAGTGCATCAGTGTCCCAGTCTTCCCACATCCCCTCCAACATTCATCGTTATCTTTTCCTGTCATTTTAGCCAATCTGACAGGTGTGTAGTGGTACCTCAGAGTACAACCAATGTTTCTGAAGAAGGCCTCATTTTTAAATTATATAGAGAACTAAGTCAAATTGATAAGAATTCAAGCCATTCCCCAACTGATAAATTGTCAAAGGATATAAACAGGTAGTTTTCCGATGAAAAAATTAAACTTATCTATAGTCATATTAAAAAATGCTCTAAATCGTTATTGATTAAAGAAATGCAAATTAAATCAAGTCTGAAGTACCATCTATCAGATTTGCTAAGATAACAGAAAAAACCATGATAAATGTTGGAAGGGACTTGGGAAAATTGGGATACTAATGTGCTGTTGGTAAGAGTTGTGAACTGTCATAAACTAATCCTACCATTCTGGAAAGCAATTTAGAACTCTGTCCAGAGGGCTATAAAATTGTGCATACTCTTTGATCCAAAAACTTTTTTTTTAACTGGGAACTTATCCCAAAGAGATCATTAAAAAGAAAAAAGAAAAGGACCCAAATGTATAAAAATATTTGTACCAACTCTTTTTTGTGGTAGCAAGGAACTGAAAATTAAGGGAATGCCTATCAATTGGGGAATGGAAGAACAAGTTGTTGCATATGATTATACAGGAATACTGTTGTTCTATAATAAATGATGAGTAGGTGGATTTTAGAATCAGGTAAATCAGGTTGACTTACCTGAACTGATGCTGAGTGAAATGAGAAGAACCAGGAGAAAACTGTGCCCAGTAACAGCAATATTGTGTGCCAATCAACTATGACAGACTTAGCTTTTCGTAGCAAAATAACCATCCAAGATAATTCCAATTGATTCTGATGGAAAAATGTCCTCCACATCCAAGAAAAGAACTAGGGACTGAATGTAGTTTGAAGCATACAATTTTTACTTTTCCCCCCTTTTGTTCTGATTTTTCTCTCACAACCATAACTAATGAGGAAATCTTACAAATCTCAAAATCTTACAAAGATGAATGCTGATATATATCTTGAAATATAATTGGGAAAAGTAAACTAACATTAAGTGCAAAAAAATACAAAAAACAAAAAACAACCCTACTATTTCTTTGGGACTATAGTATTATAGCATTGTGTTATAGGAAAAAAAGGCAAAGATTTCCTGTCTCAAACTACAATCTAATGGGGGAAACAAAATGCACACCACTATGCTGTCCATCCTACATGCTCAAAGAGAACTAAAAGGATATCCTGATTTCAGAGTCAATGTATGTGGGACCAATTGTGTTTGATGGAACCAATGTGAGTTCAGAAAGCTCCACCACAGATCAGGGACAAGTCATCCATATAAACATTTGGAACACAGGTGTCTTTAAATTTGTACATTTCCCGTGTTTTTTGTGCAACTGCATTTGTTTTGCTCATAGAGCATGGTACTTTCTTTGCTGCAGTTGTGCATTCTCCCAATCTATTTCAAAGTTCTTTAGAGAAACCTTGAGACCATCCTTGTGTTGTGCCTTCTCTGAGGAAGGCACGCCATGCTGAGTAGTCCATGGCCAGGGTTTCCCATGTCATACAATCAATTTTAAATTTTTTTCAGAGAGACCTTGGGAGTGTCCTTGTATTGCTTTTTCTGACCACTTTGTGAGTGACATTACTTAAATAAAAGCCAATTTTGAGCAATCCATGCCTTGGGCTAATTATTAAAAAGACTGGGATCCATTGTTTGTATTGTTTGGACACACACAGACCCATTGCCTTGTTGTAGTATTTCAGGGGAAGTACTCTGTAATATTGAAGTAGAGCTTGATGGCTCTCAAGTTACTTTACAAATACTGTCTCATTTTATCCTCAAATTAGCAACAAGAGGTAGAGACTGTTGTACCTCTTAAATAGAGACAGAAAAAAAAGAAAGAAAAACAGACCAAGAAAGGCTGATTTGTCAAGATTGAAACCATTCATAATTGTCTCAGGGCAGATTTGAACTCAGCTCCAGCCTGTTCTCTATAATACCAATAGAGGGCACCTACCCTTAAGGTTTAGGTGGTGACCTACACCTTTGGTATAGATAATGGCTAGACTGGGCCAAGAGCTTCAAATGCCAGGGCAGTATAACCTAGAGAGGGGGGGTGCTGTACTCTCTGCCCAGTTGGCACAACTGGATGAGATCTGCCCTAATTATCAATTTTTGGGGCAGAATTTCCAGCCTTCAGTGTTCAGGCTGACCTGAGGAGATCCTGCTCATGGCCCCTTGGAGGTGTGGGGCACTGGTTAACAGAAGTGAGCGGCTCTTGGCCAGGGATGGTCAGTGGCTGGCCCTATCTTTGGGGTTCCCACTTCCTTTCTAGTGTCTTTGCTTTCCCTTGATGGTGTCCGTGGTCATGGCCCCGTGAGCCCTGGCAAGTGTCCATGAGGTCACCTTAGACAGACAAGACTGCTCTTGGTGAGGGGACAAGGCTTAAAGGATTATCCAAACCCAGGCCCAATATGTCTATACCATACAACCACCTATAACTAACCCGTAAACTACATATCCCAGTATATTCGGAGAGCAGCTGGTCTTGTGAAGGTGGAGGAAACATCCTTGTGAGATGCTGGCTAGTCTTGAGAACAAATGTGATGAGCTGCCTATGGAGCCCCAGATCTGGCCATGCTGGCGGCGGATTGTCCTGGGGGTCCTGGAGGGGTCGGGCCCCCCTCCCAGAGCCTTATGTAAGGACTCCTACTTTGCCAACACCTTCTGGCAAATGCCTTCTTTGTTCTCAGACGATTTAGCAGAGACAGTCTAGCTCCTGGTTGAAGTCTCATGGAGGGGACGCTCTGTCTGGGAGCCTTCCCAATGGGGACTTGACTGGTGGCCCACGGGGTTCCCCAGGTGCTGATCTGGGGGTGATTTCTCTAACTGTACTTGTGCCTCTGCTCCATTTATCTGGCTTTGCCCATTCTTCCAGCATCTTTATGAAATCTCTTTGTAGGATTGTGTGGGTGTGTCATTGTGTAGGAGCCAATGGAAACCACAAAGAACCTTCACTCTACCAGGGCACGGCTATGGCAGCCTCAGTGTGGCAGGGCCCCTCACCCTCTCCCCAGTCATAGCCTGAAGGCTCAGCTAAAGCCCTTCCCCGGTGCCAGTCTCCTGAAAAGTGGCCCAGGAGGGGGGGGAGGGAAGTGCTGGTGGCGGGGAGACAGGGCCTGGCTTCTGGGTCCATTTCTGGGACTTACTGCCAGTGAGGTTTTGGGCAAGTCATGGACAGGGAGCTCTGAGACAGAGACAGAGAAGCAGAAAGACCCGCCTCAGGGCCCTTGAGCAGCTTGGGCTGGGACAGAAGTCGGGGCCAGCTGGGGACTGGGGGCTGGGCAGGCAGGGGAGGTTTTTGTCCCACTTCCTCACTGAATGTGTCACTGTGATAACTGTAGCTACTCCCACTACCATAAGCTGTCCCACAGTAATAATGGGCTTCATCCTCAGGCTGGATGTCGCTGATGGACAAGTAGCGATCGGCCCCAGAGCTGGAGCCTGAGAAGCGAGCAGGGATCCCCTCCCCCTTGTCTGTATCTCCATCGCTGGTGACATACATGAGGTATCGAGGCACCTGTTCTGGGTGCTGCTGCTACCAACCAATAGTGTAATAACTGTGCTGACTGCTGAGGGTGCAGGTGAGTTTGGCTGTGGCTCCCAGGGACACAGACATGGAGGGAGACTGAGTCAGCACAGGCTGGGAGAAGGAACCTGGAAACACAGACAGACATTAATGTCCTAGCATAGGAGAGAGGGAGAAGATGCTTGGAGATCCTCAGCAGAGAACCCAGGACAGGGAGGAGGGAGCAGGACAAGCAGGGTCAGCTCTGACCTGAGCAGCAGGTGAGCAGGAAGAGGCAGACAAGAGGCCAGGCCATGGTGCAGGGGACCCCAAGAGCTCTGCTCCCCAGAGAGCACCCAGCTGGGTCTGGGCTCTGCCAGCTCCCTCTTATCCTCTGCCTGTGAGCCTGTGATGGGGCTGGGGAAGGGGGTGGGGGCTGGATGCAAATTTTGGGTTTTCTGAAGCACTGATGGGCCCTAAGTCTGGGGTCACGGGTTCCCTGGGGAAGGCGTGTCTCTCAGGGAGAGGGGGAGGAGCAGTGGAAGCCCTTGTCCCCAGCCCAGCTGAGCTGTCACCCATGAGTGATCCCAGTGGTCACCGCAGCCCCAGACACAGCCAGCCGGCCTCCTCCTGCCCCCATTGCTTGCCCAGAGCCAGTCTCACACCGCCCCCTGGTGGCTGCAGTGGTACTTCACCCCAACCTTGTAAGCAAAGCTCAGGAGAGCCGTGCTTGCTATCCCCCAATTCCACAAGGGGGCGCCTGTTCACAGGACAAAAAGGATAATGTCTGTGTGTCTGGGTGTATGAGTGTGTGTGTGTGTGTGTGTGACTGTGTGTGTGTGTGTGTGTGTGTGTGTGTGTGTGTGTGTGTACTCCATCCCTTCAATCACAAACGCCCCTGTGAGCACCTCTAGTGGGTCGGTAAATGCTCTGTTGCTTTTAAAGAAGAAAATGAGCCGTCTTGGTGTCTCCGAGCGTCTCTGGGCAGAGCCACTTCGGGCCCTTCTGGCTCCCCTGGGCCTGTATTCACCCTCACTGTGCCATGGGGGCCCCACATCTGTACCAGTCTCTGCCCAGCTCGAGGGATCGGCCCCCACTTTCTTCCGGCCCATCCAGCACCTTCAGCCTCTTTCTCCGGGTTCTTCCCTCGATTCCACAGAGGCAGGATGTCATCAACACAAGCAGAGTTCCCGTCCCCAGTTCCATCAGGTCTGGAAGGTGACATTTAATTTTTTGTGGGAGAATCACGGTGACTGCTTTTTTGTAAATGAACAAGAGATGAGGATATTCGCTCATCTGATGGAGATTCAAGGAAATGTCACTGAAACATCAAAGAGGAGGCCACAGGATGACTGGGATGTCAAGTAACTAATCCAGGCTCCACACTTTTAATTTTTTATGCTGGTTTCTCTTTTTTTCTTTTAATAATTTTTGTGGATGTTTTCTGTTTCTTACATCACCACAGTATCTGACATATAGCTCCCTATTTCTCTTCCCCTCCCTGAGCGCCATTCCATATGACAAATGGTAGTTTTTTAAGAAAGGTGAAAAAAAGCCAGCAGAACTCATTGGTATTTTAAGAGTGTCTGAGAATGATTAGTAGCATCTACTTAAAACTATCAGCAAGCATCACATGTAATGGAGACAAATTAGAACCATTCCCAATAAGATCAGGAGTGAAACAAGGCTGCCCACTGTCACCATTATTATTTAATATTGTATTAGAAATGTTAGCTTTGGCAGTAAGAGAAGAAAAAGAGATAAAAGGAATCAGAGTAGGTAATGAAGAAACCAAATTATCACTCTTTGCAGATGACATGATGGTATACTTAAAGAACCCTAGAGAATCAACCAAAAAACTATTAGAATTGATCCACAACTTTAGCAAAGTTGCAGGATACAGAATAAATCCACATAAATCAGCAGCATTTTTATATATTTCCAACAAAGTTCAGCAGCAAGAGATACAAAAAGAAATTCCATTCAAAATAATTGCTAATAGTATAAAACATTTGGAAATCTATCTGCCAAGGGAAAGACAGGAACTATACAAACACAACTGTAAAGCATTTCCCCACAAATGAAATCAGACCTAATCAGTTGGAAAATATCAAATGCTCATGGGTAGGCCGAGTGAATATAATAAAAATGACAGTAATACCCAAACTAATTTACTTATTCAGTGCCATACCAATCAAACTCCCAAGAAATTATTTTACAGATCTAGAAAAAATAGTAGCAAAGTTCATTTGGAAGAACAAAAGGTCAAGAATTTCAAGGGAATTAATGAAAAAAAAAAGGCTGATGAAGGTGGCCTTGCTGTACCAGATCTAAAAATATATTATAAAGCAAAATCATTTGGTACTGGCTGAGAAATAGAGCAGTCAATCAGTGGCATAGGATAGGATCACAGGACAATCTAGGTAATAACTATAGGAATTTAGTGTTCAATAAACCCAAAGACCCCAGCTTTTGGGATAAGTACTCACTATTTGACAAAAATTTCTGGGAAATTTGGAAACCAGTATAGAAGAAATTAAGGCTTGATCCACACCTAACACCACATACCGAGATGAAATCTAAATGGGTTCCTGATTTCGATATAAAGAGTAAAATTATAAGCAAATTAGAGAAACATAGGATAGTTTACCTCTCAGACCTGTGGAGATGGAATAAATTTATGTCCAAAGAAGAACTGGAACTCTTAACTGAACACCAGATAGATAATTTTGACTATATTAAGTTTAAAAGTTTTTGTACAAACAAAAGTAATGCAGACAAGATTAGGAGGGAAGCAATAAATTGGGAAATCATCTTTACATTTAAGGGTTCTGATAAAGGCTTCATTTCTAAAATATAGAGAGAATTGTCTCATATTTATAAGAATTCAAGCCACTCTTCAATCGATAAATGGTCAAAGGATATGAACAATTTTCAGATGATGAAATTAAAATTATTTCTAGTCATATGAAAAGCTGCCACAAATCAATATTCATCAGAGAAATGCAAATTAAGACAACTCTGAGGTACCACTACACACCTGTCAGATTGGCTAAAATCACAGGAAAAGATAATGACAAATGCTGGAAGGGATGTGGGAAAACTGGGACACTAATACATTGTTGGTGGAACTGTGAATGTATCCAACCATTCTGGCGAGCAATTTGGAACTATGCTCAAAAAGTGATCAAACTGTGCATACCCTTTGACCTAGACACTTTGGGTCTGTATCCCAAAGAGATCTTAAAGGAGGGAAAGGGACCCACATGTGCAAGAATGTTTGTGGCAACTGTTTTTGTAGTGGCTAGAAACTGGAAACTGAATGGATGCCCATCGATTGGAGAATGGCTGAATAAATTATGGTATATGAATGTTATGGAATATTATTGTTCTGTAAGAAACGACCAGCAGGACGATTTCAGAGAGGCCTGGAGAGACTTGCATGAACTGATGCTAAATGAAATGAGCAGAACCAGGAGATCATTATACATGGCAACAAGACTATATGATGATCAATTCTGATGGACATGGCTCTCTTCAATAATGAAATGTCTCAAACCAGTTCCAATTGTTCAGTGAAGAAAGCCATATACACCCAGAGAGAGGGATGTGAAATGTGGACCACAACATCACATTTTCATGCTCTCTATTGATGTTTGCTTGCATTATGTTTCCCTTCTCAGGTTTTTTTTTCTTGTAGATCCGACTTTACTTGTCAAGTATTTTAACATAATTAATATGTAGTAGATTTCCTGCCATCTAGGGAAGGGGTGGGAACTAGGGGAGAAAAATTTGTAACAGAAAGCTTTATAAGGGTCAATGTTGAAAAACTGCCCATGCATATGTTTTGCAAATAAAAAACTTTAATATAAAAAAAAAGTATCTGAGAACATGTGCAATGAGGGACACCTCCAGGAAGGGGTGGACTAGAATGTCTTCCCATATCTCTTCATTCAGGTTCCACTTAACCTCCATCATTTTGCTACATTTGCTTTTGATTCTTTGTTTTCTCATTGTTCTTTTCATTTACGTTGTTACCATCATTGTATATATTGTATTTGTGGCTCTGATTACTTCTCTCTGCATCAGATCATATAGGTCTTTCTATAATTCTTTGTTCATCACCCACATCATTTCTTCCAGTACAGTACTGTTCTCTTCCATTAATATATAGTTGGTTTGGCCATTTTTTTCCTTGTTAGGTATCTACTTTATTCCAAATACTTAGCTCTCCCAGAAAGTATAGAGAGCAGTATTTTGGAGTCTAGGGGACAGTTTTATCAAAGTTCTCGTCAGGCCGGAAAGCTGGACTGAAAGTGGTAAGTGAAAGGTTGATTGTGATTATTAACACTTTTATTGCCGTCATGATTGCCAGGGTAGGCTCCTGCTGCAGCCAGAAGCTCATCTGATTCCTCTCTAAATGGGAAGCATCTTCCTCTTGGCTTTCTATTCTTCACCTCATTCTCTATGTGAGGCTCCTCTGATGTGGCTCATCTGCTTCACTCTCTCCAGGACAAATGGGCCTCAAGTGCTGGGACATCACTCTGGCCTCCATTCCCTGTCCCACAATCACTTTTTCTCACACATACAGAACCAGATCCTTTACACTCTCTTCTACTCTGGGAAACTTCCCTTAAGGGAATCAAGGCAGACCTTGTCACTCTTACAGGCATGAAATTTTCATATTTGAAGGAGGGGAAAGGACTGAGTGCAGTCTCTCATTTACACCCTGAGGTCAAACCCAGGCTGCGGCAGCATGATCAGTGCTCTGGGTGGGCAGGCCTGACGTTCTTGGTAGTCCTTGGCCCAGCCTGGTTGAGATGCTGCATCTGAGTGATCATAGGAAGCAGCCACAGCCACAGCCAGCTGGGCTGATCCCCAGCTGTGATCCCTGGGCTCCTCATGCTCCCCTGTTTGTCCAGGACCAGCCCCCCAATGCCCCTGTTGCTGCTGGGATCCCCTTCCTGCCCACTCTTGGAAGCAAACCTCAGAGCCACAGAGAATGAAAGAAGGTCCTGATGGCTGCTCTGTTCTCCCCCGCCCAAAGGCAAAGCTAAGCCCTTGAGCTGCAGCTTCAGAGTCCCAGATTAGTGCTAATGCTTGGTCCCCTCCTCTGGCCTGGAGCTTCTCCCACCATACTCAGCCAGCAGAGAGGGAACTTTTTGGTTCCAGAATCTGAAGTCTTTGCCTCTCACCTGGCAGGAATTCACATGTCCTGGACACAGAATCTTCCCAGAACCCGGCCTTCCCTTCCTGCTCACAATTTGATAATGTCCCAGGGCCTCCTGGTAATCAGGGGTTCCTTCTTCTAGACATTGCTCCTTTGTCCCCTGGGCCAAGCCAGCCTTCTCTCGGGTCCTCATGGAGCACAAAGAGCCCTTTTGCCTGAGCTCCCAGGCCTGCTTTAATCCCTGACCATATACTCTGGGAAGATGCTGTGTCCTGAATGTTCAGACAATCAATGAACCCATGAGCCATCATTCAGTCCTCTCCTATGGACAATGCTTTAGGAATACCAAGATAACAGTCAAGTTGTCCCTGCCTCAAAGAGGCTGTCCCCAAGGTGGCAAGGTGGGGGGGGTATTCTTCTTGTTGATAGGTGTAATGGGGACTTAGCCTGCCCTCTGACAGGTACTTGGGCATCACCAGGGGACTTTGTAGCTTCTCACAGCCCTCTATTAAATATAAGGGGGGGATGCAGGACTATGCCTGTTGTGTCCCACTGAAACCATCCTCATGCACAAAACCCTGGAGAACTTCCTCCCACAAAGACCAGAGGATGTGGAATGATCAGGCCTCGGGCTCTCTCTAGAGCCTGGGATCCATCCTGTTACTTGTTCTCTTTTCTGACAAAGTGTGAAGGAGAGAAGCCTTTTGGTTGGCTCCAGCAAAAAGGGATCTAGTGCCCTTGTCGTTCCTCATTTCATGTAGGAGAGCCAAGATGTGCTAAAAGCCTCAGGATGAGGAGGAGGTGCAGACCTTCCTTGCCAGGGGCCAAGAAATGGCCCGTGAAGGAGAAGCTCACCTCTTTTTATTTGTTCTGACTTTACATGATGGCTGTGGGGCTGGGTTACCCCCTTATAAATCAACTTCATCATCCACGTGAACATTCTTGGAATATGCATTGCCAAGCTACGTTTACTTCAGCATTTCAAATGTCTCCGTTCGTTGTAAGTGATGGTTCCACAGATGGATGGTATGGTGCTGGCTGCTGGAGAGCCTCTGTTTGCTTGTTTTAATTGTCCAACCAAAATTAGCACAAGAAACAGAAAATCTGTCCATAATCCATAGCATCTCAGACTCAGAGGCTACACTGAGTGTGCAAGTCCTGCATCTACTCTGCCTCGACTTTAGCATTTCCAGTTAGATAATTTACCATCAGTGCAGAAGCTGACCTTGAAGACATTTTCATCCTCACTGAAGGCATCCAACAGTGTCCCTAAAAACATTATGCTTTTTAAAAAATGGAGCAAGTACATAGACCTGTTTTGTTCTGTTGCTGACTTGAGAAAGTGAAAGATCGTGGTTCATTATCCAGAAATCAGCCAACTTGTACAATATCGATGAGCTTCTCTGAGCAGTCTTCTACAATCCCTCACAACTGTCAGTATCAAAAGCTTTGGTCAATTTGCTAATTCATACCTCCATTCTGCTCCTAGCATTTGTCCTTTAATTGTCAAGAAACAGCCTATCAACCGTTCCTTAGAGCTTTCTGAAACCACACTGGTTCTTGGGTAGATGACCATCTTCCCAGTAAAGAATTAGCTTATTAAAAAAGGCATTGGCAAGAATTTTGCCAGCAATGACTGAGACGTCCCCCCTCCCCAAATGATTGTCACAAAACAGCCTTTTTTATTTTCTTTTATAGTGATGGACTTTTATGGTAAACTCCTGAGGGACAACCACCTCTTGTTATATGATCCAAAAATATAAATTAGATTTTGTATGACCAGTGGACCCCTTACCTTATAAAAACAACTGGAAAAGATCAGCACCAGGTACTCCTTCAGCTGGAAGTTTAGCTAGAGAGAGATTGATTCCAACCAGACATATACAGTTAATGGCTTCAGCATTGGTTGTTGATGGATTCTTGAGAAGACTATAAAAGTGTTCAGCCCATCTCTAAAAGATTATGTCCTTATTACTGATCAGTGAGGATCCATAAGTACTGAGAAGCATTATTTGGCCTGTAAATAGCCTTCAGGGCAACATAAAAGCACTTTGGATTGTTACTATCAGCATAAAACTAAATTTTACCTGCCTTTTTAACTGATCCAAGAATACTCTCTAAGTTTCAGGAGTTTTCAGTAGTAAGTGACCATTGCTGTTGCTGTTTCCAACTCCATTCTTCCCAAGAACTCCCTGCTATGCCTGATAGTCTGTGCCTATTATGGCATTAACATTACCCCAAATTATAAACTTATCCTCATTCTGCACACTGATAAGGATCTCCAGTTGTTTACAAAATTTTACTTTGACATCTTCAGAGTTTATTATAGTGGGAACATGTGCCAATGTGGCACTTTGCTATAAATGGCAATCTCATTGTCATGAACTGATCATTCAATCTTTTTCGGGGGGAGAGATACAAGCTTATTGACTGGTTTAATTTGACTGAAAAACCTATGCCAGCTTCAGGACACTCCCCATCACTGTGGCCACTGCAGGAATATATATCACTGTATAACCAGCTCTGACTTCAGCTGATTTCCATCTGCCAGCCTTGGGGTTTTTTTTTTAATTAATTAAAACTTTTTATTTACAGAACATGAGTGATTTTTCTACATTGACCTTTGCAAAAAATTTTTGTTCCAAATTTTTCCCCTCCTTCCCTCCACCCCCAGCCCTAGATGACAGGTAGTCTAATACATGTTAAATGTGTTAAATTAGGGGCAGCTAGGTGGCGCAGTGGATAGAGCACCAGCCCTGAAGTCAGGAGGACCTGAGTTCAAATCTGGTCTCAGACACTTCCTAGCTGTGTGACCCTGGGCAAGTCACTTAACCCCAATTGCCTCAACAAAAAGCAAAAAAAAAAATATGTTAAATTATATGACAAATCCAATATATATATACATATCTATATAGTTATCTTATTGCACAAGAAACATCAGATCTAGAAAGAGAAAAAAAACAACCTAAGAAGGAAAACAAAATGTGAGCAAATATTCACAGAAAGCATTAAAATTGCCAGCATTGTTTTTGGGGGCTGCTATTTGGATGTAGTATCTGCTGAGTTCACTCATAACCAGAGCTATTGTCTTTCAGGTCTACTGGATTGCAAGCTGCCAATAAGTGTGCACATTCCATGTACCAATGATAAGTGAAATCATCTTAATAAAAGTTTCAGTACATGGTTTTTATTTTTGCCACAGGAAGGGATCCCTACCTGCTGCAGTAAGCAGGCTAGGATTAAATAAAACAATCAATTTTTAGGGCATTTCTTTTTAGCCCCTTCCTCATGCCTGAAGGTGAGCAGTATGGGCTATACAGATATCAGGGGCTGAGGGCTGCCAATTCCCACTGCTGCTTTAGCCCAGTGAGAAGACAATACTATGGCCTAAACTGCTTGTGTGAGGAGTTGTGACTATAGCTCCCACTGTATCCATACCTGCTGCTTTGTCACATCCATTTCCACAAGACTTTGAGGTAGGTAAAATAGTAACATAGTAAAATGGTTGAATAGTAAAACAATAAAATAATTAATTATAGAATAGTTAAATAATAAAATAGTAAAATGGCATAGATGATGCCTTTTGGTTCATGCATAAAATGAATTTAAGTGAGGAATAATTGCTCCAAGTCATCAATCTTACTTTCTCTTCTAGAGACATTAGCACCCAGTGAGAAGGCAAAAAGACAAGGTGACTGGAGATGGCTCTGGATATAGTGGATGACCTTGATATCATCAGTATTTGACCAAAATCCAATTGCCCAGGGTGCCAGCTTCTGCCATTTTTCTATGGTCCATTGAAACAAAAATGTTTACGTTCTTCTATTCTATTACAAAAAGTCCTCACATTCTTGCAGTAGACACCCTCCTAAGTCACCAATAAGAGACCAATTGGTTACTTATCCGCTGAGATAGTTTTACTGGTTGTTGTTGCTATGTATGTTACAGCTTCTGAGAGCCACTGGTGAAAGCTGGGTGCTAAATGGACACCAAACTAGCAGAGGTACTAATCCTCCATGAACAGCATATCATCCCACACCACTATGTACAGGCAAAGTATGCTCAGAATAAATTGATGATAATCAAGAGAGAAAAGACACTAGCATTAAATGAGATTATGAAAGGCTTTCTGTGGAAGACAGGATTACCTGGGGTTTAAAGAAGACCCGAGAAGTTAGGAATCAGTGATGAGAATGGAGAACCAGTGTAAATGCTGGAGTTGGGAAATAAAAGTGTCTTATTTGAAGAATACTAAGGAAATCTGCATCAGGACATGGAGGGGAATAAGGTATCAAATTACTGAAAAGTTAGGCTTTAAGTTATTAAGGGATTTAAATGGAATTTCTCTTTATCTCTTGCTGTTGGACTTTGTTGGTGATATATAAAAATGCTGATGATTTATGTGGATTTATTTTGTATCTTGCAACTTTGCTAAAGTCATGAATTATTTCTAATAGTTTTTTATTCTTTAGGGTTCTCTAAGTATACCATCATGTCATCTGCAAAGAGTGATAATTTGGTTTCCTTATTACCTACTCTAATTCC
This sequence comes from Myrmecobius fasciatus, assembly GCA_023553655.1. NCBI lineage: Eukaryota > Metazoa > Chordata > Mammalia > Dasyuromorphia > Myrmecobiidae > Myrmecobius > Myrmecobius fasciatus. Next base: position 329,615 of record JAJPUD010001257.1, on the reverse strand, counting down.
TTTAATCTCTTTTTCTTCTCTTATTGCCAAAACTAGCATTTCTAATACAATATTAAACAGTAATGGTGACAGTGAGCAGCCTTGTTTCACTCCTGATCTTATTGGGAATGGCTCTAGTTTGTCTCCATTACATGCTTGCTGATGGTTTTAAGTAAATACTACTAATAATTTTACGGAAAAGCCCATTTATTCCTATACTCTCTAGTGTTTTTAATAGGAATGGGTATTGGATTTTATCAAAAGCTTTTTCTGTGGGGGCAGCTAGATGGCGCAATGGATACAGCACCAACCCTGAAGTCAGGAGGACCTGAGTTCAAATCTGGACTCAGACACTTAATACTTCCTAGCTGTGTGACCCTGGGCAAGTCACTTAGCCCCAATTGCCTCAGCAAAAAAAAAAAAAAAAAGCTTTTTCTGCATCTATTGAGATAAGCATATGGTTTTTGTTAGTTTGGTTATTAATATAATTGATTATGCTGATAGTTTTCCTAATATTAAACCAACCCTGAATTCCAGGTATAAATCCTACTTGGACATGGTGTATTATCCTGGGAATGACTTTCTGTAATTCTTTGCTAATATTTTATTTAAGATTTTTGCATCAATATTCATTAGGGAGATTGGTTTATAATTTTCTTTCTCTGTTTTCATCCTACCTGGTTTAGGTATCAGTAATATGTCTGTGTCATAAAAGGAATTTGATAGGACTCCTTCTTTCCCTATTTTTTCAAATAGTTTGTATAGTATTGGATTTAATTATTCTTTAAATGTTTGGTAAAATTCACATGTAAATTCATCCAGTCCTGAGCATTTTTCTTAGGGAGTTGATTAATACCTTGTTCTATTTCTTGTTAGAAAATGGGACTATTTAAGTAATTTATTTCCTCTTCTGTTAACCTGGGCAATCTATATTTTTGTAGATATTCCTCCATTTCACTTAGGCTATCAAATTTATTGGCATAAAGTTAGGCAAAATAACTCCTAATTATTGCTCTAATTACCTCTTCATTGGTGGAAAGTTCTCCCTTTTCATTTTTGAGTCTAACAATTTGATTTTCCTCTTTCCTTTTTCTAATCAAGTTAACTAAAAGTTTTTCACAATTTGAGTTTCAGAACATATAATGTGAGACATCCAATAGGCAGAGATAAGAAACTGGGGGTCAGCAAAGAGCTCTGGCGTTCTGCTAAAGTTGCCCGTAGTGAGATGGAAAGACCGGAGCCCAATCTGGGGAAGCCTCAGTTTCTCCTTCCCAAGAAGGGAACAACATGAGTCCCCACACGCCCGGTGGCTGTGGGCATCAAGTGGAACTCGTGCCAACCTCGTAGAAGTGGGGATCACTAGGCCAAGGAGGGGCAACCGGGCCAGAAATCCCTGCGGGTGCCACTGCTGCGCCACTTACTTTCTTTTCCGGCTCTAACTCCCCAAGCAGGAGCAGGCAGCCCTCAGTGTGCCCGAACCAGATGACTACGAAACTAGGGGATGTTTGACAAAACAATAAAAAGCTCCAGAACTCGGGGAACATGATGGGGGGGGAGGGCTGCCCCTTTGCCCCAAGGGGCTGCTCCGCAAATTGCCCCTGACCCACGCACCTGTGCGACGTTCTCAGGGCAGACGCACTGCACGTGCTGGACACGTGGCGCCCTCCTGGCACCCTCCCCCCCAAGGACTCACTCACCATGGGCAGGGCCAGCACGAAATGCGCCACTGGGCATGTGCAGCAATGCAAAGGCCTCTCTGGCCGTTCCCATGGAAACTGGGAGACGCAAGGCAGAAGGAGGCGGGAGGAGGCGCGGCCTCCAGACGACGTCACTTCCGCTTCCGCTTCTCCCCTGGGGCGGCGCTGCTGTCAGCTTCCTAGGTCCTCTCGGTCCGCGGCCTTCTCGGCTCTGCGCCTTCAGCCGCTGCGGGGGCTTCGAGCTCTGTGTCCGTCCTGGTCCGGGGTGAGTGGGCTCCGGAGGCGGGCGTGCACAGAGGGAGAAGCGCCCGGAGACAGCAGGACGGGAGGAGACTGGAGAGAATCGGGAGAGACCGGAGTGCCGGGCCGAGGAGAGATCCGCCTCCTGGGCGAGCGCAGGCTCCAATTGGTCAGGTTGGGCGGGGGCCCGGCCTGTGAGCCAATCAGCGGTGTGGGCCCGGCTCGGGGCGGAGCAGGCCATGGGTTGGGGTGGGGTGATGGAGAAAGGCGTGCCCCCACTCTCCTTCCCGAGCTTCCCTCTCCTTTGTCCCCTCCAAGACCAAGGCGGAGATGCAGACTCCGGGTGGGGGGCTGCGGGTGCGAGGCGCTGCCCTTTCTCTCCCCAGAATCGCCCGCCCCGAAGCCGGACCCGGAGAAACAGCAGGAGATGGTGGACCCCCAGGTGAGGGGCAGCTAGTGTCCAGCAGGGGAAACTGAGGTCCGGGAGGGGAAGGGACCGACGTGTTGGTCACGGAGGTAGTGCACATCTGGGGGAGCAGATCTCGGGCCGCGACTCCCACTTGGGGATTTTGTAGTTTTTCCCTCTTCAGTTCATTTTACAGATGAGGAAACTGAGGCACACGGAGTTAAGGGTCTTGCCTAGGGAGACACAGCCGGGAAGGGTTTGAGACTGGATTTGAACTCAGGTCTTCCTGACTCCGGGCCTGGCATAAAAATTAAAACATTGTAAAATATTAACTTCTTTAAAATAACAAGAAACCTATTATTACATGGCAATATAAAGAGTATATTTATAAAAATAACTCTTTTCCAACAGCAAATCTATTTGGTGAGTTGTGGAATTGGTTTACGTTGCAATCCCTCTTCCTGTCTTACCTAATGGCCCTAATTCTCCACCTGCTTCTGCATTCACTCTGTTATCTGCTCGTTGGGGTGAACATGGAGAACATGGGGTGAACATGCAGATATGTAGCTGGGAAATATGCAAATCTCAGCTTGGTTTAGTATGGGAAGAGTTTTGACCTCAGGGAGGCCCTGTGTGGAGGGCTGGTGCTGGAGCACTTTGCTTTGGCATCAGGATCACGCCCTCTGTGCCCATGTTGGAGGGCCCATGGTGGGCCAGACTGCTAGTATCCAGTTTTTGGGGGAACATGGAGAAGAATCCCACAGCGGGGGTGGAGATGGAGGGAGCCAGGTCATGGTCAGTGTACACAGGCCCATGAAAGTATTGTCATCCGCTTGTGACGTGATTCCAAATCTAGTACAAAACGGAGCTCCAGGAGGAGTGAGTCCTCCTGGGTGTAGGAGGGACATCTCTGGGTAAACATAGGTTGTGTCTGCTTTCAGGAGTTGGTGACATTCAAGGATGTGGCCGTGGACTTCACCTGGGAGGAATGGGGGCACCTGGATGCTTTTCAGAAGGAGCTGTACAAGGATGTAACGCTGGAGAACTATAGGAACCTGGTGTGCTTGGGTAAGGAGGGCTCCCAGGAGATCGGGATCTGGCCCCGGCCCTGGCCCCAGGTGGGGTGCTTGTTCTAAGCTTTGTGTACCACAAAGCTAGTGGCTTGCTTTGTGAGCACTTGGATCACTCCCCTTCCTCCCACTCTTGCTTCCTTCCAGTCAAAGATTCTTTCCTAAAGTCCTAGGGCAGATATCTGGAGATACTGGGTTTCTGTGCTCTTACCGCAGATGGGCCTCGATAATTGATTTTACTTCTAAGTCTAAATTCATTCTGTGAATCATTCCCACTGCTCTCAGAAAACAAAAAGGGTTGGTTAGACCTGGCTCTGACTCCAGGACTCCTGTTTCCAATGAGCAGGACTTGCCGTGTCCAAACCGGACGTGATCTCCCACTTGGAGCAGGGGGAGGCACCTTGGACCCCTGAGAGAGAAGGCCCAAGATGCAGGTGTGCAGGTGAGTGTGGGTCACTGGCAGGCAAGGCTTGGCCAGCAACAGCTCAGCCGGCCATCAAGGGGAAGGAAGCCTTTCCTATAGTCTGGGTCAGTGGCTTTCCCCCCAAGTGCTTCAGGTGTGGGGGGAAGGGCTGCGGCTGTCTAATAGGAGCTTCTTCATCTCTTTAGGCACCAGATCATTCCTCTCCACTCTCCATTCTTTCTCATATGGCTGGTTGGTGGTCACCTTCTCCTCCCCCTGCCTCGTGTCCCTTAACCATTCATTTCTGTTCTCTCTTTTAATGTGTATTTTGTCTCGAGAAAGATAATCACAAAAATATCCTGTTTACTTTACATTGTGGGATGAAAACGTTGCTAAATGAAAAGAACCCTGGGATGGGAGTTAGGAGAGATATAGGTCTGAGTCCCTCTTCTTCTAGATTAGTTAACAGTATCCTAGGAAAGTTACTAAGTTTTTCATCTGAGGCTCAGTTTGCCTACTTAGGAAACCTAATCATTGGCTTACTTGCCTCTCCGATTCTTGTTCAACCACTGTGGATACCTCTTATCAACGACAAATGACCATATACACCTAAGGGAGTATTCTTAGGGATTCTGCACTTTGCAGTTTGATCCTGTTTTTAGGGGACCAGCAGAGAGGTTTACACATATGGTATAAGGTACAAGAGACATCGACACTTGTAGATAGTAAGAGACGTACAACACAGGCAAGACAAATACAAAATAAAATGCTGAAAGAGGCTCTAGAGAGATTTTGGCTACAAGGGGCAGGGCTCTGAAAATGGAAGTAAACTGAGGCCTGATCAAAATGGTCACTGAGCATGGGAGTATTGAACTGCTTCCTCCTGGAGACTTTTATGTCTTCTGATGAATATTGCTAGTACTTGGACTTCTTTTTGATTTTTTTTCTATTGCAGATGTCTTCGTGATAGAGCTCAGTTCTGTCATGAACTCCTTTTCCAACATCTTCTTTTAAGTCTTCCAAAAGATTTGAGTAATTCCCAGCTACCCATGTGCAATGTTTCTAGACCCTTATGGGAACCACAAAAGTGGGAGATTAGTTCATAGGCCTCCAGAGTTTTTTGCTCTACATAAAATGAATAAAGCTTTAAAGCGGCCGGTAATGCTGAACATCCCAGACTTCTGTTAGAATGAGTGATTGAGACAGTAAGCCCTTGAAGAATTCATAGAAAAAGACATTCAGGGAGATCTTGCATTAAATTGAGCAGTGAGAAGGTCATCAAGGAAAATTTCACAGCCAGTTGAAGAATAAATGGGGGGGGGAGAGAAAGAGATTGTCAGATTTAGGAAGATTCTGTTGAGATAATGAGGTTCTAGGTACTTATCCCAGATGATGTCTTTTATTTCTTGTTCACTGTCTGTTATTTTTCCTTAGTTCCATTCCTTCCCTTGGTATTCCCTTGGTAAATGCCTTTCTTCATTTTGTTTGACCTCCTCCTGTCTAATTTTACATCAATCTGAAAGACCATATGTCAATGCTTTTTTAGCAAGGAGGGATTTTTTTTTCATTCAAATGACAACTGTTTGTACTAAAGTCTTGTTTTATTTATTATCCCAGTGCTTATTATTTGATTACATCACTGAAGATTGATGCAATCTGTGCCTTTTAATGATGTAGTAACTATCTCTGTTTGTGCCTGTACATGTCATATGTGACAGACACTTGAAGCTGGTCCCTTGCAGAGCGTAGAAAGAGCAGGTCAGAGACCTTGGAGGAGACAGCGTGAGGGGCATTGAGAAAAAGACCCGGGATAATCAGAGCCATGGCCCTTCTTATTAGTTCTTTCTTATACCACAGTGATTTATCTAGAATAAATAATGAGCCAGAATCATAGAATCTGTGGAAACTGAGGAGCAGTTGAGTCCAGCCTCTGACCCAATGCCGGATCCTCTTTATGTTATTCCTAATAGATGATCCTGCAGTCCCTGATTAAATTTCCATATGTAGAAAGCTGATTCCATTGAGTCCTATTTCAGCTACCCTGTTATTAATTATGAGATTAGTTACAAGGAAGTCACTAAATCACTTTAGATCCTTGTTTACTTATTTAGAAATTTTAAGAATGATTTACATACTTTACTGAGTTACTATGAGGTCATTAGGAAAACTTTTTTTTAATAAATTAAAAATTATTTGTTCTACCTTTTAAAGTTTGACCATTTTTTGAGGGGGGTTGGCAACATGAAAGATACGACTAAAAGTATTACATTAGGCAGAACAGATATTTACCTTTTCTTTTTTCCAGACTGTGAGATTAGGCCCGAAACTCCAAAACTCAACATTTGTCTCCTAAGGGATGATGCCGATGCTACCAAGTTTGGAGCAGCCTGTGAATATGGTGCCAAATTAGAGAGGCAGCAAAGTCGTAAGGAGAAAAAGCCTCAGCAAGTAAAAATCACCCAAAGGAAATCTTTGACCACAGTGAGAAGCCACCCATATGATGAATATGGCAGAAACTTAAATCTAGCCCCTTCTCCACACCTGGGAGAACAGATAGTAAAGAGTCTCCATAAATGTGATAAACACAGAAGGAGCTTCAGACTAAATTCAGCCCCCAGCAAATGCAACAGAAACTGCTCAAAGAAGGCATTTTCTAAGTACAGCGAATATGAGAAATCCTTTAGTTGTAATTGTGATGTTATTGAATATCATAGAATTTGTACTGAAGAGAAACTTCATGAATATAGTGAATGTGGGAGCACCATATGCCACAGTTCATCCATTCTTTCTTATCAGAGAATTCATCCTGGAAAGAAACTTTATGAATCTGATAAATGGGGAAAGACCTTTCCCCAGAACATAAAACTTCTTGAACATCAGAAAACTCATACTAGAAAAGAAGTCTATAAATGTAACGAATGTGGGAAGGCCTTTGGCCAGAGTGCACACCTTGCTCGACATGAGAGAAGTCATTCTGGAGAGAAACCTTATGGATGTAATCAGTGTTGGAAGGCCTTCAGCCGGCGCTCACATCTCATTGAACATCAGAGAACGCACACAGGAGAGAAACCTTATGAGTGTAATGAATGTGGGAAGGCCTTTGTCCGAGGCACTCATCTTACTTTACACCAGAGAACACATAATGGGGAGAAACCTTATGAGTGTCATGAATGTGGGAAGGCCTTCCCTCAGAGCATACAACTTCTTGGACACCAGAGAATCCATACTGGAGAGAAACCTTATGAATGTAATTACTGTGGGAAAACTTTTCGACATAGCTCATCCCTTAGTTCCCATCACAGAATCCATACTGGAGAGAAACCTTACGAATGTAGTGAATGTGGGAAGGCTTTTAAACATAGCTCATCCCTTACTTACCATCACAGAATTCATACTGGAGAAAAACCATATATATGTAATGAATGTGGGAAGGCCTTCCCCCAGAGCATACAACTAATTGAACATCAGAGAATTCACACGGGAGAGAAGCCTTATGAATGCTGCGAATGTGGGAAGACTTTCAGCCGGAGAACACAGCTTACTCGACATCAGAGGATTCATACTGGAGACAAACCTTATGCATGTAATCAGTGTGGTAAAGCCTTTTGTCAGAAGGCCCAGCTCAGTAAACATCAACGAGTTCATAGCCAAGAGAAACCTTATGAGTGTACCCAATGTGGAAAGGCTTTTAGATATACCTCTTCACTGACGTCTCATCACAGAATTCACACTGGGGAGAAGCCTTATCAGTGTAAGGAGTGTGGGATGACCTTTGGCTGGAACACGCAGCTTAGTAAACACCAACGAATTCATACTGGAGAAAAATCTGTATTCTCTACCTAATGTTCCACCACAAACAGAAGCTAGGACTCTGTGTCTGTTTTATGCCCACTCATATTTTAGAGATATAACATTAGAATAGTAATACTACTTAGGTAAAGGACCTTAGATTCATTTTGCAGACCAAAAGAGTGACGTTTAGAACAGCACATGATGGCCATCGGCACATAGAAAGATAAGACACTGAAGTTTCCTAATTCACAGCGGTGGTTTTTGACTGTCTTACCCTGATTGGAAGATATTCACTCCTTTTGCCAGTCATCTTTAGACCTTCATGGCTCATATTGGTGACTGTGCCAACGGATTTGTTCCTCAGCTCTAGAAACTGTTGGTTTTCCCACTGCCTCCTTGCCATGACTTTGCTTTTCTGGATGAGAATAATAATAATGAGCATTTAGATTTGCATGATGGTTTACAAAATGTTTTACAAACATTTTCTCATTTTATCCTTGCAACTACCCTGGATGGAAAATACTATTATGATCCTCATGTTATAGGTGAGAAGACTGAGGCAGACAGAGGTTAATTGACTTGCCCAGGATCATATAGGTTAGAAATTTGCAGGCTGGATTTTTATGTCTCTTCCATCATCCAGTGTTAATCAAAGCATAATTTCTGGTTACTTAAATCCCTCCTGACCTCAAGAAGCAGAAAATCCTTTTATCTTTTTATCAGGCCTTTCCCCAAGATAACACTCTAGCTATTCACCTGACACTCAAATAGCTTTTATTTCTTTTATAACAATAGCTTTTTATTTTTCAAAATACATGCAAATGTATTTTAGTATTCTCCCTTGCAAAATTTTGTGTTCCAAATGTTTCTCTCCTTCTCCCAAGACAGCAAGTAATCCAATATAGGTTAAACATGTGCAGTTCTTCTAAACTTATTTCCACATTTATCATGCTGCACAAGAAAAATATTAAAAGGAGAAAAAATGAGAAAGGAAGAAAAACAAGCAGACAGCAACAACAACACAAGTGAAAATAGTATGCTGTGCTCCACATTGGGTCCTGATAGTTCTCTCTGTGGATGCACATGGCTCTCTGCATCACAAGTCTATTGGAATGGCCCTGAGTCACCTCATTGTTGAGAAGAGGCAAGATCATCACAGCTGATCATCACATAATCTTGTTGCTGTATACAATGTTGTCTTGGTTCTACTCACTTCACTTAGCATCAGTTCAACTTACATAGCTTTTATGGTTGTAAAGTGCCTTTACACATCACTTGATCCTCACAACAATCCTGTGAAAATAGATGCTGATGGGATGTGATTTGCCCTTGCTCACACAGCTGAGAAGTGTTGCATGTTGGAACCTTGGCGTCTCCTTACTCTAGTCTTGGGTTGTTGCCACTACAAAAGATGCTTCTCTGTAGTGAATCCATCCCAGTTCTAGATTTAGTCATAGAATCTTCTCAGAAATGTTACCTGACAAGTACCTTCCTAAGTGGTTTGAAAAGCACTTGACTAGGGCTGACTAGGAAAGAGGATGGTCCAGATTGGATCTCAGAGCTTCTGAGCTCCTCATGGCAGTGCTCTGGTATACTAGAACAATGGCAAAGGTTATATCCCAGAGAATTGGATCTTAGTTTTAATTAGTTAAAATCCTGAGGCCTAATCTTATGAGCAGATGCAAAGAATATCTTATTCTGATCCTAAAGCATGTTCTGAAATGAGACATACCAAACTGGAGGAGATCAGGGTTACCAAATGAGCTTTCCCCAAGACCCAACAGGTTTCCCTGTTTTAACACCGCTTTATAACATCTGGACAGTAGCCAGTTTTTACTTGAGTTCTCTAGCCACTCTCCAATGCTCAGATGACAGTTTTATTCTGGAATACTGCAAATTGAAGATATCTCTGTTTGACATGGAACCTGTAGGATATCTCTAGAGAATAAAACTCATGTTTTGTTACAGGACATTTTGAAGAACTGCTTGTTGATTGCTCAAAAATAGTTGAAAATGTCTAGTAAAAATGTCTGGAAATTTTCTATTATCGTTTCAACCTTAAATAAAGCTACTTTTACCTGAGTTTGTGTATGTACCTTAATTATCTCTAGAACTTCTGAATGCAGCCCAAACATTAATGGATAAAAGTGTCTTTAATCAAAAGATTCATAGAAAGGCACAAGTTATTTGTGTGTAATTGATTTACTTTACTAATATAAAGACCTAAGTTTCAAACTCAGGGATTTGTTTTTGTTTTTGTTTTGTTTTGTTTTTTTCTCTTCTGTTTTGTCTTCCTACCTCCTCAAATCTGTCTTTCATGGATCCAATCAGAGGATTCTCCTGCCCCCTTCAAACTCTTTCATTTGCCTGCTTACCTGTTGAGTTGTGAGATCCCCAATAATGGAAATGTATGCCAGCCACTAGAAGAGGTACTATGTAAATTGTCCCATATGACTTTAAGTTTAATACCTGGAAAGAAAAAGTGAAACCTGATTAAAGCCTACATTAAAGGTTACAAAACTAGACTGGAAGGTCTTGAGATACTAAAAATAAAGAAAATTTATTTCCTCTTTGCCCTCCTATTCCTGGTTGGTGGTTTTCTTAACACCTCTCATTCTCCACCCACCTACTTTTAATGTTTACTGATTTAGGAGACAGGTGGTGGAGTACATCAGAATTTTGAAAGAATATCGATATTGTAATAACAGATATCCTTCTTACCTCCATACATATAATCAGCAAATTTTGCCTTTTCTGTCCAACATCTTGTATATGACTTTTTGACATAGCTACCATTTTGTTTTAGACACTCCTCACCTCCCTCCTAGATTATTGCAACAGGCTCCTAATTTCCCTCCTACATACAGCCAAAAAACATTAAATACTATTGTGTGCCAAGCACTAAGCTAAGTGGTGGGGTTACAAAAAATCCTTCCTCACAGTCTACTGGGAGAAATTAGTAAACAAAGAAGTTTAAGCAAGATACAGGATAAATAGAAATATTACAATTTAGATGGATTGGGAAAGTCTTCCTATAGAAAATGAGATTTTAGTTGGGATTAAAAGGGTCCCAGGATCTGTAACACTGGCCCCTATGGCATCCTTCCTTGGTCTGCTCCTAATAACAGCTTAACTTGGAATCAGCGGGGACTAGAAGAATATTTAATTAAATTTTAATTTAATGATAAAGCACCACAAAGGGCCATCTGTGGTGCTGTTAATGGATGTGAATTCTTAGGAATGTCAAAGTGGAGAAATTTGCCCAAGAACATGTAAACAGCAGGATTAACCGATTCATTTATGCTGAAATGCCTTATGCCATCATCTAATTGATACCCATGGATAAAGGAAGATAGGTGACAGCAATGGAGGGAGTACTGGACCTAGAGTTATCTTCCTGAGTTCAAATTTGGCCTTAGACATTTAGTAGCTGTGTGACCCTGAGCAAGTCGTAACTCTTGTTTGCCTCAGTTTTCTTATCTGTGAAATGAGCTAGAGGATGAAATAGCATCAAAAAATTCCAACTGAACATGACTGAAAAACAAATCCCATGTATATTCACATTATACATCTGGTGACACAATCTGAACTACTTATACAATTCAGATTTAAATTAGAGAAAGTAGGGAAAACAGCTAGACTACATGGATATGACCTAAATCAAAGCTTTTTAGTCTTGTCTTGTTTTAGAAAGGACTCTCATTTCTCAGATTTGGGCTACAATACTATCTTCCCTTCTGGATGGCAGAGAAGTCTCCTATTGATTACAAAGCATTTTTTGTCTAAAACTATGAAATTTTAGGCTATAAGGGTCTTTATACCTTTGAACAGAATCCAAAAGCCATTGCATGATTCTACCTCCAGAAACCACTCTACTCTGTGCTAGAGGACGACATCAAAACTGTCCCTTGATGCACTGTTCTTTTTCCCTTGTTTTCAGCGATAAAGTTCTCTTACCTACTATCAATGTGGAGTTCATCTGAACTCTCCTATACTAGCCCAGGTGCTCACATCATTCAGAATTCCAACACTGTGTTTTTGGACTTATTTGATTATTTCTTAAGCTATACTGCTTGTAATAATTTTTTTAATTAAAGCTTTATTTTCAAATCATATGCATGGATAACTTTTCAACATTAATGCTTGCAAAACCTTGTGTTCCAATTCCTCCCCTTTCCCACCCCATCTCCTAAATGGCAAGTAATCCAATATATGTTAAACATGGTAGAAATATATATTAAATCTAGTATATGCATACTTGCTGCACAAGAAAAATCAAATCATCAGAGAGGCCTGGAGAGACTTGCATGAACTGATGCTAAGTGAAATGAGCAGAACAGGTGGGTCCCTTTCCCTCCTTTAAGATCTCTTTGGGACATACTGCTTGTACTAATTAAAGTGAATTTATCTATCTGTTTGAAGTATCTTGTGTTTTGCAGAACGAATAAAGGTTTCTGTCTGGACCTACATTTAAAATGCAGGATTCTCTAAGAAATTCCCCATCTTTTGTACTATGAGATATATTCAAATAAGGAATGAGATCACTTCTCCCTTCTCAAGGCTCTGACTTTCTGTATGTTTCAGAAGTTCTGTAGGTGGTTCCTGTCTGTGTAGCTATTTCATTTTCTTTCTTGACAGCTCTCATTCTTTGAATGTTTGCAGTCTTAAGACCATCCAAAAGTCAAAGTCCATAACTGTGTGCTCAGCTATATTTCCTTCATATCATTTATCTTCTATTTCCACTGATCCTTGATTTCCCCTCAAATAGTATTTTATTTTTCCAAAATATGTGAAAAGATAGTTTTAGAACTTTGTGTTCCATTTTTTTCTCCTTCCATCCCTTACCTCCTCCTTCCTTAAGACAGCAAGTAACCTGATACACACTAAATATATGCAATTCTTTAAAACTTTTTATATTTGTCATTGTGCAAGAAAAGTCAGATTGAAAGGAGAAAAAAACCATGAGAAAGAAAAAAAACAAGCAAACAATAGCAACAACAACAAAAATGAAAATATGCTTTGAGCCACATTCAGTCTCCATAGTTCTCTCTCTGGATGTAGATGGCATTTTCCATCTCAAGTCTTCTGGAATTGCCTTGAATGATTGCATTGTCGAAAAGTACCGATTCCATCACAATTGGCTATTACATAATCTTGTAGTTAGTGTGTTCTTTTGGTTCTGCTCACTTCATTCAGCAGCAATTCATGTAAGTCTTTTCTGACTTTGGAAATCGCCTGCTTAATCATCTCTTTTAGAACAATAATATTCCGTGACATTCTTATACCATAACTTATTCAGTCATTCCCCAATTGATGGGCATCCACTCAATTTCTGTAATGCTCCGAGAGAAACTGAGGCAGTATGACATATTGGATATTATTAATATTTTATTGATATTAATGGAGAGGTAAATCTAATTGACCAGATAGAACTATTGTCTCAAAGTATTCAGTGATCTGTTGAGGGGTATCAAGGATTTTATAAGACTCTGGCACTCAGGGAAATGAAGGCAGCTCAAGGGACAAAAGGAGGGGTTGGGCACTGGGGGGATTGGAGTTCAAGGAAAGGACTATCAAATCAGTTCTGACAGGTTGGGGGTATGGAGGAAGGATCATAAATTCTGATAAGTTTGAGAAGAAGCTAGGAGACACTAAGTCTGGGGCCATAAAGATAAGGGGGATGTCCAGGTGTTTGAGATGGGCCCTCTGGAGATTTTATGACTCTTTGGAATGTTAATCATCATAATTCTGCAGCCCAATTATCTCAGTGGTCAGAAGAGGGTGTGGGGGGGTGTTGCTACTGAGGCAAAACAATTGGGAAACTGAGACAGAACAATTGAGGGAAACTGAGACATGGGAACTGTGGAACATTTCCAGTTCCTTGCCACTATAAAAAAGGCTGCTAAAAACAGTTTTGCATACATGGATAATTTTTTTTCTTTTATGATTTTTATGGGATACAAACCCAGTAATGAGGATCAAAGCATATACACAATGTGATAGTTTTTTGGGGGGCAAAGTTCTAAATTGCTCTCCAGAATAGTTGGATCATTTTACAATTCCATCAATAAAGTGTCCTAGTTTTCCCATATCCCCTCCTACATTTATCACTATCTTTTCCTGTTATCTGAGCCCATCTGATAGGTGTGAGGTGGTACATCAGAGTTGTCTTAATTTGCATTTCTCTAATTAATAGTGATTTAGAGTATTTTTTCATATGACTAGAAATCATTTTAATTTGTCTAAAAATTTTCTATTCATATTTTTTAACTATCAACTGGAGAATGGCTTGTATTCCTCTTCATTGGTAGTAAGTTACCCTTTTCATTTTTAGTACAGGTAATTTCACAACAGAAAAGTGCTGTGATCCCAGAGCAGCATTGTGATATAAGGTGTTCAAGATACTCCATCCAATTTTACATCTTATATGCTTTATATGTGTTTGTAGAGAACTATAGATACATTTTTCCTACTAGGATATAGGTTCCTTACAGGAAGAAATATTTCATTTTTGGTTTTGTATGCGAACACAGTATTTGGCAGACAATAGATAGTCATTAAACACTTATTGACTTACACATTTATGCTAAAGAGGAGGGGCATTAGCATGTGTTAGGTGCTATTATGTGTCAGGAATTTTGCTGAAGACTTTACAACTATTATACTATTTGATCCTCAAACAACTGCAAGAGCCACATGCTATTTCTTCTTGATTTTTCAGTTGAGGAAACTGAGGCAGATAGAAGTTGACTCAGACTTGTTTATGATCACAAAGCCAGTGTCTATGAAATAGGATTTAAAATGAGATTTTGCTGACTGAGCAGCTAGTGGATAGAGTGCCAGATGTGGATCTGGCATCATATGCTTATTAGCTGTGTAACCATGTTCAAGGCTTAATCCTGTTTACCTCAGTTTCATCTCTAAAAGAAGTTGTAAAATTAGGAAATAGCAAACTCTTTCCAGTATTGTTACTAAGAAAACTCCAATTAGAGCACCAGCCCTGAAGTCAGGAGGACCTGAGTTCAAATCTGATCTCAGACAGTAAACATTCCTAGCTGTGTGACCCTGGGCAAGTCACTTAACCCCAATTGCCTCAGCAAAAAGCAAAAAAAGAAAAAGAAAATCCCAAAAGGGGTTACAAAGAGTTGGACATGATTGTAAATGAGTGAACGATAACAACAATTTTCTGACTCCAGGTCCAGTGATTTTTTTCATTGTGTGATTTAGCTTTTAAAGTTCTGTAAGTATATGTATGCCTGTGTCATTGACTTTTACAAATCTTATGATTGTGTGGAGTCCTGAGCTTTTTAGGGCTCCAACAGCTAGAGAGGACATATTTCCTTTTTCTGGCCTTTTTTTTGCCAACATGTGCAATTTTCACTCCCTTGGTCCTGACCCACCAAGCTTTTAAGATCCCTTTAGTCTTTATGCCCCTATCCAAGACCCTCATTCTTCACATAGGTTTCCCATGTATCATAGCTTTTCACTGACTTTTGCTACAAGTTTTAATCTCTGAATTTCCCTGCTTCTACCATTTTGAGAGTTGAAATATGCTTTTCTCCACATGCATCAATGATGTAATTATGTCTGATTTAAAATCAGGATGACCCGAATTTAAATCTTTCCTCGGTTACATATTCATTGTGAGATCCTAATGAAAACCTTGGATCTTTCTCGACAGTTTTACTGTTTCTTCATTAAAATGGTGACAATAGTACCTATTTCCCAAAAGAGTTGTGAGAATGAAATTTGATGATAAATGGAAAATGCTTTACAAACTTTAAGGCAATACATAGACTTGCTTGTATTATTAGTGGGTTATTCTACTTATTAATAATATGGGCAAGATATTTTTATTTTAGGTTTCTTATCTCTAAAAAGCATATGTTGGTTTTTTCTGGTTCTAAATTCTCAGAGCATGTCAATATGGCAAAATATCAGGCTTAGGTGGACTAGTGTTCTCTGATGTCCAATTTTTGTTCCCTGAATCTCCAACTGTGGGGAAAGGCTGAACTTGTGAATTCACCAAAATACAAGGTGTATCCTGGTCACGTCTCCCTTGGACTCTCAGCCCAGCTGCCCTCTCTTTGATCTTGTTTGTTCACATCAGACTCTAGTTCCAGATTCTGCAGCCCCTTGGGTGACCCAGGAACACATAATCACCTCCATGAAGGCACCTGCCAGTAGTCTCTGTGGATAATAGAGACAGAGATTCGAAAACATGTTTTTCCACTTGGTTTTCACCTTGGATTCAGGGACCCAGCTGGAGATGCCTGAGGCAGGAATGGTCCCCAGAGCTCTTCATTGACCGGCATGTCTCTGTGGGCAAAATTGTCAGTGACTAACCATAAAATCACTGAGATACAGAGTAAAATTTAGTGGCCAGAGAAGTCTTATAATCACCCCCTTGGTCTTGTATCAATGTCCTTGTCCTTGATGTGAGCACAGCTAACGTCCTGTTGTGTTTCCTCAGTTGTGGAGGGAATATTTGAGCTGGCCATCTGCTCCAGAACAAGACAGGACTTTTCTCTGTAGACCATGTCTAAATGGTTATCTTTTCTTCAATTCTGGCAATTTCTTGGGTCCTGTTGGAATTGGGGCTTTATTTAATGGTCAGGGACATGCGGCCTCTTGTTCAGAAAAATTTTTCTCTGCTGTTTTCTGTCCTGATCCTGTTATTGTTCCTGAAGCTTCCAGCCTCTGACAGCAAGACAGAACAGCCCTTCTGCTTTCCCCAAATCAGCCCCAGCCTTGTCAGAAAGGGGGATGTCATGATTGGAACTTTTCTCTCCATGTATACAGTTGAAGTGAAAAATTTCACAGGAGCAGAACTCTTTGAGAGTAAACCTGACAAGAACTGTCGGGATTATAAGTAAGTGACAGCCTGCTTGAGACTTAGAGAGGGCTGAGGATTACAGAGTTCTTTATGGAAGGGGTGGGCAGGAAGGGGCATCCTTGGCTTCTGACCCCAGGCTCACAAGGGTACAAGGTGAAAAAGGAAGAGGGGCACACTTCAGTATTGTGAGATCTTGGATAGGGTTTGTTGTCTAAGGAAGTAAAGAGGGGTAGAATTATATAGGGTTATTATCTGGAACAAGCAGAATTAATCTTTGGGTTCAGGGACCATGGGGGCTGAACCTTGGTTAAGGTTCAGGACTGATGCTGACTAAAGCTTGGTGAGAGTATAGGAAAATTGTGAGTGATCTAATGCTCAAACACAGACTCCAGAAGAGAATACAGCTTTTGGCAGTCACTTCTGGGTCAACATTTACAAGATAACTGAGTTTTTCATTTATTTTTATTTTTAATTTTGGAGGACTTCTTTATTTATTTCTTGGGGAAGTCACAATATTTTTATAGGAAATATTATGGTGGGGATTCCTTGTGAGAATGTTAGATAAGATAACTTCTGGGTTGACTTCAAAATTTCAAACTCTGTGATTCTGAAAAGCTAGATGTTCATTTATCTCTGTTAAATGAAGAATGAATTAGTGAGTGAGTGATTTTGTGAGTGAATGATCCAGTGACTCTGGCAGGCTGAGCCAGAAAATAGTCCTCAATATTCCAATCACAAGAGAGAAGCAGTATGGGAGTAAGGGAGGTTGTTATTAATAGACTCAGAATGAGGTAGAGTGTATAGGTTTGACCCTTATGTGACCGTAATGTTTTCAAGTGAATTATTTTTACAGGCTTTGTTAATGATGTCCGACTCTCTCCCCTTTAGATGGCTATATAAAAATTACCAACAAGCTCTGACCCTGATGTTTGCTATTGAGGAGATCAACAAGGACCCTAACCTCTTGCCCAACCTGACCCTGGGATTCCACCTCTACAATACCTACCACAGTGATGAGAGGACCTTGGAGAGCTCCCTGAGGTGGCTGGCTGGTGGCCTGCTCATCCCTAACTACAGCTGTTGGAAGCAAGAGAAGTCTGTAGCTGTTATTGGAGGAGCCACGTCAGCTTTGTCTGTCCAGATGGGGACCCTGCTTGAACTCTTCAAGTATCCACAGGTGGGTAATATTGACCCTGACATCTTCTAAGGCTTTATAAGACCCCTGAGGACATTGTGGTACAATGGATAAAGAATGGACCTCAGAGTCAGGAGGGTCAAGTTTGAGAAGCTACCTCTGCTACATAATGGCTATGTGACTCTGGCCAAGTCTCTTAACTTCTCTAAGCAACTTTCAGAGGCTATAAATTTTAGATAAGGTGCTAACATGAATTGGTAGAAGTTGTGTCTTGCCTGGAAATTCTGACATCGTCAGGACAATTTTGAAAACTTTCACAAGGGAGAGAGTGGATCTGCCCTTGAGCATTGCACCTTGTTTGCTATCCAAGACAGTGCTACTTAACTTTTATCACATGAAGATATTGTAGAGATTTTGCAGGCCTAATTCCCCATTAATTCTCCAGAAAAGTCCCCAAGCATTAGGGGGATTATTCCCTAAAGCTTCAGATATAATTGAAGGGAGCTGGGAGTATAATCCACAAGTTTTTACTACTAGTTCATTGCTCTAAGCATTAAGTCGCTTTATCTGTATTTCATCCTCATGTGACATATTGTCTATGATTATTACTATCAGCTTTCTTTTTTAAAAGAAAAAAGTGATACTTTTTTTGATAAAAGGAGTATTGAGTATTGGTGTGGAAAGTGCAGGTTCTGGGGGAGCAATGATGGGAATTTCTTTTAATAGTTGGAGAGGGGAAAGGAAAGGTACTTTAATGAGATAACCTACTCACTAAGAAAAAATTTCTGCTCTCCTTTACATTATTAAATGACAGTATAAATGTCTGAAGTCATAGAAATGATTATTCTTCTTTAAGTTTTAATTAGATTTTAATACAAAAATTAATCACTGTGAACATTTAGTGAAATAATGTGATTCAACCTTAAATTTTGCAGCAAAATTAAAAGATTTTTTTCTCATGTTCTCAAATGTTTTCCTGACTCAAAGAAAACTAGTTCTAGATAGAGAGATGAAAGAAGCTTTAAATTTTTTTATCTTGAATATCTGATGGGCATTAAAGAAAGACTGAACTACTGTTGGGTTTATATTTGAAAATTTAAAAACCATCTTAATAAAGGAAAAGGTAAGAAACTTTCAGAAATACACAAATATCCTGATAGAATTATGAAAGTGAATGCGGCCATGACACAGTCTAAAAAATTACTTTCCTAAACTTTATCATTATGTTCTTTAAGCA
Source organism: Myrmecobius fasciatus (assembly GCA_023553655.1). Classification (NCBI taxonomy): domain Eukaryota; kingdom Metazoa; phylum Chordata; class Mammalia; order Dasyuromorphia; family Myrmecobiidae; genus Myrmecobius; species Myrmecobius fasciatus. Next base: position 310,820 of record JAJPUD010001257.1, on the reverse strand, counting down.
TAATTGGCTACTGTCAACTATTAGAGGTGCTGTGGCTTTCAAAGTTATTTTTATTCTGTGTTGGTTTTGTATGAATTTTTCTCTTGGATCCATTCATTTCATTTGCTATTATTTTATACAGATCTTTCCAGGTGTCTCTAAATCCACTTCTTTAATGATTTATTATTGAGTAATGATATTCCAAAGCATTTACATGCAACAGTATCCTCACAGCAATTTGCAAATTCATTATAATTCATCTATGCTCAATAAGTTGAATATGACTAAAAAACACCTCTTTCTCTGGAGGTAATAACATTTTTTATCATGAATTCTTATGGGGAAATTGTATTGCTGAGAAGATCTAAGTCATTTATAATTCTTTATCGAATGATATTGTTGTTACTGTGTATAATATTCTCCTGGTTCTCCTCACTCCAGTTTGTATCAGTTCATACAGGTCTTTCCATATTTGTCTGAAATCATCCTGCTTCTCATTTCTGATAGCACAATAATATTACATTACAATTATACACCACAGCTTGTCCAACTATTCCCCGATTGATGGGCATCCTTTCAATTTCTAGTTCTTGGACATCACAGAAAGAGCTGCTATAAATATTTTTCATGCAAATTTTTCACCTCAGCTGCCCTTTTAAAAATCTCAGATCTAACAATTGTATTGCTGAATCGAAGGGTACACATAGTTCTACCCTCCTTTGTGAATAGTACAAGATTGCTCTCCAGAATGGTCAGATAAGAGCACAAGCACACCAATAGTGTATTAGTGTCCCAGTTTCCCCAAATCCCTTTTTGATATTAATCATTTTACTTTTCTTGTCATATTAATCAATCTGATAGATGTGAAGCATTAGGTCATAGTTGTTTAATTTACATTTCTCTAATCAGCCATGCTTTAGAGCATTTTTTCACACGTCTACCATTAACTTTGATTTATTTCTCTGAAAACTCCTATTCACATTTTTTGACCATTTATCAATTGGGGAGTGCCTTGTATTCTTATAAATTTGTCTCACTTCTCTGTATCTTTGAGAAATGAGGTCTTTATCAGAGATACTGTTACTCCAAGTGGTAATCACATCATCATGAGTCTGTCATTCATTCCTTTTGGAAACCATATAAAGATTGTAAGCTAGATTAATTTTGATGGCAAAACCTACATCAGTTTCAGGGCATTCCCCTTATTAAGGCCACTCCAGAAAAAACTTGTATCCAGTTCTGATTTCTGTCAACTGACCTTCATTTGCCAGCCTTATTTCACTCAGAGGTGCTATTTGGATGTGATAGCTGCTGAGTTCTCTCTCGACAAAAACTCTTCATCTTTCATGTTTACTAGATTTCATGTTGCCCCTAAGTGTACCCATTGCAGTGCCCATAGTGAGTAGAATCATTTTCACAGAAGGTTTTGTACATTTTTTTCTGTTTAGATCATAGCAACAGGATCCCTGCCTGCCATGGTAAGCGGGTCAGGATTACATGAAAGAGACAATTTTTAGGGCACATTTTCTAGCCCCTTCCTTGTGCTAGGAGGTGAGCAGTGCAGTCCTTCAAAAAGGCTGCTCAGCCACCCAACAGACTGCTGAATCCCACTGCTGTTCCAGTCCAGTAAGATGATCACTCTATGTCCTGGGTCACCTTGTGTATGGTTGTGACTACAGCTCCCATTGTATCCACAATTGTTCCTTCATCAGCCCAGGGTTTTAAGCTAGGTAAAAATGGTAATATATCAGTGATATCTTTTGACTTGTGCATAAATTAGATTTAAGTGAATCAGAGTTGTTTGAAGTCATGGGTTTCACTTTTTCTTCAGATCATCAGACAAAACAAACATCAAGATGACTGGTGATGTCTGCAGGTGCAGTAGATGATCTTAATATCTTTGATAGCTAAACAAGCTTTAATCAGTGCCCATAGCCTGCTTCTACCATTTTCATGGCCTATTGGAACACATTGCTTTCATCTAGCCATTCCACCAAGGGAAGACTTCATATGTCCAGACTAGCCATCCCCATAACTCATTGAAGGGTTTGAGATTACTCTCAGCCTGGTTTAACTCATCTGCAGAAACAATTTACGAGGGTGTGGCTAGTAGTCAGGCTGCAGCATCTTGGAGACACAGGTGAGAGCTGGTTAAATCTGAAGAACACCAAAGGTGGAAAGCATCTCTGAAAGTGACTCAGCAGCCCTCCCACCAAAGTTACTTGTCTTTCTTGAACACATACTCTACCTTTTTCTCTAAATACTACTTTGACTGCATTTCAAAATTTTACTGTGCTGTCTCTTTGATCCATTTATTCTTTAGGGTTAGATTATTTAGTTTCCAATTAGTTTTTAATCTATTTTTAGTGCCCTTTATTGAATGCAATTTTTTGCATTATGATCTATAAAGGATCTATTTAGTATTTCTGTTCTTCTCCATTAGGTTATGGAGTTTTTTGCTTTGATACAGTCAATTTTTGTGTAGGTGTTATATACCATGGAGAAAAAATTTTACACTTTTCTATCTGTGTTCTCCAGAGGTCTGTCATAGCTAACTTTTCTCAAGTTCTATTCACATCTGTAACTACTTTCTTGTGTATTTATCTAGTTCTGAGAGGGGAAAGTTGAGATTCTCCCACTGTGTAGTTTTATAATCTGTTTCCTCATGTAACTCATGTAACTTTTTCTTTAGGAATTTTCAGTTGCTATACCACTTGGTTTATTTTGTTTAATACTGATGTTATTCATTGACTATTGTACTTTTTGGTAAGATCTAGTTTCCTTCCTTATCCCCTTTAGTTAAAGCTATTTTTGCTTTTGTCTTTTCTGAGATTATGATTGTTACCTTGGTGTTTTTATTTCATTTGTCTCTGCATCAAGGATATTTCCTCTGAGTAGCATATTGTAGGATTGTTTTGTAATCCAATCTGAAATCTGCATCTGTTTTACAAAAGCGTCCATCACATTCACATTCACAATTATGATTACTTAGTGTGTTTTTCCCTCCATCCTAATTTTTCCTCCTGTTTGTCCTATTCTCTCTTCTGTCACACTTTCTCTGCTCACCACTATTTGGCTTCTTACCACTGCCTCTCCCAAACTACCCTCCCTTCTGTCAATTCCCAGCACCTTTACTTAATATCATCCCCTCCTCCTTCATTGTAAGGCAAGAGAGTTCTTTCTCCAACGATTGTGCATGTTATTCCCTCTCTGGACAAATTCTGATGAAAGTAAGCTTCAAATAATGTCCACCCTAAACTCCCCCCCCCATTATATAGGTCTTCCACCTCTTCATGTGAGATGATTTACCCTATTTTAGCTCTCCATTCCCTCTTCCATTGCAACCTTCTTTCTTACCACTTTAGTTTTTCAACTATCATCTCATCATAGTAATCTCACACCCTCACTCTGCCTAGGTATATGCTTCCAATTATACTCATAGTGATAAAGTTCTCCAGAGTCACAAATATCATCCTGCCATGTAAGAATACAAAATTTAATCTTATTGAATCTTTTATGTTTTCTCTTTCTTGTTTCTTTTGTTTCTTTTTTAAAAACCTATTTATGTTTCTCTTGAGTCTTGCATTTGAAAATAATTTTTTAAATACAGCTTTGGTCTTTTAATTATGAATGCTTGAAAATCCTCTCTTTTCTTAACCATATTTTCTCCTAAAGGATTATATTCTCTTTTGCTGAGTAGATGATTCTTGGTTGTAATACTAATTTCTTTGCCTTTTGGATATCATATTTCAAGTCCTTTGATTCTATAATGTAGAACTGTTGAATCTGTATAATCCTAACTGTGGCTCTATGACATTCTTTTTAAAATTTTTAATTTTAATTTTTAAAATTTCATTTTCAATTTGTGGAATAGAATAAGCACTTCCATAACACAGTATAATAAAAAAATAATTTTTTTCTTCTTGTCTACAATATTTTTCCTTTAACCTGGAAATTTTGATCTCTTTCAAGTGATAATTGGTGGATTTTTTTTCTATTTCTGCTTTGTATTTTTTTTTTAGAACTTCCGGGCAATTTTCCATAAAATTTTCTTGAAATATTATATCCAGATTTTTAAAATTATAATCATTTAGGCAGTCTGACAATTCTTACATTGTCTCTCCTCAATCTATTATCCACATCAGTTGTTTTTTTTAATGAGATGTTTCAGATTCTCTTATTTTTTCTAGTTTTTATTATATTTTGTTATCTTTTATAGTGTTATTCAATTCCGCTTGCTCAATCTTAGTTTGATTTTTGAATTTCTTTTTAATTTCTTCCAAGATTTATTTTTGGGCTTGTGACCATTTGATATTACTTTTTAGGGTAGGAATGACTTTTTTAACCTCACTATCTTCTGAATAGGAACCAGATTTGTTTTTTACACCAAAGTATCTATCTAGTGGTCAGGTTCTTTTTCCTTTGCTTACACATTTCTATTTCTTAATTTGAATTATTTTATTTTTAGCAGCTTACTATTATTATCAAATTTAATTCTGAATTGTGGGTAATGTTGTGCTAGGCATAAGGTTCTTCTGAATTCTGTCAGGAGGCTTAACCTCAGGATCTCCTCTCCTAAGCCCTGGCCAAACTGTCCCAAAGTGTTGTCATTCCCTGCTTCACTCATGGAGTGTGTGCTCATTCCTCCTCACCCACAGCCACAGTTGGGATAAAGTCTGCTCATTACTGATAGGCCTGATGTCCAGAAACAGTAAGGAGATATTTGCATCTTCTCTCATTTAGTGACTGTTATTCCTTACATGAAATTTTCTGAGCTGAAATTGAAGTTTAAGAAAGTTTAGGCAAAATTTGCTAAGATCTAGTCTGCTTTGTCGAGGGCATATTGTGTATTGAGTCAGTGAAGTTGATCAGAAATGCTTATGCTTTACTCTGGCCAAACCTCAGCCCCTGGAGTCTTTTCTGAGGTCCCCTCAAGATGTATAGGATTTAGATGTAGTAAATGTCTACTTTGCCTTTTAATTTTTGCTGCTGGGGTTTCCCACAGCCTGTGTCTTTTGCTCTAAGGTATCTATAGAGCCTGTGACTCTCCTTGATTTCTTTTTTTTGGCTCATTTTTGGCTTTGCATCTTAGAGGCGTGCTGAAAATTCATCCATTTCAATTTCTGGAGTTACTTTCTCCTGTCAATTGCATTGATAATTTATAGAAGATTGCAATATAACATTTTCTAGGCTATGGAAAGAGATTTCCTGTTCACTCCCATTTCATTTTATTCAATGACTTCAAAGATGCCTCACACTTAGTCTAGGGTTTTGATTAATTGAGACATAGTCTAATGTAACTAAAATATCAAATCTAAAATTGAATTGATTGGTTTCAACCTCACATTTACACATGCATCATGATCATATCCTTACATCTCAGATTTTTCCACTCTTCTTTCACATCCAGATCACGTTTGGGACATTTGATTACACCCTGAATGACAAGGTTCAGTTTCCTTCTCTTTACCAAATGGCCCCCAAGGACTCTTCCCTTCATAAAGGTATGGTGAGGTTGATGACTCATTTTGAGTGGACCTGGGTAGGCCTGGTGACAGCAGATGATCTGAGAGGTGAGGAATTCCTTCAGGAACTGACATTGGAGATGGCAAATAATGACATCTGTGTGTCCTTCACAGAGAAGATCCCTGTCAGTGAGAGAAGATACACAGAGTCACATATGGCATTCATGCCTAGGATCATGGCATCAGCAACCAGAGTGATTTTCATTCATGGTGACACAGATTCATTAATGATCTTGAGATATTCACAATTACCTTTTTTCCCAAATTGGAAGGTGTGGATTGCCACCTCTCAGTGGGACATTACCATGAGACCCCAATATATCGATAGTTATAATTTTCATGGAGCACTTACATTTTCACATTTAACCAGTGAAGTTCCAGGTTTTAAGCCTTTTCTCAGGACAGTGAACCCTGCTAAATACTCAGAAGACATTGTACTGAAAGAATTTTGGCACTCAACATTCAGATGTATGGATAAATCTGAAAAACTGAAGCAAGAAGAATGCTCGCTGAATGCCTCCTTGGAAACTTTGCCTTTGCTTTACTTTGACATGACCATGTCTGAAATGAGTGCCATCATCTATAATGGTGTCTATGCTGTGGCTTGGACCCTCAATGAAATGTTCTTGATGAAATCCGATAAAGGACCCAGGCTAGAAGGAGAAATCTGGGTTCCTTATCCATGGCAGGTAATATTCTTTTTAAAATTATGTGTTTTCCATTACCAGATAATGGCATCCTGACCTGGGAGTGCACAGCAAACTCCTCACAAAGAATATTTGAACTAGAAATCATTCAGTGAACAAGTCTTTATTAAGTGTCCAATATATATCAGATACTGGATCAAAGGCTTGACATACAAAGAAGAATAAAAGGATCTCTGATCTCAAGTTACTTAGTCTAATAGGAGAATAACAAGAAGACTGTTGTGCACAAACAAGATATAGAGAGCATAAATTTGAAATAATCAATAGAATGGAGGCATTAGAATTCAAGACGAAAGTCATGAAATTCCTATAGAACATGATAGCAAGAACATTCAAGGAATCAAGAATAGCCAGAATGCCAAAAGCTTAAAAATGGATTTTTTTAGAGGAATAGCAAAGATGACAGTGTCACTAGATCTCAGAATATTTTGTTTTAAAAAGAAGGGGGTAAGATATGTAGGACTTTAGTCAAGACAGAGGATTTTGTACTTGATGATGGAGTTTATAGTTACTGGAATTTATTTGATAAGGGACTATAAAGTCAGATTTGAAATTTAGGAAAATTAATTTTAGCTGAAGGAAAAAAGAACTATAATGGGAAAGCTTTCCTTTTTCTTTAATGATATTTTATTTTTCCATGTTTACATGTAAAATAGTGTTCAACATACATTTTTGTACAACTTTGTGTTCTAAATCTTTCTCTCTCCTTCCCTTCCCTTTCCCCTCCCCAAGAAAGTAAGCAATCAGTTATAGGGTAAATATGTGCAATTCTTTTAAAGATATTTTGATATTTGTCATATTGTGCAAGAAAAATCAGATCAAAAGGAAAAAAAATCACCAGAAAGAAAACAAACAAATAAAATCAGAACTGGTTTAATGATAAAAGAGGCACAAAAATTCACTGAAGAAAACAATTCCTTAAAAATCACCATTGGATAAGTAAAAACAAATGATTCCTTGAGATATTAAGGAACAAAGAAATGGAATAAAATAGAAGACAATGTCAAATACCACATTTAGAAAAGCAACTTATCTAGGAAATTGATAAGAGAAAAAAAATAGAATTATTGAGCTTCCTCAAAGACATGATAAACTAAAGAACCTTGAAATTATAGTTGAAGCAATTGTAAGGGAATAGTGACTGATTTTCTTACATTCAAAGAGTGAGTGGAAAGATAGTGGAATAGTTCAGCAAATTTCAAGCTCTCTAGATTTCCCCCACAAACAGAACAAATTTGAATCTCAAGGTGAACAGATACTGGTTAAAAACAAAGAAAACTTGGGACAAAACAGGGGTCCTCCCTGAGTCCCTGAGAAGACTTGAGTAAAGACTTCTGACTGGGGATGAACCAGTGTGAAGTATAAACATCTCCAGGTTAGCTTTGTAGAAATTGCTAGGGGGAAAAAATAAATTGCTGGGGGGAGCCTTGGGGCTAGCTGGGTGTGGCCAGAGCCTCAGGCCAAACCACAAAAACTTTCACCTCCTAGATTGCACGAAAAGGAGGGGGCTCTGAGTCAGAAGACTGAAGGAACCTTGGCTCATTATGGAGGCCATACTACCTGTGTTGCTGTGTTGCTGAGAAAGCATCTTGGGAGAGAAGGAACCAGCACATTAGGAGTGCAGAAGCAGAGGGGCAAGGATGTTACTGGTTTTTGGCACTTGTAGGAAAGTGGAGCTTTTGGTTTAAGGTTCCAGGTCAGAGGGGAGAGGTGAAGTGAAGCATTTCCCCAACCCATGGGTTAGAGGCATTTACACTAATACTTCTCATTAAAAAAAATTAACTGGGAAAGAAGAAGGAATTCAAACATAAAAACTTACTATTTTCATTTCCAGAGAACAGTGAAATTTTAAAAATCCTCTATTACTACAAAGAGTAATGTTACCTACCCAGAGAGAATTTATAGAAGAACTCAAAAAAGACATTAAAAATCAAGTGAGAGAGACTGAGGGAAAACTAAAAAAATCCAAGAAAAACAAGATTATGGAAAAAAAAGTTAACCAACTAGAAAAGAAGATAGAGTGTTTTAAAGAAGAAAATAACTGAAAATTAGAATTGGACAAAGGGAAGCCAATGCAGTTATAAGAGACCAAGAAACAACAAAACAAAATATAAAAAATGAAAAAATAGAACAGAATGTGAAACATCTTATAAGAAAAACAACAGCTCTGGAGAACAGATCAAGAGAAAATTTAAAAATAATTGGACTACCGGAAAGCTGAGACCAAAAAAAGAACTTTGACATAATAATGCAAGAAATAATCCAAGAAAATTGTCCTGAAGTGATAGAACATGAGTGGAAAATGGAAATAGAAAAAAAATGCATTGATCACCACCTCAAAGAAATCCTTTGTGGAAAACACATAGGAATGTTATTGCCAAATTATCAGCAGCCACAATAAAAGACCACATATCCTGTAACCATATATTCTAGCAATCAAAAGAACTAGGCCTGAGGCAAAAATATCATATCCAGCCAAATTATCCATAATATTGAATAAAAATAGATGTTCAATGGACTTACCAATTTTCAGAACTTTGTCTCAACCAAATCTGAATTTAATAGACCATTTAATATACAAGAACAATATCAAAGATTAATTTCAAGGAACTTAGCATGACAAATTGTTTATATTTTTGACATGGAAATGTAAGATTGATATCAGTAATTGAGTAGCTCAAAAGAAATATTGAAGCAGAGCTGTGTATGATCTGATTCTAAAAAGCAAAACTGTCAAACCTACTCACATCAGAAATGGGTTAAATAGGCAACACAATATATATATGAAGGGTAGATTACCCACTACAATCTATAAAGAAATAATGAAGAGAGAAGGATGAAGGGAACAGGATAAGATGAAGTATAGAAGGATGTGTAGATTTATAGCAGTGAAACAAGATATGTAGAATTATGGGCAAAGGATAAAGGGTAATGTGAGGTACAGAAAGGTGTGTAGAGTAATGGGAGTGAGACAAAGTATGTAGATTAATGGGAAAGGGATAAAGGGGGAAAGGGTAGCATAAAGTAAGGTGGGATACACAAGAGTTTTTAGATTAACAGGTTTGGGATAAGGTGTAGAGATTAATGGAGATGGGATAAAGAGGGAAGGAAAGAGTGGAGAGAAAAGATGAGGGATGGATTAATGGATGGAGGAAGATTAAGTAATAGCAAAACAAGTTAAGGAGCAGAATTAAAGTAGAAGAGCTAGCAGGGATAGGAAATTAGATATGTACACTGTAACAAGGATCAGTAGTATGGATGGAAAGTTAGCTAGGATTAAAACCAAGGATTATCTATCCAGCAAAAGTGAGTATAAGCTGTCAGGGCAAAAAAATAGATATAATGCTAGGTCTGAAAAGAAAATTGGAAATTCAAACAGAGATTCAAGAAAAACATTGAAATGTAGAAACTAAAGAGCAAACACAACAGACTCAAAGTAAAATTTTTTGCATAAGTATATAGGAAAATAATACATGTAACTCCTAAGAACTTTACCAATACTAGAAAGAGTCTATATAGAAAGCATGAGTGTGCGTTGATTATGCTGGGATTTTGTTTAAAAAAATGAAGGGGTGAGAAACAGGGATGCACTGGGAGAAGGGGGAAGGGACAGGTCGAATGAGGAAAATTAACTCCCATATAAAAGGGATGCAAGGAAAAATGTTTACATTGGAGGGGGAAAATGTGGCCTGGTTTGGGGGTAATGCTTGAATCTCACTCTCATCAGATTTTATTCAAAGAGGGAAGAATATATGTATATATTTGTATATATGTGTACATACAGATATGCATATCTGTATATATTTAATGTGTGTATGTGTGTGCGTGCATGCACGCACATGTCTTACCTACAAGGGCAGTAGGAGGAGAAGGGAAGAAGAGAAATGGAGGTGGGGAGGAAAAAGATACAATATGAAGGAAGAGTTAAGGAAAACAGTGGGCAGAAAGACAATAGACTTTTGAAAAGGCTTAGTCTAAAAAAGAGGAAAGTGTAAATAGAAGAAAATTTAATGGAGGGAAATTAATAATCATAATGGTGTATGTGAATGAGATTCACTTATCCTTGAAGTGGAAACATTAAGGAATGGATTAGAAACCAGAATCCAAAAATATGTTTTTATACTAGAGACACAATTGAAACAGAAAAACATAAACAGCTTTAAAGTAAGAGACTAGAGCAAAATCTATTATTCTTCACCTGAATTAAAATTAAACGTATAATATCAAAAAAAAGCAAATGCAACAACAGACATAATTTTAAAAAGATAATCAGGGAAACTGCATTTTTCTTTTCTATTATATTTATTATGTAGCCTTTTTTCCCCCAAAATACATGCAAAGATAGTTTTCAACATTCACCCTTGCAAGAAAAATCAGATCAAAAATGAAAAAAAAAAGCAAGCAAACAAGAAAAAAGATGAAAATACTATGTTGTGATTCACATTCAACCCCCATAGTCCTCTCTCTAGATGCAGATGGCTCTCTCCATCACAAATCTATTGGAACTGGCCTGAATCATCTCATTGTTGAAAAGAGCCAAATCCATCACAATTGATCATCACATAATCTTCTTGTTGCTATGTACAGAAACAACATTTTCCTAAAATGACTATAGAAAATGAAGTAGTATAAAAGTTTTATAGCAAGTTTCCCTGATAAAGGCTTCATTTCTTAAAACTATATGGATATGAATCAAGTCTATAAAAAGAAGAGCCATTCAGTAATATGTAAATGATACAATTTTCAGATGAAGATCCATAGTGATCTATAGTCACATAAAATGCTTTAATCATAATTGGTTAAAAAATTCAAATTAATACAACTCTGAGAAAATACATTGCACCTATCAGAAGTTACAAAGGCTAAAGGGCATGAGGGTAACAGGTATACTAACTAATAAACTATTGGTAGAGTTGTGAAGTGATCCAACCATTCTGAAGAACAATTTGGAACTATACCTAAAAAGTTCTAAATCTTTTCATACACGTTGATTTAACATATCATTACTAGGTCTATCCCAATTAGAGGAAAAAGAAAAAGAAAAAGAATCTATATGTAAAAAATGTAACCACTCTTTTTCTTCCAGTGATAAAGAACTGAAATTTTAGGGAATGCTTATCAATTGGAGAATAGCTGAAAAAGTTATTAATATAATTATGATAGAGTAATATTATGATATAAGAAATCATGATGGGCTGTTTTCAAAAAATATATGAAAAGATCTATAAAAACTGAAGCAAGGTGAAATGAAAAGAACTGGGAATTCACTGTGCGCTGTTAACAGCAATATTGTAATGATGATCAATTGAAACACTAAGCTACTCTTGTCAAGTTAATGATCCAAGAGAATTCCAGTGGATACATGATGAAAAACTACTCAATTTCTAGAGAGAGAACTGAAGAAATCTTTATAAGAATTGTATAATTTTATCCTTTTTCCTTCACTTTTTTGTGACAGATCTAATGTTTTGCATGATTTAATATGTATAATTGATATAATTTTGCATCCCTTCCTAGTGGATGGGGAAGGGATGGAAGGGAGGGAGAGAATGTTGGAATACAACATTTAAAAAGAAAATATTATACAAATTTAAAATAAATTTAGATAAAGGTTGATTTATTTTGTTATTTTCCCCATAAAACCAGTTCCTAAATTTATTAGTTTAATTTTTAAAATATCATTTTATTAATCTCTCCTTTATTTTGAAGATTTCTAATAAGCTGCTAAATTGGGGAATTTGTGATTTTTTCCTTTCTCTCGTGTTTTTTAGTTGGATGCCCAATTCATTGGTCTGATTTTCTCCTCTTTTATTGATGTAAATTTAGATATATAAAAGTTCTCCTAAATATTATTTTGGTTGCATTGTGCATTTTTTTTGCATTGTCTCATTATTTTTAAGGAAATGTTTTTATTATTTCTGTGATTTGTTTTTTAACCAACTCATTCTCTAAGATTAGATTATTTTATTGATTAGATCATTATTATGAGACACAGTGACTTTTTTAAAAAATTCACTCAGAATTCAATTTGAGTAATTTCTTAAAGGATGTTTAGAATATTGGATTGGTCAAAGTCAGCAGAAATATTTAATTCTCTCATTCATCTTGGTTTTTTCTCTTCCTTTTTCTTTTTTTCAATATTTGTTTTACCTTTTTTTTTAATTACATGATGGCAATTCCTGTTTTTTGTGTTCTCTTGATGCAAAGTAAATTTTTCTTTTTCTTCCAGTTTTATTCTGTGCATGTCTTTGCTTTTTAATGTGTTTCTTATAAATATTCAACACTACAGTTTCTTTTTATTATCCAATTTATCAGTTCTTTTCAACTTTTGGAAGGTTTAATCCCTTCATATTTAAATATCTGAATTAGATTTGTATTTTCCTTCATCTCTAATTTCTTAAGTTAAGGTTTTCCTTTTTTTCTACTATAAACAGTATTGTTTTTATTCAGTTTTGTTCTTGTTGCTGAGTTGTTTCAATCATGTTTGATTCTTCATGAACCCATTTGGATTTTCTTGGCAGAGATACTAGTATGGTTTGCCATTTCCTTCTGTAGCATATTTTACAGATGAGGAAACTGGGGCAAAGAGGATTAAATGATTTGCCCAGGGTCACAAAGCTAGTAGGTGTATAAGGGTAGTTTGGACTCCAAGTCCACTCTCCTATTCATTGAGTTATGTAGCTGCTATTCATTCAGTTGCTTTCTTTTAATCATTATTAAAGCAATTATGTTTCCAGTGGCACTCTTCCCCTCAACTTCTCATCTGTTTTCTTTCCCCTTTAGAGTTTCTTTATTAATTCTTTTTTTCTCCCATGCCCTGGTATGGTTGTGTATTTCCTCCCATTATTTTCCTATCATTTAATCAAATAGATTAGTCACTTCCAAATCTCCTCTAGGTGTCTTCAATTTAAAAATGCCATTTTTAAGAGAAGGAAAATAAATAGAAGGCAATTAGAATAGAGAATGAGATAATACAATTATCTTTTTGTAGACTATATGATGATATACTTGCAAAATCCCAAGATTCAGCTAAAACATTATTTAAAACAATTGATAATGTTTTTTTTAAAAAAAGTAGCAGAATATAAAGTAAATCCACACAAACTATCTGCATTCCTATACTGCCAAAAGCACAGCTCCATGGGACTGGGCACATTGTTTAAATGCCAACTGTATGCTTACCCAGAAAATTATTTTTTGGAGAATTCCACAGGACAAGCACTCACAAGTTAGTCAGAAAAACCAAATACAAGGACATTCTCAAGGTTTCTCTTAAGAACTTTAGAATCAATTGTATGACATGTGAGACACTGGCACAGGACCACCCATCATAGCGTGCCCTCATCAGAGAAAGTGCTGTTCTCTATGAGCAAAGCAGAATTGAAATAGCCCAGAAGAAAGGTGAGATATGCAGTTAGAAAAGCCACCCCAAATGTTCTTTGGGACTATTTGAGCCGATCTGTGAAAGAACATGAGGTTGATATTGGTCTGATGAGCTACTTTTTTGAACTCCTATCTACTGTTGCCTAAAAATTTTCTCTCCATTCCTCCCAGTGTGGTCAGATAAGTTGGAGGAAAACCAGGAGAAAGTGTGGTGGAAACCTTGAGAGAGAAAAAAAAAAGTGTCAGATGTTGATTGACAGTGCCAAAGGAAATAGAGAGGTCAAGAAGGGAAGGACAAGCACTACTGAAGCCAATAAATATGAGGACAGGAATCTCTTCTACAAAATTTCATTTTGACATTGCCTTGGGACCGCTAAGGGATCTGGATCAGGCAACACAATCTCTCAAGGCAGCCCTTTCCTTTATAAAGTGTTCCAGTTGAAGAGTAAACTAAAAGATTAGATAGATCTAATCTCTCTTTACTTTCCATTAATTATTCCAAACTATGCCCTATGGAGTCACTCAGATTCAAATTTTCTTCTACATGAAATTCGTTAAAATACTGAAAAAAACAATTATCATGGTGGCTCTAAGCTTCTCTTCCTAAAAATAAATATCCCTAATTCTATCAAAATCACTATTGTATTTCAAGATTTAAATAGACCTCACAATCATGGTTGTCCTTATCTGAGCAATCTCTAGCTTTATTCCCTTACTAAACTTTATGACTCAAAAATTATAGCGACCAGAATCTGTATAGCACACCAAGGAGTACAAAGCATTTTCGAAGCATTATTTCATTTTATTGTCACAAGAACCATGAGAGTTAATTGCTATTATTTCTCTAATGATCTACTTGAGGTAACAGCCTGAGAAAGATTGAAAAAGTTGCCCAGGGTGACAGAGCTATATAGTGTCTGAGACAGGAATCAACTGAGAGCTTCCTGATTTGATACTCAGCACTTTATCCAGGACATCACATTGTCTCAAACCAAAGGCTCAGATTCAGAACTCTGTCCAAGCAGAGCCTAATGCAATGAGACTATTCCCTTTCATGCTCTGAAATCAACTGTGGGATCTAATTAGAAAATTTCTCAGTCCAAGAAATTTCTAAAATAAATGTGGTAGCAAAATAAGCTGAATCTAGAGGCCTGAGAATGAGCGATATCGAAATAAATATCCGGAAATGAACCAGTAGAAAGCATATGTTTTAACTCCAGCAATCTTATCTGCCCATAGCTGAGAAGAATGACAATGAAGCCAGGCTTCTATTTGGATAATTCAGGAAAATATAAAGGAATTTTAAAATTTAAACCAACCATGTTAATTTAGAAGAAATCAATATTGGTCTGAACATCTCCATAGAGAATCATAATATTTTACTTGAAATTGTATGTGGATAGAGACAATATAGTTCTTAGCATGAAGAGATGAAGACTTTGGAGAGTGATCCAAATATTAAGAAAATGTTCTCCCTCCCCCTCATTATTCCAGGAACCAAAATTCCAGAATTAGAGTCACTGTTTGAGGCTGAGAAGTGCCCTTCCTAAGGAACACATATGCTTGCCAATATCCTTAGTCTATAATCCTGAGAGATCTTCACTCCATACGCTTGCCAATATCCTTAGAATCCACCTGGCTAGCAAAGTTATGCAAGCTCTGAAGTTTGATGAGTTTAAATCAAGTTTATACTGACAGAAGGGAAGTAACTCGGTAATATGGAGCAGTACCCAAGGAAGGCTAAGGGGAACAGAGTGGCCTGGGGAGGCAAAAAAGCATAGTAGCTTAATGAAAAAAAAAATCAATGCAGTTTGGTCCCCTTTGTTCTGAGAAATCACAGTAATAGTGAATGGAGCAATAGGGCAGTACATTGATAAGACCTTTCCAGAGGCAATAATGGTGGTGATTTAATTAAAGTTTCAAAGCAAAACATGGAAAATGGAGAGGGAATGAGTTTCAAAGACAGTAGGACAGAAGGCTAGCATGGACTTGAGATAGATGCTTTAAAGATGAACTCACTCTTTCTCAAGATTGAAGTAAAAGACAGGAAAATGTTAACCCACACATATCCCAGGGCTACTGCTTGATAGCAGCCATTCTTATTGTAACTGCGAAGTAACTTCCCTTTTATAACAGTTACTGATGTTAATAATTCAAGTGGAAGGGAACATTGATCACTGGTGGTTACCATTGGGGAAAGCACAATAAAATGAGGGGACGTGATGACAGTGGAAAGAGAATCCAACAATTTCTCAGTAACATGCCTGAAAGCTTGAGGGAAAGATTGAGTGTTCTTCAGGAACTTGACAACATGTAAAGATGGGAATTGGGTCACAAATTATAGGGCCTACATATGTCTTAATTTATATGCATCTTCTCTCTTCAATTGAATTATAAGAAACTGAGAGCACAGATCAATTTTATGTTTCTTTGTACTTCAATTACTTCACATAATGGCAATATACCATGGGTATTTAATTAAATCTTGTTGACAATGGATTGACTTCTTGGACAACTCACAGGTCTTCCTTCTGGGAGATTACTGACCTCAGGCATTGGACAGTGATTCACATCTTTCTTTTTTTATAGCTCCACTCGTTTCTAAAGAATATCCAGTTTAACAACAGTGCAGGTGACCAAGTGTTTATGGATGAGAATAAAAACCCAGAGGCTCAGTATAAAATCCTCAACTACGTAACCTTCAATATAGATGAAGAAGTGCTGCTCAAAGTTGGACAGTTTATCCCCAAGGCTGAGCCTGGTCAAGATTTCACCATTAATGAGGAAGCCATAATGTGGGGCTGGTCAGGTTCCAAGGTCAGAAACAGCTTTAATATCAATCTTATTTTCTAATCATGTTAGCAAATTTTATTCTGCTTAGCTCATTCCAGTTTATTTTCTGTGGAGAGAAAATTACCTCCCCAAACATACACACAACCCCCCTGTCCCTGCCCACAACTGATTTCTTTTCCTTTTATAGGAAACTTCTGAGTAAAAAAATCATTGGCGAGAGAGAGCTGAAATGAACTTCAAAGCTCATCTTGCTCAGCCATGTCATTTGACATAAATAAGAAAGTGAGTCATATAAAAGTAGTGATTGGCCCAGTGCCTTGTGATTCCTCCAAACCAGTGTTGTTTTTTTTCCCACTAACTGGCATTTTTGTGAATGATGGCACACAACAATTCGTCTTAATTCAGTAAAATAAAGTTACATTTAATCACCCAAATACTATAATTTATGGAGTTGAGCAATCACTTTGTCTTCTCATTTCTAAAACTCATTGGATTTCTGAACCCAGTTTATTATTTCTTTATAGGATATGGAATTTGCCTTTTCAGTTATAAGACTCAAATCAGTCTCATCTTTGTGTTCTCTATAATGTACATCCAACAGACAGGTTAAGTCTACTTTAGTAATGTCATTCAGTAATTTAGATCAGAACTGTTCAAAAGACATGGCTGACACTGAGAATTACAAAATACTAAATATATAAAGACCCAAAGATAGCACTGTGATCAAATTCTGCTGCTTAGAGATGACCAAAATCCTCAAAGGTTCACCCGGTTTCCCACAGTTAGTAGCAGAAATGGAAGTAGCATTGGTTTCTATCTCCCACTAGTGCTCCTTCTAGCCCATATTCCACTGACATGAACAATTCTCAAATTTCTCCTAAAGAAGCTCTTTTTGCCCCAAATCAATATCCTCATCCTCTGATGCTGATATACCATCTTCTGCCTTGTTAATTCCTGAGTCACATGCATTTTACTCCTTTGTCACTAGATTCCCTGTGCCATATGCAGTGAGAGCTGTGGTCCTGGCTTCAGACAAACCCCACGGGAGGGAGAGCCCATCTGCTGTTTCAACTGTTCTCCATGTCCTGAAGGGGAGATCTCCAATCAGATGAGTAAGTGTCTGCAGGTAGTTTCCTGCTTACTGAGCAGAATAAACTCGTTTCTTTGTTCTAGAGTCACAAACAACCTCATCACTGCCAGAGCAATGGGATATACAGAAGCAAGGGGAGTCAGCAAAAAATTCTGCTCAGGACAAGTGGCTTGAATTAATAATAAATGGCTAAAATAGGGTGTCCAACTTTACTATACTATTCAAAGTGAAATCTACTAATTAAAAAAGCATCTATTTTGCCCTATCTCTTTGTAGAACCTATTTCTAGGGCCTTTTTAGGTTTTCACTTGCAGTTGGATAGAGTTAGATTGTGAAGGAGTATGTGCTCTGCAAAATATTTGCGATAAGATGAAGCTGAGTTTATACGTATCTTGGATGCAACATTCATTAAAAACTTTAGAACTAGTATAAGTTTGGGAGAATCATTTCTGGAGGAAATGGGTGCCCCTGGAAAATGCTCAATGTACTTTCATCTCTACTCCTTCCCACATTTAAATGTTGTGTTTTGATAAATTATCTAGGAAAGAAAGTCTATCATGAATTCTGTGTAAGAGTCTCTGTATTCCCTCCAAGACCTCTATCACAGGGCACCTTGATCTTTTGCTGAGAGTTAGTGTGGGCTGGATTATTTGGGTCATTGATTATACCATCCCACTAGTGTCACACCTTGCTATATTTACAGACAGTTCAAGGACTCACACTCCAATAGTAAAGCCACTTAAGACTTGAAACAGTATAAATTAGAAGTGAAAGGTGACGTATTAGAATCACTTTTTGTCTCTTTATAAATGACATCATAGTACTAAATTTCTTAAGATACTTACAGGATTACAGAATCAAAGAATTTTAGAGTTGGAAATGTCTTCCACAGTGGATAGAGAATAAACCACTTGGAGATAGCTAATAAATAAATAAATGTATGAGAAGGTTGAAGTAAGGAAACTTTCATAATTTTACGATGTTTTCTAGGCATGAATTTAGTGGTTGGCAATGAGATCTGTTTCATGAGGCTGCATATACTGATAGAGCTATCAGCTCACTTCTGATGAGTTCAAACTCTGCATTATTCTTCCCCTCTGTTGCATCTGTTTTTCTTGAGTTGGATTTTTCCACAGAGGAGGCAGACAGCCCATGGACTGCTAAAAGCAATTGCAATAGTCTTCTTTTTCTTGAGGTAATCAAGGTTACGGGACTTGCCCAGTCTGAGTGTCTGAGCCAGTAAGTATCAGCTCCTGTAGTGAGATGAAGGGTGTGATAGTCAAGAGGCCAGGTGGAGAGAGTCTCGACTATGGACTTTTTGAAGTTTATTGACCAGAGAGACAAATATATATACCTCAAATGCTCATAGGCTTGATACAAAGTACACTCTTTGAAGTTCCTATAGGAAGATCTGAGCTGTAGATGATTAAGTCCTGGATTTTGGTTAATTAAACAGAGATGCAAACATCAGGGGAAATTTTATCATACCACTGTCTCAAGTATCTTTCTCCCAAATGCCTTTAGTCTCTATTGCGGGCTCTTTTTCCTGTCCTAAGTGCAAAGGTTTGCCTTTCATCCAAAGAGCAGTGTTTGCATTTTGCTTCAGTCGCTAGATTATTTATTTATTATATTGACAAGCAGTCTCTGCTATTTCAATAAGAGAGTTTTGGTGAGCCAAGTTACTGTAAGATTCAAAAGCTGGAATGGATTCTTACCTTCTGGCCCTCTACATATCCAAGGCCAGATGTGAAATCAAGTTCTTTAACTCCAGGGTCAGTGCTCTATGCTCTGTACCAACTAGTTGGTCCCTGCAATTTCTTTTCTGCATTTAACTATAGGAAGGTGTATGTTCTCCCTTGATGCTGGATTCAGGGACATAAGAAGTATTGTCACAGGACAAAATGGAAAAGGGAAGAGCTGGGTCATGCCCCAGAGAGGGATACAATCAGTCCTAGGATATAGGGATAGCAGTTTTCTATTTCTCAAATAAAGAAGTGCTTTTGAACCTTGAATAAGATGTTTTTCAGGACATGGAAGTGAATGAAAGAAGACTGGAGATTTTGTGAAAAATACTCTCTTGATGCGCCAGTCTGTGAGATGGCAAACATTCATTCAAGGATTACTATATTTCAAGCACTGTACTAATTCTTAGAGTAATTCAGGGAAGTCATATTATAAAGGAATGATATTGTATAAACAACTGTTGAATAGAAAACATATGTAGGACAGGTGAGGGTAATCTCAGAGAAAAAGGCAAAAGCTACTTCCCAGAAGAGAGGAATTAATTTCTGCCTTGGAAAGGCTAGAAAATCCAAAAGACAAAGGTGAAAAAAGAGAGAGAACTAATGACATGAAGTACAACCACTTCTCTAGAATATTAAAGGTAGTGAAAAATATTTGCATCCGATTTATGTCTTAGAAAAATATTTGGTATACAGCAGGGATGTGAAACTCATGACCTGCCAGCCAAACTCCATAGTGTGGCCAGATCCAGATTAAAATGCCATTGAGAAATGTTCAAGAAAATTAATTACAATATTGTAGCTTATAAATAATGCTAAATCCTGATTTTTAAGTCACTTTGTGGTGTGTGGGGATCAATTTCTATTAGGTTTTTCAAGTATCAAATCTTCCAGGTCACACCTAATAAACATCCATTCATAGACCATCTCTCTTCATCTGTAAGAGAATTCATTTCTGGAATAGCTTCTCATTGAACAAGTGAGACCTCATAAGTATATAAATACACACACACACACACATTCATTTAGGCTCTTTGTAGAACCTTGAATCTCCCTCTCTCACTCTACCTGGTCTGTCCTTTTCTTCACATACATACCCTATGGTTAGCCAAAATAAAAGATACAAGCATGCCCCCCAAAAGACCATCTCCAGCATAGAAAGAGCTATTGCACTGTGTATAGTAAGAAATACTACCTTGAATAATTGTACCTATTTTCTTTATGTGGGAATTGGGATAATTTGTTGAATCTAAAATCCTAAGAACTTGTTTTTCTCTTGAAGATATGAAGCATTGTCTGAAGTGCCCAGAAGATAAATATTCCAATAAGGACAGAAATGGCTGCCTCCCCAAGATTGTGACTTTCCTGGAAGTTTCAGAACCTTTGGGGATGACTCTAGCCCTGATAGCTGTTTCCTTCTCTCTCCTCACAGTCCTGGCTCTCTGGGTGTTTGTTAAGTTCAGAGACACTCCCATAGTGAAAGCCAACAACCGGACTCTCAGCTACACTCTTCTCATCTCCCTCACCTTCTGTTTCCTCTGCTCCCTGCTCTTCCTTGGCCGTCCCACCGAAGTCACCTGCCTCCTCAGACAAACAACATTTGGAGTTGTGTTTACTGTGGCCGTGTCCTCCATTTTGGCCAAAACCATGATGGTGGTTCTGGCCTTCAGGGTTACAATACCAGGGAGCAAGAGCAGGATGTGGGTGCAGTCCAGGGTGTCCAACTCTGTTGTCCTCCTCTGCTCTGGGGTTCAGGTGATTCTCTGTGGCATCTGGCTGGGAACTTCTCCTCCTTTTCCTGACACAGACCCATACTCTGAACCTGGTCACATCATCATTAAGTGCAATGAGGGCTCTGACTTTGCCTTCTATTCTGTCCTGGGCTACATGAGCTTCCTGGCCCTGGGGAGCTTCACGGTGGCTTTCCTGGCCAGAAACCTGCCTGATACCTTCAATGAAGCCAAGTTCATCACCTTCAGCATGCTGGTGTTCTGCAGCGTCTGGGTCTCCTTCCTGCCCACGTATCAGAGCACCAAGGGCAAGGCCATGGTCACTGTGGAGATCTTCTCCATCCTGGCCTCCAGTGCTGGGTTATTGAGCTGCATCTTTATTCCCAAGTGTTATGTGATCCTGCTGCAGCCAGACAAAAATACTCAGGAAAGTATAAAAAATAAAGTAAACCCCAGGGCCAGGAATCATTCCAGATGATTGTCAGCTAATCCCCACCAGAGGATGATTAGTTTTAAGTATATTGATAGGGCAAGGCCCTAGGACATTCAACCTCTTGGTGTGGGTTAGTATCTTAGAATTCCACACCATACTTCCTTCTGTTTGTGCTTCAGATGAGTTTTCTGACCATTCCCAAGAAAGGGAAACCACAATTTACCATAAAGGGAGAATTGAATAGTAACCCTGACATTTCTAATCACCTGTCTCCTTTAGCAGACATCTTGTCATTTACTGATATGTTTCCTCATCTAAGAATAAGATGTTTTGGACCCCATCATCCTCTTTTATTTTAATAATTCCAGTTATACTATCTTCCAGCTTCTAAAAGTACACCCGCTTTCTCTATATCAGTTATCTCCTTCCTCTTTCCCTGCTATCTCAATACTCCCATCAAAGTCCTACTAAATATTTTATATATCCTTCCACTGTGTTCTTTGGAATGCCTGCTTCATGAATTAAAGTTTATTTCATCTTAAACTTCTTAAATTCTCACTTCTTTTATATTCTAGCACCCACTGAGACTTAAATCTCGCTGGATGAAACTTCTTTCATCACTCGTTTCAATACAAGCCATTTCTCCCCATCACCTAATTTATTTGATAGAGTGAGAATTTCAGAATATATTATATATGTATTATGTATATATACATATATATAAATACATGTTGCTTTTCATTACTGTTTTTAGGATCTATGTCTATGCATCATTCATTCTTTTTGATGTTCATATTATCCAAAACCTGGTAGCCAGTCTTTATTTCCCTGGTTATTATAAGACATTATCTTCATCTTAAACATTTTCTCTTTTTCATAACTGAATCCAATGTTTGATGCACATGTTTACTCTGCATCTCAATTTCTGTTCTTATCCTATTTTATTTCAAAAGGTATATTGTTTCCTCTAATGCCATAACTTAATAATTCTTCAATTTATATAGTCTTGTTTTCCACTCCCATTCATGGGACTGTAATTCTTTACTCTGAATGTAATCTTTTTTTGTACAAGCAAATTTTATTTTTAATGTTAAAATTTATTTTTATTTTCAGTTCCAAATTCACTTCTTTCCTCCACCCCTCCATCACATATTGAGAAGGCAAAAAATATGATATTATACCAATGAAGTCACAAAAAGTCCATTTTCACTTTTGCTATGTTTCAAAAAAAGCAAGAAAAATAAAGAGAAAAATTATGCTCCAATCTATAGTGAGTCCATCTTTTCTCGATCTGCAAATGTATTGATAGCCTTTTTCTTCATAAGTACTATATAGAATTGTGGGGAATTATGGCATAGATAAGTTTTTCAATCTTTATATTACTTCCACTGTGCGCATTGTTTTTCTGGTCCTTTTCACTTCATTTTCACTAATTTTTATACATCTTTCCAGATTTTTCTGAAACCACTGCTTTCCTTTCTTACAGAACAAAGATATTCCTTCAGAGACTTCTGGTGCCAGGATGGCAGAGAGAGGAAGCATCCTTCTGAAGCCCTCCCAAATCCCCCTCCATACCTCATAGTTGATCTAGTATCAGAGAAATAGCAGCACAGTAGTTAAAGTCTATCTCACTAAGGTGGGGCAAGGTGCGGCAGCAGCCTCAAAGCAGGAGGTCTTGCAGCAAAGCTCCAAACCTGAGACAATCTAGCAGATAATCCCTGCCCTTCCAACCAACTCAAGTGATCAGAGCAGTGGGGCAAAGGCCCATCCCAGCAATTCCAATCCCATCATTAGTCACTCTAGAGGCCTTGACTCCATTGATCACCAGTCCTGAATTCCCACCCCATGGCTGGCCAGTAATGAGACCCTGTCATTACCCTCTACTAATAGAGAGACCCTGGTTCCTTAGCAACAAGCAGTAGGATCCCACCCTTGGGGCAGACCAACAAAAAGATCTCTCTCCCAGGGACATTCACCAAAAAGACTGTTACCATAGTGACCCAGCAGCAGAAAAGCAGCTAAACTATATCCTGGGGAAGCCAGTGAGGAAGCTTCATCTCCAAGTACAAGCCAGAAGGAAAATCTGTCCTTCAAAAGAAGCATGAACTAAGCCCTGAAATCCAGGGAAAGCCAGCAGTAGAGCCCCAGCACAAAAAACTTGCAATACTACAGGACCAGATCCCAATTCTCACTTAAAATGATAAATCACAAAAAGTCAGAAAAAATAAGCAAAAAAGAGCTTGACTCTAATGATTAGAAAATAGAAACAGGAGAAATCATATAGGAATTATTGCACTACCTGAAAGCTATGATAAAAAAAAAAAATCCTGGGCAGCATCTTTAAAGAAATTATCAAAGAAACTGCCCTGATATATTAGAATGAAAGGACAAAATAGAAATCACAAGAATCCACTGATCACCATCTGAAAGAGCTCCCAAAATGAAAACTCCCACAAACATTATAGCCAAATTCCAGAGCTCACAGACCAAGGAGAAAATATTGCAAATGAATAAAAAGTAAAGATTCAAATATCATTGAGCTACAGTTAGAATTACATAGGATTTGACAACTTCCTCATTAAAGAAACAGCAGAATCAAAATATGATATACTGGGAGGCAAAGGAGTTAGGATTACAACCAAAAATCACCCACCCAGTCAAATTGAATATAATCTTTCAGGGAAATATGGATATTTAATGAAGTAGAGGATTTTCAAGATTTCTAATGAAAAGACAAGAAATGAATAATAAATTTGATCTCCAAATACAAGAATCAAGGAAAACATAAGATTAAAAAAAGACATAAGAAAGATAAAATATAAGAAATTCAATAAGGTTAGACTATATTTCTACATGGCAAGAAAATATTTGTAACACTAACAACTTTATTACTATAAGAGCAATGAGGAGTATATATAGAAAGAGGTTGTGGATATGAGGTGACTTTGATATGATGATACTCTCAAAACAACATAAAAGGCTGAGAAACAAAACTTATGAGGTAGAAAAGGGTGGGAGTAAAAGAGAGTGGGGGATAAACCAGTGGAAAATAGCATGGAGGGAAATACACAGCTAGTTTTCATAAATGTCAATGGGATGAACTCACTCATAAAATGAAAACAGATAGCAGAACGGATTAAAAACCAAAATCCAATAATATTTGTAAGAAACTCATTCAAGGCAGAGAAATACAGGAAAGGGGCTGGAGCAGAATGTATTATGTTTCAGCTGAAGTAAAAAAAAAAAAAAGAATTAGCAATCATGATCTCAGCAAAGCAAAAGCAAAACCAAACCTAATCAAAAGAGATCTATAACTTTTCTCAAAAAAAGAAAAGATGACATATATGAATGGACATATTTACACCCTTTTTACAGTGTTAAAATAATTAGCTTAAGTGTCCACGTAGCTCCTTTCCATTGAGTTTTAAGGAGTTTAAGAAAATTGTAATCAATTCAATCACAATCATGAGGAGTTTCCAGTTAGAAAAAATTCTACTGTTTAAAAACAAATGACTTAAAATTACATTTATACTTGTCTCTAGTTTTGTCCCGGCCTCTTTGTGGTTGAGGGGAAAATGAGATTTCTGGAAATGTTTGGAAAATGAAACAGATTATATTATAAAGTGTCTAGATATTCAGGCACCTGCAGGGGAAATAGAAAAAAGAGCTAATAATTTCTTGGGGTTTCTTGCAAACTGAATCTTCTGTTCTATTACTCTCCTTGATGTTCTTCTTCTTTTCCATGACTCATTTCTTTGAATCCTTGGCTTTGAATCTTAGAGGTGAGGAATTCCTTCAGGAACTGACTGAGATGGCAAATCATGGTGTCTGTGTCCTTCACAGAGAAGACTCCTGTTAGTGAAAGAAGATACACAAAATCACAGGAAACACTCATACCCAGGATCATGGCATCAACAACCAGAGTGATTTTCCTTCATGGAGATACACATTCATTAATGATCTTGAGATATTTGCAATTTCCTTTTACTTCATCATGAAAGGGGTAGATCACCTCCTCTCACTCGGATATTATCATGAGACCTCAATATATTGATGATTATAATTTTCATGGGGCACTTACACTTTCACATTTAACAAATGAAGTTCCTGATCTTAAGATTTGTGTCAGGACAGTGAACCCTGCTAAAGATTCAGAAGAAATTTTGGTTTCTTCTGAGAAACCAGAAATTCCAGAAATTTTTACTGAAAAAGAATTTTAGCACTCAACACTCAAATGTTTGGATCAACCCGAATAACTGAAATGTTCCCTCAATACCTCCTTGGAGACCTTGCCTTTGCTTTACTTTGACATGACTATGTCTGACTTGAGTTACATCATCTACAACTTGGACTCTCCATGAAATGTTCTCAGTGAAATCAGAAGAAATCAGAAAAATGAATCCAGGAGTAATGACAAGTAATATTACTTTAAAATTGTCTGTTTTCCATTGCCAGAAAATGGAATTTGATGAGGGAACACGTGGGCTCCTTTTGAAGAATATTTGAGTTGGATATCATTCAACCAAGAAATATTTATTAATTAACTAATATGTCTCAAATAAGGGCTTAGGATACAAAGAAAGGTAAAAGACATTCTCTGAGCTCAAGCGGTTTAGTCCAACGAGGTACATAACATGCAAACAACTATGTACAAATAATATATATACAGTCTTAAGGACTATGCCTAAGTGGGAAGAGGCCAAAAGCCCTCCACAGCTTTGAATCATAACACACTTAAAGGAATTGCAAATCAGCCTTTATTGACAAAGATGTTGCTTGGGAATTGGGAATGAAATAAATAGGAGGCAAGGGGGAAGAGGAGAAAAATCAGAGAATGAAACTGCCTCTCAGGCTCCTTGTATCTTTATCATCCTCTCACATGAAGCTGGTCAGAATTAAATCCCCAGCAGCCACTAGCAGGTGACTCCAGTAACATCCCCAGACAATATACATTGCTCCTGTAACAATAAAGCATAAATTTGAAATAATTTCCAGAGAGAATGCATTAGAATTCCTGGTGATTGTGAAGTGCCTCCTATGGAAGGTGGAGTTTTAGCCGAGACTTCACAGAAGCCAGGAAATCCAGACTGCATAGATGAGAAAAGAAAATATTCCAGGCCAAAGAACAGCTAGGATACCTGAAAGTGAAAGAAGAAATGCTTTCTTTGAGGAATAGAAAGTTTTATAGTGTCACTTGATTACAGAATATTTTCTGGAAGCATAGGTGAGTTATAGAGGATTTTTTTTTTTTTTAGTAAAAAGCAGAGGATTTTATACTTGCTGCCAAAGGATATCATCACTGGAATTTCATTTCACTGAAAAAAATAATAATAAAGGAAGGGATAGTAATTATGATGTCAATGAAACAAAAGTAAAAGCAAACTTAATGAAAAGAGAGAATTATGGAAACTACATTTTGCTAAAAGGTATCAAAGACAATGAAATAATATAAAAATGTATAGCAAGTTTCTCTGTTGAAGGCCTCATTTCTTAAATATGTAAGAATCTCAGTCAAATCCATAAAAATAAAAGCCAGTCACTAACAGATAAGTGGTCACAGGCACTCTTTAAGAGACAATTTTCAGAAAAACTCAAAGCTATCTACAGGCACATGAAAAATTTTCTAAATCACTAATGATTAGAAAAATTAAAAAAAACTCTGAAAAAAACACTTCATAATTATCAGAAATGACAAATATTAAAGGAAATAAGGGAAAATGTCACAGTGATAAATAATCGGTAGAATTGTGAATTGATTCAATCATTCAGGAGAACAGTTTTGAACTATGACCAAAAGGCTATAAATCTGTGCATCTTCTTTGACCCAGCAATACCACTACTTGGGAAAAATTCACACGGCCATTATTAGTCAAAAGGTGTCCATTATTGATGTGAAAAGGCTCATCAGCAAAATCAAAATGATTATAGCAAAAGGATGTGAGTGAAGGGGGCTTTTTAAAGATCACAGGGAATAGGAAGTAAGGGTGGGATCTAGAAAGTTAGAGGAGTTAGGGAGGGTAAACTCAAATGTGTCTGTCTACTGGAGCAACAGCATAAAGAGACTGTAGAGTATGCCTTAGATATGCTAACAAGACAGTCCTAGGAAATTGGTCTCCTTTTGTATGGGTGATTAGGTTGAAAACGAGAACAGGATGTGCTTATCTAATGTTCACATTATTCTTTGGTAATGGAGAAAGGATGGACTGGTAAAAGCTTATATCATCCTAGCTCCTCTTTTAATTGTTAAAAAAAAAAAATGGGGGGGCAGCTAGGTGGCGCAGTGGTTAGAGCACCAGCCCTGAAGTCAGGAGGACCTGAGTTCAAATGTGGTCTCAGACACTTAACATTCCCTAGCTGTGTGACCCTGGGCAAGTCACTTAACCCCAATCGCCTCAGCAAAAAAGCAAAAAAAAAAAAAAAATTTGGGGGGGGGGGGAGTGTCATCCCTAGGGAGAAGGTGGTCCTTAGCAGCCAATCTAGAAGTAACTAGCGTTCCAGAAGCTGGAAGTGGAATACTGTGGGGAGGAAGTATTACAGGAACCAGGGAGAAACTCAGGCCAATGTTTGGCACTCTGTAGAGACATAAGGTAGTATTGGTTAACAGGGCTCAACAATGGGTACAAATACAGGCTAGCTCTGTCTGTACCTATTAATGTCAGCTTAATCCTCACTGGAGCCCACTCAGACAATGGGTACTATTTTGCTATATTCTTATATACATAAGTATATTTATACACACATATACACATACAGATATGGACATATATGCTATCTTTCTAAAAGACATGTGGTGATAATTCCCACTCCATATAACATTTTCTCCTACTTCCTTAAAGAGCTGGATCACTTCTTAACCCGCTGCTTCACTATTTCTAACTAATCCACTGCCAAGATTTTAAAATGTGATAGTATGTTAGAGATTTTGATCATATTTAGCAGCATGTTCCTCATCAAATTTCTCCTAACATTATAGAGTTGAGTTTAGTCAATTGACTTTGAAATCAAATTAAAAATTTGATTCTTAATATTTCTACTTATAAACGAGTCAAAATTGTCCATCTAAAGATATATAAGTACTAGCTACCCCGAATTCCAATTTGCCCACCTTGCCCCGTTGCTTAAACATAGTGGGGTTTGAGTAGACAATGCTGATGAGGTTGGGATAGCAATAAACATGTTCAAAATAAAGATGTGACAGATTCATAATGTCCATTCTCTTTGGTAAAAGGCAGGCTTATTTAGTGGAATAGGTTATAGACAAAATGAAGGGATGCAGAAGTGGCAAATATGGAATAAAATTAGTAAGGAAAAACACAAGTTCTCCAGGGAAACTCATAATTAACCAGGAGAAAGGAAATATACTATGAGGTGGGAGCAAGCCATTGACTAGCGGGTTAGACTAACCAGAGTTGGCTAGAATAAGGAGAAAGGAGCTACTAGAGGGAAGGTACTATGAGGGAGAGAGAGTGCCTCATAGTTAGTGGTTTAGTGCTGAAAAGAACTTAGCAGAGATTTTCATCATAAGCAGAAACGAAACAGTCTAGGGGCTTCCCAGGTGTAAGAGTGCAAACTCAAGAGGGAAAGGTCAAGGAGCCAGACAACAGACCAGATCCCAGGCTTGCCAAAGGATATGTTAATCAATATCTCAAAAGGTGGTTTAAAGATACCCAGAGGTCAGAAAATGGACAATGGGAATTGATAAAGAGTTCCTTCCTCACAGTCACTCTATACTCAACAGAATAGTCTGGGAATATCTGAAAATAGAATTATCTGATTGATGATAGCTTACTTCTGACAGAGAAAAAGAGTGAGTCACATCAGTACTATTGGACTGTGGATGTGACTGGTTAGCCTTCCCTCAGCTCCTCGGATTTTTCTAAATCTCTCCTTTTGTTTCTTTTCTTCCATTTTTTTTTTTAACTTTTGAAAGTTTTCCTAAGATAATGAGGAGTAATAGTTGTGTGAAAGCCATCTCCAATGTGGTTGGTATAGACACATGATGGAAGGCACCAAAAGTTGGGTTCGGTCATGTGAAGGATTCACAATGGCCATTTCTTTGGTAGTTTTATTTAGAAGAGGTTACAGAAAAAAATGAGGTACAATAGACACCGGCAATGAGAAATATGAAATAGAATGGGAAAGCATTTAAAGACAAGTTCCTCAGTGTTATTCACAATTACCCAGTAGAGAGTCTCTCTCCCCTCCCCCCCCAATGATGTTGGGGCATGCCCTTAGCAGGCAGACTAAATCTTTTTTCTTTTTTTTTTTAATTTGCTGAGGCAATTGTAGTTAAGTGATTTGCCCAGGGTCACACAGCCAGGAAATGTTAAATATCTGAGGTCATATTTGAACTCAGGTCCTACTGACTTCAAGGCTGGTGCTCTATCCACTAGGCAATCTAGCTGCCCCTGGCAGGCTAAATCTTAAAAGAGATTTAGCACCCCAAAAGAGTTTGTTAGCTATGAAGAAGTGGGGTCAGGAGCATAGTGGGAGGAGGAAAGATGCCACATGGCATGGGTAAGCAATAAGGGGGAAAAAAAACACTGGGGCCTGTGGTGAAGTGATCCAAAGGAGGACAGAAGCAAAGCCATGGGCCATAAATTGTTTTATAGGGAAAATTTGGCCTTAGGGATTTGACATGACTTGGATTTCTGACTGGATTATCTCTAGAGGGTGGGATTGAGAAATTAAATTGAGCTCAATTATCAGAGCTTCTTCCTGCTGCCCCAGGGAATAATTTTTATCAATTCTTCAGTTTCTTCCTGCATTTAGGGTTAGGGTTAGAGTCGGGACCTCATCCCCTCTAGAGCACTGAAAATTCCCAGCTATAGGGTTCATTCCAAACCAGTTGTTCTCTTCATTTCACTGACATTATAACTTGTGGCAGAATTAGTAGTAACTCAAGTGTTAGCAATTACAGAAAAAACAAACAAATCTTTTTGGGAGACCTGTTGAAGCCCAGAAGTAGGGTTCTGGATTTTCCCAAACTTGATAAGTTTACAAAAGGCTTAACCGCCCACTTAACAATAGAGATCTGTTATGTAGCCTATGAAAAGTTTTTCAAATTAAGTCATACTCATCTTATTCTTTCCTGTTACTCTTCATTTTTCAAAATCTAAAGAGAGTTAATACAATTTGATTTACTAATCAAGAGAGTTGTAGTTCTCTTACAACTTTCACATGATGGCAATATGTGTTTTAAGCAAAAATTGCTAAAATTCTAAAATGACTGCATTTAACAATATTATAGAATCAATGTGTCTTCAAATATTTTGAAAAACCAACTTATTTTTTTTTTCATGTTTTAATCATATGGCCCTGATGTCACATAACTGGATGAGCAAACACAGTTCCCTGAATTTGGTTGGTTGCTTGGTTGTTGTCCTTCATTCTCCAAGAGGACCAAAATGACATCACCGTGTTAGAGTTGAGTTTACATTATGTCTGACTGTGGCCAATATGAGCTCAGAATGCTCTGTGACAGGTTGGACACAAACAGTCCATGTGAACACTTGGGGTAGCTTTTAAACATAATATGATATATACAGGACACATAAGGAATAATTAAAAGAGAGAAGGCACCAGAATTTTAAGAAAATGACTCCTTAAAACTAGAATTCCTGTAAATGGGACTTTAGTTGGGATTTAAAGCCAGGGAAGGTAGAAGGTAGAGATAAGGACAACATTGCATCCGTGGTAGGGTTGGGATGGGGGTGGTAAGTGGGGGGTGGAAGCAAATGAAAACACTCAGAAACAAGAGATGGAATGTTTTGTTTTGGGAACAACATGGAGGCCAGTATTCCTAGATTGAAGAGTATATGATGGGGAGTAAGGTGTAAGAATACTGGAATGGGGGGGGCGGAGCCAAGATGGCGAACTGCGGACAGCTTTCTCTGTGAACTCCCTCCGACATTCCCCCAACCCAGACATAGTAAGCCTTAAAACTGGTTTCCAAGTGAGGTCCTCGCCAAGCATTTGGACTACAACGCACTTCTATAAAAGATCTACCTTGAAAGAACTCCGGAGAAGGTTAGCCTCAGGGGAAATCGGCCTCTGGTCGCGATCGATAGGACTCCAGCCGGGGCGGAAGTCAGGGCTGCGATAGAGGGGCGGATTTTGGGCACCCAGGAAGCCCCTGGGAGACGCCTGGACCACTTTGCTCTGCTTGCGGGCAGGTGCTTTTGCAGATCTGCCTTTGGAAGGGGGTGGATGAGAACAGCTGAAAACGTGGTCCTGGTGCGAATCTAGCCCGACCAGCCTCAGACTGGAAGTCAACTCGGCAAACTGCCCCAGGGCAAATATAAATTGTTGCAGTTTTCTTGGCTTTTGACCAATATCCCAACTTTAAATCATGAGCAAGAAGCAGAAGAGAGCTCTCACCATAGAAAGCTTTTACGGAGAAAAAATAGAACAGTCTCCAGATCCTGACATTATGAAAACAATCCCAGATGAAGCCACAAAGGCAGACTTAAGTTGGTCTCCCTTTCAGAAGGCTTACCTGGATGATTGCATTAAGAATCTCAAAAGAGAGCTAGAAGAAGAATGGGGAAATAAATTGAGATCAGGGCAACAGAAATATCAAAAACTGGAAAATAGGACTGGTGAATTGGAAAAAGAAAACAGTTCACTGAAAAACAAAATTGGTGAATTGGAAAAAATCACCAATTCACTGGAAAATAAAAATGGTGAACTGAAAAACAAAATTGGTGAATTGGAAAAAGACAACAATTCACTGAAAAACAAAATTGGTGAATTGGAAAAAGACAACAATTCACTGAAAAATAAAACTGGCAAAATGGAAAAAGAATGCATTGAATCCAGAAATTCAATTGGCCAGCTACAAAAGGAGCTAAAAAAGATAACTGAAGGAAATAATACTCTAAAAATTAAAATTGAACAAATAGAAGTAAATGACTCAATAAGACTTCAAGAATCAGTTAAACAAAAACAAAAAAATGAAAAAATAGAAGAAAATATGAAATATCTCCTAGGAAAAACAACTGACTTGGAAAACAGATCCAGGAGAGACAATTTAAGGATTATCGGACTCCCTGAAAGCCACGATGAAAAAAAGAACCTGGATGCTATCTTCCAGGAAATCATGAAAGAGAATTGCCCTGATGTTTTAGAATCAGAAGGCAAAATTGGCATTGAAAGAATTCACCGATCACCTCCAGAAAGAGACCCCAAAATTAAAACCCCAAGGAATATCGTGGCCAAATTTCAGGACTATCGCACCAAGGAAAAGATATTGCAAGCAGCTAGAAAGAAACAGTTCAAATACCGAGGAACTGTCATTAGAATTACACAGGATCTGTCAGCTTCCACATTGAAGGATCGAAGGGCCTGGAACCAGATATTCCGAAAGGCAAAAGAACTTGGATTACAGCCAAGAATAAGTTATCCAGCTAGAATGAGCATCTTCTTCCAGGGAAGAAGATGGTCATTCAATGATACAGGAGAATTTCACCTATTTCTAATGAAAAGACCTGATCTGAACAAAAAATTTGACCTCCAAATAGAGAACTCAAGAGAAACATAAAAAGGTAAAAAGGAAAACTCTTGAGAACTATATTCCTACTATAGGTATCCTTTAAAGAATGGCAGTATAATTTGATTTTTCTTTGATAATAATGGAAAAGAAATTAGAGGTGGAAGGGATACCATACTGAAAAAGAAAAAGGGGGGAGGGGGGAAAAGGAGGCAAAATAAAGTAAAAATATAGGAGGTAAAATAAGGCAAAATCTCATAAAGAGACATAGAAGATCTAATATAATTGAGGGGAAGAAGGGAGGGCGATGAGTATTGATTGTGTAAACCTTACTCTCATTAGATTGGACTCTAAGAGAGTATATCAGACACATTTGGCTTCAAAGAAAGCACTGACCCTCCTTGTGGGAAGGTAGGAGGGAGGGAAGAAAAGGAAAGGGACAAACTAATAGAAGGATTAGGGGAAAGGTATAAAGGGGAGGGAGGGACTCTAAAGGGAGGAGGATTATTGGTGGGAGGTGGTCTTCAAGAGCAAAGTACTGGGGAGGGGGGAAGGGAGAGAGGGGAAAGGGAAGAGAAAATCATAACTCTGGGTAAATAAGATGGCAGGGAATACAGATATAGTTATTTTAACTGTGAATGTGAACGGGATGAACTCTCCCATAAAACGGAAGCGGGTAGCAGACTGGATTAAAAGCCAGAATCCTACAATATGTTGTTTACAAGAAACACATCTAAAACATAGAGATACATACAGAGTGAAGGTAAAGGGCTGGAGCAGAATCTTCTATGCTTCAGGTGAACAAAGAAAGGCAGGGGTAGCAATCCTTATCTCGGATCAAGTAAAAACAAAAATAGATCTAATTAAAAGAGATAAGGAAGGAAACTACATTTTACTAAAGGGTTCCATAGACAATGAAGCAGTATCAATACTTAACATATATGCACCAAGTGGTATAGCATCCAAATTCCTAGAGGAGAAGTTAAGAGAGATGCAAGGAGAAATAGACAGTAATACTATACTAGTGGGAGATCTCAACCTTGCTCTCTCAGAATTAGATAAATCAAATTCCAAAATAAATAAGAAAGAAGTTAGGGAGGTTAACAAAAGGCTAGAAAAGTTAGGTATGATAGATCTCTGGAGGAAATTGAATGGTGATAGAAGGGAGTATACTTTTTTCTCAGGGATTCATGGAACTTATACAAAAATTGATCATGTGTTAGGGCATAAAAACCTCAAAAGAATACTGGAATGGCAGAACTTATGACATATGATGTTTGAATGCCAAACAACACTTTGTATTTTATAATGGAGACAATAGGGGGCCAATGATGTTTTTTGGGGGGGATGGGGAGGTTGTGATCAGACTTGCCCTTAAGGAAAATCACTTCAGTGGCTGAAAAGAGGATGGACTGGAGGGGGAAGGGATTTAAAGGGTGCAACAGTTGAGGTGAGAAGGAAGGTCCTGCTCTAGAATGGAACTGCCATGTTGGTTGTTGTACTTCACTCTTGAAGAGGACCAAAATGACATCACTATATTGGGGAGTGGTGAGAGTATTAGAGATTGATCAGATCTGAAGGAGGTTGGAAACTAATATGCTTTGGCAACAAATTAGACACGGGATTGAGAAATAGTGAACAGAGGATGAAACCTTGGTTGTGAGCCAGAAGAACTTGGAAAAGTACCAACTGATATTTTGCTTGTAAAATGATAAAGATCAAGTATCTTTCTTATTGATCCTATTTGTAGTGTTCTGTAATTGCTTAAACCATGGTTGTCTCTGAACTTAGTACAGAAATTCAGCAGTCATGAAAAGTGAGTTAAATTCAGTTCTCTTGATAATGATTATTCAGTTCTTCCCTGAAGGAATTCTATTATCCTTTGGGGTTCCAGGTGGACACCAGGGAGTCTGATCTGGTATCTTTACATCACCAAGCTGTAAGATGTCTGGCTTGCTATTCAGAGAAATCTGGCCCACTACCTTTTAACCTTGCAGGTGGACTCGAATAACAAACAAGTCTTAGTCACAAGAGGGAAAGAAGGGAATTATTGTTCACCCCCATTCCCAACCAATCATATTTTTCTCTTACCACCTCCCCAACCCCCCCCCCCAGCTAAGTAACTAGTCATTTATCTGGTTCTGTTCTTTCTTCAGTACTTCTCAAAAACCTACAAAAGGGGAGCTTTTTGCTCAAGGTCTTTTGGCTAGAGGCAGCCATTTAACTCATTTTATTAATAGTAGAGATATTTATCAAAGAGATGGCAAGTGGTCATCTTTAGTCCCAAAGAGCCAATGTAGGATCATTAACAGCTAGATTATTCCCTTTTTGACAAAATTATTAAACTGTAAGATAGGGGAGATTTTGACTTTAGAGAAGCATTTTAAGAAGCAACTCATACTCTTTCCAATGAAAAGATGCAGACAACACTTCAACTGGCTAGACAATAATACAGTTAGATAGATTTGGAATTACTTACCTGACTGGATTAAAAAAGTAGTTAGAAATGCAAAAATGGTATACTTGTCAAACTCACAGATGACACAATGTTAGGAAGGAGAGTTAATAAACTGGAAAACAGCTTGGATCCCAAATGATGTTGATAAGCTCAATTTGAAATTTAAAGGGACTAAATATAATGTCTTACACTCATAAAGTCTTTAGAAACACAGGAATTGTTTTTATTCAGTCATCTCCAACTCTTCATGATTCCATTTGGAATTTTGGGTTTGTCTTTTTTTTTGTTTTTGTTTTTGTTTTTTAACAGTTACTAGAATGGCTCATTATTAACTTCTCCAGCTCACTTTACAATTAGAAAATGGAGACAAATAGGGTCAAGTGAATTGTGAGGTCACACAGCTAGCTAGTTATGTGGCTGAGGCCAGATTTGAACTCAGGAAAATGAGTCTTCCTGATTCCAGATCTGGCAATCTAACCACTCTACCACTCACCTGTTCCATGGTGAGACAACAATTGATCTGAAGCTTTTAGCAGGACAGATATGTCAGTCATATATTATGGCAGCCAGAAAAGCTAATATGCTCTCGAGCTGCATGAAGACATATTTTAAGACATCTGAGAAACAGGAAAATATTTTTAAATAATCCTGGTTGACTATATCTGACGAATTGTGTGCTTTTAAAACTTCTGCTTAACTGAAGTGTAAGACTTTATATTTACTCCCTTTAAATTTCAGCTTTCCCACAGCCAGTGCCCATATTCTTGCATTTCTCCACAAAGGCATCCCCTCATCCCCTGAAGTTTGACACATTTTCCAGATGTGAAATGAATGGTAACCTGATATGTATGCTAAGGTCCAAAATCTGATTTCTCTTTAAGGTCCAGCTAATCCTGAGCGGGTCATGGTCCTTTCCGAATCAGCTTGTTTGTCAAAAGCCAAACCCTGTGCTAATATCCTTCACTGATCAGGACTGTGCGACGCTTGGTCATTAATCAGCACCCTTTCGAGTTTTAGGCAGCTGTGGCTCCCAACACGGCCCGCTTCTTCCAGTCCCCCCCCATAGCCTAGAGCCACGAAGGCCCGACCCCTCCGGCGGTGTCCCCTCGGTTTCCCACCGGACTCATTTCCGAGGCCACAAGTTTCTCTTTCTCGCTTTCGTTTTTCTTTCACATTTTCCAGGGGTCTTTAGTCTAGCCCCTTCCCCGCTGACCCGCCGGCATGGCCTTCAGGGATCGCCCCGCGCGCCCCGGCTCGCACTCGCAGACTCTCATTCTCCAGGATCCGGCCCAGCTAGAGCCCGACCCGGCCCGCAGCCCGCTTCTGCTCTGCCGTTCGCAGCCGGGCCACACATCGGCCAATGTCCGCGCTCTCGGCCATGGAGCGTTTAAGGAGACCCGTTCCTCCGGGCAGCTGGGGGCTCGCTCCAAGCCTCCTCTCGCGGCGGGAGTCATCCATTTCCAGAGCAAAGGTCACTCTCTGCATACAGTAATGGGTGCATCTGGCAACTTCTCCTTTCTCCTCCACCCCCACACTCAGCAAACGGGTCCTAACTCCAGGAGACGGGCTGGGGGGGGGGGAGAGGCGTGGGAGGAGGCCCCGCCCCTAGGCTCCTCCCCCAGCTTTACGTCATGCAGCAGAGCCGAGGGGGAATGGCCTGCTCTACGTCACTTCCCGCCTTCAGGGCTGCGTCACTCGCGCGCGTCTCGCGCGTTCTATAGGCGCCTCTTGCTCCGCCGGCTCGGGTGCGCGCTTGGGCCACCTCGGCTCCATTCGGCGCCCAGCTGCCGCCACCAGTATTTGTGTCCTTCGTCCCGGGTCTCGGGCGGGGTGAGTTGGGGTAGGGGGGTCTGAGGGGGCAGGGGAGGAGACGCGTGCCTGGCACTTGGCCCAGGCTGCGGAACTCTGCGGGAGGGCGAGGGGGTGGGAGCGCGCTTGCGCAACTAGGGCAGTGAGCCGCCCTTCTTCCAGCCCAGGTGCTCATTGGTCACCTAAGGAAGCGGGGTGGTGGCCGAGAACCAATCAGGGCTCGCTCCTGCTCCACGGGCTGGGCTTGATCCATTTTCCCCACCCCATGCTCTCCTCCCCGCTCCGCCCCTCAGTTCTCCCCCTGCCTCTTCCTAGGTGGTTCACCAGCCTTAGTTTTTATGAAGCGCCTGCTGTGTACATCAGCCTGAGTGCTGGAGGGACTACGGGGTGAGAGCAACCCGGAGGAGTTCCTCTGCTTCCCCCAGCTTGTTTTTGGCCTTGTCTCCTATAATAGTCATCTCCGGGAGTGTCCCGAACAGAGCACCGTGCTTAGCACACAGTAGGTGCCTCATAAACGCTTGTAGGCTGACTCAGCCTGGGGTGCTGCCCCTCTGCCCCAGTTTCTCCGCTTGTCTCCTAGATGGCCACCTCCCGGAGGCAGCAGCCCGTGCCTCTGTACCACAGTAGTGTTGAGGTTGGAAGGGGACCCCAAAAGTTTGGGGTCACAGACTGGTGTCGTGAGGTGTCAAAAGACTTTGCCGGCTTGAGCCCATTTCCTAGTCAAGGGGCAAAGTTTATTGGAATTGCTGCGCCAAGGGCTAAGTTCCCAAAGAAATTAGCAAACTGCTGAGAGGAAGCAGGCCCTTTGACCTGCTCTCTGTCACCGACCCGTCCCCGACCGAGGAGAGGGCTCCGGACCTTGGCTGTCCCTGGCCAGCAGACCATCCATCCCACAGTCAGCAGTGACCCAGAGTGGGCTCCGCAGGAGTCTGATCTGTGGCACTGGCCCTTTAAGGATCAGCCAGATTGGTGGAGCGATAGTACGACCACTGACAGATCCTTAGAACAGAGGCCCCCTAAGGTCGGGGGACCTCAAAATCGTTGCTGCTCCCCTAGAAGCTATATTACATCAGTAGGTACCTCATCGACACTTGTAGGCTGACTAAGTGTGGTCTTATGGTCTATGAGGGTCACCTTCCACTCTGTACAAAATACCATGCTCAGCACACAGCAGGTGCCTCATAAACGCTTGCAGGCTGACTAAGCCCGCATGCCGCCCCAGCACCTCAGGAGGAGAGGGCAGGTGGCCTCTTCTTTTGGTCCCCCAGGGACATCGAGGCCTTGTGGTGACTCCTCCGTGAGTCGCCTTTGAGGCTGCCAGCTTCCCGTCTCCTCCAGAGCTGCCGCAGTCCAGGGCTAGGACGGGAGCGCACGAGGCGTCCAGGCCGATGCTGACCGAGCGCGCGGCTGCTGCCTGGGCCAGGTTCCCCCCCACCCGTGCGGCTGCTGCTGCCTTGTGGGGCATCGGGGTGTCCATTTCAGCCAGGAGTGGTGGCTGGGGGGGGGCCGCGGGCACCTCTTTACTCAGGGGGGGGGGCTTCTTTTTTCTCTGCAGCTCCGCCTTTCCCAGGGAAGGAGCCCGGAGGAGCCCGGAATGGCGCCTGTGCTCCTGCCAGCCCGTGCCTACCAGGTGAGGGGGCCATGAGGCATGGCAGGCTCTGAGGACCGCCCCCCCAAACTGAGGGAGCTGAGAGCCGCCAAGCGCCCCAGGCCGTGAGCAGAGGGCCCCAGGCCCTTTCTTGGGTCGCTGTGACCGAGATCAGCAACGTGGGGAATCCCCGAGGCAGCCAGGGATCCTCCCCAGCGGGTGGTCGCATCCCTTGGTGGGCCTCAGTTTCCTTGGCTGTGAGCGGGCAGCAGGAGCGGATCTCGAAGCCCCTGCTTGATGCCCCCCTTTCCCCCCATCACCTCATTGCTCTCGGGGCTCAGCAGCTCAGCCCGGCTTCCTCCCTCCTGGGCTCAGTGCAGAAAACTTTCCCCGGCACCCGCTGTGGGTGAGCTCAGACCCAGCCCGGCCCCCCCTGCAAACCTGCTGAGTCAGCTCCCTTCCTTGTGGGGGTAGTGCTCTGTGCCCTTCCCCCCACCCCCACCCCACCCTCAGCACAGGGGCCCGAGCAGCGTCCGAGGTGCCCTAGTTCAGGAAGCCTCTCTGGGACCTTGAGACTGGCGGGCCGGCCTCCCAGAGTGACCAGCTCCGGCCCCCCTCCCCCCCCAGCCGCTTGGGTCCCTGCCTTGGAGCCTCGGCCGCCTGGTGCTCTGAGCCTGCTCCCCCTTCCCCCCCAGCCATTGCCCGGCACTTGGTGGGCACAGCTCGGCCTGCACTCGCCTGTTCTTGTACCTTGTCAGGTGCTCCCGGATGCTGGGTCCCCAGTCCCCTCTGACCTCGGGATAGATCCCCTCGGGCGGTCCGGGTGGCGGTGAGCCTCTGGCAGTGCTCCCTCACTCCCGGTGCTCGCTTTTCAGGAGCCGGTGACCTTCAAGGACGTGGCCATCGACTTCACCCAGGACGAATGGGGACGCTTGGACTCCTCCCAGAAGGAGCTGTACCGGGAGGTGATGCTGGAGAACTACAGCCACCTGGTGTGCCTGGGTGAGGAGCCCCGCCTCCGCCCCAAGGAACCCCCAGAGCCCTTCCAAGCCCAGATCAAGGGGCCCCTTCTACCGGAGCCAGACTTGGACATTGCAGACTGTTTCCGGGTTAAACTGGAAGCAGAGCTCCCCCCATAACCCCCTCCCCCACGTCCTAACCCCCTCTGTCCAATCTTCCTTTAGTTCCAGGACTCTCTGCAGCTCCCTGAAGGCCCGGAGGGTTCCCGGACTCAGGGTGGGAGTGGGTCCAGGGAAGGGTTTGCCTTCTGCCTCCTGCTGCGCTTTGTGGCTTGTTCCCTACATATATGACACAAACACGCATCATGTAGAGCGGGTCGTCTGGCCTGCCTTGGGGTTTCCCCAAGCCAGAAGGGAGAAGATTGCATTCTGAGATCTCTCTCTGTCCCCCCCTCCCCCATTTTCCATGAGCAGGACTCGCAGCCTCCAGACCGGCCCTCATCTCCCATTTGAAGCAAGGGGAAGCACCTTGGATGGCAAGGAGAGACCTGGAGGCAGGCCCGTGGCCAGGTGAGGGAGGGAGGGAGGGAGGAAGGCACAGCTGGGGAGGGGTGGGCCGTCTCCCACCCTCCACCTCCCCTCCAGCCCCTTTGGGGCTCTGGTTGTCACTGGCTTCATGGAACCTTATCTTGATCCCAGCAAATCACTTTCCTTCCTCCCAGGGGTCCTCCAGACTCAGAGAAAGAGGGCCCTCGGTGGGGGGGCGGGGGGCATCTTTTTTTGCGTCTGTTTTTGGGGTCACTCTGCCCTCCATGGTGTTCCTCAGTGACTGTACTTGGCCCTCCCTTGGGGAGCTCAGGCTCTCGTGGGAGGCATGTGGGAGCAGAAGGAAAGGGAAGGCTTTGCTGATGGGTGAGGGAGGAGCTGACCTGGGAAGGGTCCATGTATTAGGGACCACGTGATCTGAGCTTCCAAGGACGCTGGGGGCTCCCCGGGGCTGAGGTGTTGACGGGGTCCGGGCTGGTCTGTGCAGGAGACCCTGAGGGGAGAGGTGGCGTGATGGGGTGAGAGGCCGGCTAGGCAGCTTGGGCAGGGGGGCAAAGGCACGGTGGGAGGGGCCGAGGAGCAGGGTTCATTTTGGATCACGCCGGTGACTGAGGCATCCGTGTGGGACGGGGGGTAGAGAAGGGACAGGACGGAGGCGAGGAGCCCCGCTCAGAGGCCACTTTGTCACCAAGCCATACGCATCTGCCCACGTTTCTCCAAGTTCTGTAAGATTTGTGATTTCTTCTGGAATGACAATTTCCCACACTTTCTTCTGCTCTGAATTATTCGGGGTTCTCCCTCCCCCCAAAGCAGTTCCGATTTCTCGACTACAAAAACCGGTGAGAACCGTGTCGCTCGCTTAACTGTGGCCATCCAAGGAGGAATGCTGCGTGGGAACGTAGGAGGGAGCGGGCCGTGGGGCTCGTTACCCCAGAGCCCCACTTCGGAAGCCCGTGTAGAGTGGGCCCGAATCCTCCGGGACTTGCTGGGGCGCTCCTGGTGGCTGCCTTGCTCAGAGGAGGGAGGATCGACTTCAGGCGGGATGCCCGGTGCTGGCTTGTAGGGCCTCCCTCAGACCTGGCCGCCCCCGAGCTTCAGACCCGCCCGGCACATTGCCTCACACTGGATGGCCCGAGGTCGCCCGGATCGCCGTGTTCTAGTCGGCCCGATCTTCCCCTTGCGCCCGCCGCTCCCCCAAACCTCTCGCGCTTCATCCAGCCTCCTGCGTTCACAGATTGTGCGTTTGTCCCGCCGCCTCCCTCCCCCTCACAGCCACGGCACGATAAGTTGCCACATTTGGCCGTTTCTGCCTCCACTTTTGTTCACTTAGCACCTTTCGGACCCCACCTGATTATGCCTCGTGGGATTATCATCTGCTCATGGTCTTCCCTACAGTCTGTGTCCCCCCAGAATTACCAAAATGGCTTTCCTTAAGCGAAGCTGTGACCCCCACCCCCACCCAGAGGTCCCCCGCTCTCTCGAGAGTTAGTGCAGAATTGGTGAGTCGGAAGGGACCTCTGCATCTTTCTAGTCCAACTTGTTCAGGGAGGATTCCCACTGTAATTATCTGTCAGACTGCTTTTGAGGGGAGCCCCCCCCGAAAAGCCGTTCCAGCCTTTGGGGAGTTGTACCTGACATCAGCCCCAGGTGAGCTGTGCAGGAAAGGCTTGTCGGTTCCTGAGTAGAGGATGGTGG
Organism: Myrmecobius fasciatus; assembly: GCA_023553655.1. NCBI lineage: Eukaryota > Metazoa > Chordata > Mammalia > Dasyuromorphia > Myrmecobiidae > Myrmecobius > Myrmecobius fasciatus. Next base: position 268,892 of record JAJPUD010001257.1, on the reverse strand, counting down.
ATGGGGCAGCAGCAATGTCCGGCTGTCCCTCTGGGTGCAAGGACAAGGCTGGCCCCATGTCCAGGACCCCTGTTGGGGACGTGGGGAACATCTGGCCTGTGCTCGGGAGTCCTTCACACTTGGGGGGAGGGGGAGAGTCGGGGCTCTAGGGAAAAATGTCCAGAGCCAGGGCCAGGGGAACGGCATCTGGCACGGCACGGGGAAGGAGCGAGCCGGTTGGAACGGGCCAGGCCGGAGAAGGGCGGCAGGGGCCGAGTCCCAGGGATTCTAGCTGTGCTTTGAGTGAAATGGGGACAAGGGGAATAATGTGGTGTGGAGGTGCCGGCCACAGGGGAGCGTTCGGTCACCGGAGCCCGGGCCCTAGAGCCCTCTCTGGGCTTCGGTGCCGTCAGAACCGTGAACGTGGCAGGGCTGACGAGGATTCCGGATCCCTCGGGGTGCTGGCTCCTGGTTGTCCCCGCTCTTCTCAGCTTTGGCGGTGGTGGGATGGGCGATGGGGCAGAAGTGGGAGGGGGAGCCTTGGTCAGCCGGGGCGCTCCCTGCTTTCCCGACAAAGGACCGTGGCAGAGGAGCAGTTGTTCCTTAAGACTGGCATTGGGACCGTTATTAGCAAAAGCATCCCAGCAAAGCACTGGGGCAGGTGGGGGGAGGCAGATGGAAGGGCTGAGTGTGCTCCGTGACAGGGGCAGACATGGACACGGCCCTCTCATGATTAGGCCTCCAGGGGCTACTCCCTGCTGTCCAGAACCATCACTTGAGAGCACGTAGACAGACCCCTGATTCTCCCCTGGCCCACCCAGGGCCAGGGGGCCGGTGTCACCGTACGTGGTACAGGAAGAGAGGACAAGAGAGAAGGGGGCCTTGAAAGGGGCGGAAGGGATTGAAAGCAGACAGGATTTCATTTTTGATCCTTGAGGTGATGGGGAGGCAGTGGAGCTTATAGAGTGAAGGGATACAATCAGGCCTGCCTTGTGTGGGCTGGATGTGGGTGAGATTGGGCCGGCCGGACCCATCGGCAGCTACTTCTGTGATACAGGCTTGGGGTGAGGAGGGCCTCTGGGGGCCTTTGGAGGTGGAGTGTTGGAGAGCAGCAGAATGGTTGGGCTGTGACAGCTACAGAAGTCATTAATGATGATTAAATCTGGGTGACTGGCTGGGCCACTACGGCCGTGAGTCTAGAGGAGGGAGAAGGGAGGACCCTGGACAGAGCCCCGAGGGACCCGTGGCTGGAGGGCATGAGCTGGGGGAGCGTCCAGCAGAGGAAACAGCGTGGCCCGAGAGGGCGTCCAAACCAGAACACATCTTCCACCTCGATCCTCCCCCCTTCCCCATTACTGTGTCATGTATTGTCTCCCAGCCCGTCAGACTCCCAACATCGATGGCGTCTCCCACTCCTCTTTATTATCTCCCACCCCCATATCCCATGTTGCCAAAGCCTGTCAGCTTCCCCTCTGCAGCACCCCCTGATGGCCCTTCCTCCTGCCTTCTGACCCTGTCCCCCACCCCGATGCAGGTCACCATCCCTGATTATGGGGATAACTGGGGAGGAAGGGGGTATCTGCCTGCCCCCATCTTCCAGGCCACATCACTGATTATGGGGGTAACTGGGGGAAAGGAGTATCTACCTGCCCTTGTCCTCCAGGCTGCCACCCCCTATTATGGGGGTAACTGTGGGGGAAAGGGGGGTGTCTGCCTGCCCCTGTCCTCCAAGCTGCCATTGCTGATTATGGGGGTAGCTGCAGGGAAAGGGGGTGTCTGCCTGCCCCTGTCCTCCAGGCCACCAGCTGTTCAGTATCACTGTCCTCAGTAAACTCCAGTGTCTCTCTGCCAGCTTCAGAACACTACACAAGGTCCTTCAGAAGCTGCTCGCTCTCTTCCCCCTTTCCAGTCCTCTCTCCTTTTACTCTTCAGTGATCCTGGCCTCTTGGTGGGTTGAGGATCCACTTGAGGCTTTATAACTACTGCAGATCTATTCACCCTGTTGAGCTTGGAGTTCAGGATGTTAGTCTATTGGTGCATGTAGTTTCCTTTACAGCTTTCAGCTCAGTGTATTTTTCTACTTAAGCTCAGTGTATTTTTATACTTTTCTACTTAAGCTCAGTGTATTTTCATACTTTTATACTTAAGCTCAGTGTATTTTTATATTTTTATACTTAAGCTCAGTGTATTTTTATACTTTTCTACTTAAGCTCAGTGT
>JAJPUD010001257.1:243381-266685 GCA_023553655.1 Myrmecobius fasciatus | reverse complement strand
GTATTTTTATACTTTTCTACTTAAGCTCAGTGTATTTTTATACTTTTATACTTAAGCTCAGTGTATTTTTATACTTTTCTCCTTAAGCTCAGTGTATTTTTATACTTTTCTCCTTAAGCTCAGTGTATTTTTATATTTTTACACTTAAGCTCAGTGTATTTTTATATTTTTATACTTAAGCTCAGTGTATTTTTCTGAAGGAGTCAGAATTATTTGTTGTGTCTGTGTTGTGTCTGTTCATTGGTTCACTTTAATTAATTTATTCCAGCTTAAAGCCTTCAGAATCTCTATCCTCGGATCACATTTTATACCTCTTGATTCATAGTGACTTTTTTTATATCATTTGAGAAAGATTTCATGAGATGTCTTGGAAGGTTTAATGGGCTTTTAGTGGAGACATTACTTGATTTTATCCATGTGCCTCAAGTGATTAAGATATTTTTGTGCTATTTGCAAATAATTCATTTTATTTAAGAGAGATGATAGTGACAGTGCTTTAGGAGGCTTAATTTGTACCCTGGATGGTACAATGTTGTTAATTTTTTTGGTTGAATAATATGTTTTTAATTACATGTAAAAATTTTTACAAAGTTGAGTTGCAGATTCTTTCCTTTTTTCTTCCCCTCCCTTCTCCCCGAGACAGCAAGCACTTTGATAGAGGTCATACATGTGCTTTCATGCACAACATTTCCATGTCAGTCGTGTAAAAGAAAGCAGATGAAAACCCTATAAAAAATAAAATGAATTATAGTGTGTTTTGATCTGCATTCAGACTCCCATTAGTGCCTTCTCTGGGGGTACGTAGCAGACTCTGTTGGAGTCATGTTAGATCATGGTATTGTTGAGAATAACTAAATAATTCACAGTTGATTATCATACAATCTTGCTTTACTGTGTACAGGTCTCTCCTGGTTCTGTTCATTCTGCTTCAGTTCATGTAAATCTTTACAGATTTTTGTTTGTTTTGCTGAGGCAGTTGAGGTTAAGTGACTTGCCCAGGGTCACACAGCTAGGAAGTGTTAAGTGTCTGAGACCAGATTTGAACTCAGGTCCTCCTGACTTCAGGGCTGGTGCTCTGTCTACTGTGCCACCTAGCTGCTCCATCTTTACAGGTTTTATTGAAAGTATCCGGGTTATCATTTCTTATAGCATCCTATATGCACCTCTCTAACAAGGATATGCATATACACACACACATGTATGTATGTGTGTATATGTATACATATATATATGTATTTAGAGATATTTATATTTACACACAGAGACATACATATAAACGTGCACATATACACACATAGCACATGTATATGTGTATATACACATTACATAGGGAATCATGCTTGTATCTGTATGTACATACATTATAGAGCAAAGTACTTACAGCTAAGTACCATCACTTAATGCAAGGTAGGTTAAGGGGAAAGGCACTAGCAGGAGAGAAGAGCAGGGAAAACTTCCCAGAGGGTTATGCTTGAAGGAGAAAATGGGCTGTGTCTTGGTCGTAATTTCTGCAGATCTTTACAGTGTCTTCTCTTCTGACCCTTTTCTTTCTGTCAAAGCAAGGAGAACCGCCTGGGATATCTCATTTTGCAAATCTCCTTACACAGGAGATTACATCTTACATCTTATATCTCCTTACAAAATCCCGCAGACATTTTGATACCAAATCCCTTTCCATATTGACCATCAGCCATAAAAGATATGTGCACTCTGGTCCCAAGTTTAAAAATGTTGGAACACTAAGACATGAAAAAACGTTGTGTGTCAGACAGGGAAGTAGGACTTTATTAAGCACTTGTGCTGATCCCTTATTTCTGTTTCTGTAAAATGGGGATAATTACAGTGTCCACCCCCAAGGGTTGTTGTGAGCATCAAATAAGATAATGATTGTAAAGTGCTTAGCACGCTGCCAGGCACCTATGTGGTGCTGTGGAGATGCTTATTCCCTGCTCCTTTAAAACATTATTTCTTTTGATGCTCATAACAGTCCTGTGAAGCAAGTGCTATTATGGTTCTGATTTTAATCCACCAATCAGTAAATGTTTATTAAGTGCCTCTTTGTGCCAAGCACCTTGCTAAATGCTAAAAATACAGAGAGAAAAGATAATTCCGGCTTCAAAGCCTGTTCCTTGTTCGATGGCAAATCACAGACCCATTCTGAACCACATTTTCCTCATTTGTAAAAGGACACAGTTGGACTGGATGACCTTTAAAAGGCCTTTCTGGTACCCAAACCTTATTAGCTTGTGCTCCATTGGCGAAATGGTTCTTGTCCTCAGGACTCAGACGTTCTACTGGATGTCCCTAGCCAAAAGGTAATCTGATAAGGGAGAAGACCCACACCCAGAGGGGGCCCAGAGGCTTCACCTGGGAGATGGCCCCCCAACTAAGCCTCAGAGGAAGTTTTCAGGAGATTGGGGTCCAGAGGCCAATATACCAGGGAACTTTGAATTTGTTATATGTTCAACATGCAGAAGCAATGAATTTGTGGAGAGGCAAGTTGCTGTAATGGGAGCATCAATAGGAGAGTGTAATGGAAAGGAGAGAAGCAAGATACCTGGAAAATGTTTAGAAATTCAGCTTGGTGCCCCTATAAGAACTTTGAGGAAGGTAGGGGGCTGATATGCCGTTCTTTCTACATATAGCCTAAGCTACTATCCAATATTTACTTTTGTCCTCATTCCTTTTGAGCAGTCAGTTGCATTGTGACCTTGTCATTCATTATTCATTCCCTCCTGAATTAATTCTTGTTAGATTTTTTGGTTCATTTTTGACTTTCACAAAGCTGAATGGCAAAATTATCGAAACCATATTTTGTATTTGTTGTGTTGTCTTTTATTGTTTCCATTTAGTTACGCACTGATAGTATTCTGTTGACATATTCGCTATGTGGTGGTCTTACCTGTCATCCCAGTATTCATCTTATTATTGTATTTCAGATTAAAATATCCATATTTGGGGCCTCTTTAAATCTCTTAAATTTCCGATAATGTGCTTTTATTATGCCGTCTGTTTCCTAGTACATGTATAGATGGAACTTGGCCCATCCAAATTCTCAAAGTGTACAGCATTGAAACTGAAAGATGGCGGAGGCCCCGAGGAAGGGAGGAAGAGACAAAGAAGGGATGGGTCTCATTCTGCTTTTCTCCTTAGGAATTCCTCCAGGAAAACCAGAGAAGAAAAATCAGAACCTTCCACTTGAAAGGAGTCAGAGTATTGAAGCCCCCTGCCTAATGCAGGGATCCTCCTTGTCCTTAATGGTCTCCAGGCTACATCAGTATTTCCCATGACTTAGTGTGAGCGTGGCAGCGTTAGCGGTCCCAAAAGATTCGAGTCTTGGCTTGACTTGTAAGTCAGGCGGTAAACATTTATTAAGCACCTCCTGTGTGCCAGGCACTGTGCTGTGCCAGGGATGGAAAAGGGGGCCAAGGACAGACCCTGCCCTCAAGAAGGTTCTGCACTATTTGGGAAAAACAAGTTCTGTCCAGGAGAGAACTAATTTACAGAGCAGGCACTGGAGTTAGGCTGGGGAACCTGCAGTCCGCGGGCCCTATAAGGCCATATGATCGCTTGCTAAGGCCACACCGCAGGCAGTGATGAGCCTCCCCCTGCTTCATTCTGAATGGGCTGTGGATGGTGCTCAAATCTCCAAAGGCCCTTGGCAGGAAACTGTTCCCCACCCCCGCTGTAGAAGGCTGGATTTCTGTGGGGCCCTAGGGCCCATGGTGTCGGGCAGCCCTCAAATCGCCTAAATTCCTCAGCCGTCAGTGAGGATATCGAGCAAACCTGAAATATCTTCCAGTCCTGCCGCCATCCAGCTCCATGGGGCGTGCCTCTGACATTGCTTCCCTTCTCTGATGACCGGGGCAGAAGGGCCGGAATCCGATCGTCACTTGTCCTTTTCTGCCCCTTATCTCCACGCCCAACAAGGTCCCTCTTTTTTTACTGTGAAGCAGCTCACTTGGTCCTATCTGGACGGTCCTGGCTCATTTCACGCCTCAGTCACTTGCAAGGACAGTCCTGGTTCATCTCATGCCTTGGCCACTCGCGGGGATGGTCCTGGCCTATCTCATGACTCAGTCACTCACAGGGACAGTCCTGGTTCATCTCATACCTTGGCCACTCACGGGGACGGTCCTGGCCATCCCGTCATGTTGTCTTGGCTCCTTTCTCCTCATCTCCAAGTTGGTACAGCCAGGCCTTCCTTTGTAGGACAGTGGTGAGGTTCATAAAGGGAACGTGGGAAGCACTTGGCAGCTGCTGGGGACTGCTGAGCCCAGTGCTGTATCCTCACCCCTGCCAGGATCCCCGCTGGCACACGGGCAGCTCCCCAGATTTTGAAAAGGTCATTGTTGGGCCTGTTGTGGCCACTGTGTGACCGCCGGGGGGTGGGGGGGACTGTCTGAGATGTGAGGAATAGGATGAGGAGCCTTGCCTCAAACCTGGTCTTCTGGTGTCACCGGGTATACAGTCGGGAGGAACTGAATTCAGATCCATCCTTGGGCTCCATGACTTTGTCTCAGTTTCCTCAGCTGTAAAGTGGAGGCAATAATGGGAACCAAATAAGAAAACCTATCAAAGCACTTTTTTGTTAAAGAAAAAAAAAGTGAAAATGAATGCTTATTTTTTTTTCCTCCTCTGTACCAATCAGTCGCTGAGTCTTGTTGGCTCTACTTGTGTAATATTTCTTGACTCCATCTGATTTTTTTCACCCACATGGCCATCAGCGCTTCTCACCTGGACTGTTACAATAGCCCCCTAAGTAATTGGCCCATGTCAGATCTCTGACCTGTGCCTTTCAGACTCCAAACATCCATAGGTGTGGAGCCGCCTAAGTGGCATTCGTACAGAGTATGTAAGGCGCTGGTGACTCCCTGTTTTACTTGTAGCTTACAGCGCAAATGCTGCTTTTGGAGTTAAAAGTCTTTTACACCTGGAGTACTTAGTAAACATTTATAAGTACCTCCTGTCTGTCAGGCATTGTGCTAAGTGCTAGGGATTAAAAAAAGGCAAAAGATAATCCCTGTGCTCAAGGAGCTCACAACCTTATGGGGGAGGTGATAGGAGATGATGGGAATAGTTAATACCAGGAAGGCAACTAGAAGTAGTGGAAGGAGAATGAATTGGAAACAACTTTTTTTTCTAGAAGATGGGATTTTGGGGGCAGCTAGGTGATGCAGTGGATAGAGCATCAGCCCTGAAGTCAGGAGGACCTGAGGCTTTAGACACTTCACACTTCCTAGCTGTGTGACTCTGGGAAAGTCACTTAAGCCCAATAGCTTCCACGGGAAAAAAAAAAAAAAAAAAAGAATTTTTGGTTGGGACTTCAAGAAAGCCAATAGAGATGAGGAGAAAGAACATGGGAAATAGCCAAAGAAAACACTTAAAGCCAAGGGTCAGAAGGTCTTGTTCATGGAACATCCAGGAGGCTAGTGTTGAGGCAAGGTCAGGTATAAGAATAGAAAAGTAGAAAGCTGCTAGGTTATAAAGGGATTTGAGTGCGAAGAGAGGATTTTGTATTTGATCCTGGAGACAGTTAGGAAGCCTTTGGAGTTTATATAGTGGGAGCAGGGTAGAGGGGTGACATGGTCGGACCTGCAGTTTAGAAAGATCAATTTGATAGCTAAACAGAATGGATCAGAGTAGGGAAGAGACTAGTGTGAGATAGACCCATCAACAAGCTATTGCAATGCTCCAGGTTTGAGGCAATGAGGGCCTGGCCCTGAACGGTGACAGTGTCAGAGGAGAGAAAGGGGTATATCTGAGTGGTGTGGCAAAGGTGAAATCAGCCTTGGCAACAGGTTGCATGTGAGGAGTGCAGGATGATATCTGGGCAGTGGGTCTGAGGAACTGAGAGGAGTAATGGGAAGTTAGATAGAGGGAAGATCTGGGGGAAAGCTGAGATCTGTTTAGGCCATGTTGAGTTTAAGTGTCTCCTGGATATGCAGTTGGAGGTGTCTGAAAGGTGTTTGGGGATCCAGAGATTCCAGCAGCATAGAGAGCCTGGAGAATCATTAGCAGAGATGACAGATTCATGAGGCTGGTGGAATCAGCAAGTGAAGTAGCATAGAGGGTGAAGAGAAGAAAACCCAAAACAGCCCTGAAGGATATCTGCGGTTAAAGGGTGAGCTCAGGATGAATTGAACTCCAGCACTCCATTCCAAAGTTATCTACATCCCTGTAGTCTAGCCCAACCCATCACTTCCTCCCACATGACCCCCATTCCACAGCTAATGATAATTCCCCCTCACACACACCAAAAATTCCCTTGCATTTTGAAAACATACTCTATATTTGCGTGATTATATTATTTTCCCCAATAGAATATAAGCTCCTTAAAGAGCTATTGTTTCTTCTTTGTCTCTGTACCCAGCATCCAGTTTAGTGTTTGACACATTGTTGAAATTTAAAGATAAAGTGCTAATACTTATTCTCCCTTTCACACTTTGAATGCCTTTTTTTTTTCTTAATGGAAGAGACATTATATAAAACTAAAGGTAGAGCAGCATGAACAAGGGGTAATGACACGTTTTTATTTCTTTCAGATTGTGACACTGGGACTGAAACCAAGGGATCAAGCGTAAAACTGGGTATTTCTTTAAGAGAATCATCCCCAGAAGGAATCACAAAGCCTTTTTCCTGTGTCACCAAGTGTGAAGGAGTTTGGCAGTGTTCTTCCGGCTTAGGGAAGCAAGAGAACAATAAGGAGAAATATGCAAAGCCAATAAAAACCTCTAGGAGCAAAACTTCGAGTAATGTGAGAGGTCCTGAATGTTACAAATATGACGGAAGCTTAAGTCCGTCATCCATCCTTTTTCAACACCAAAGAGTTTCTCTGGGAGAATGCTCTCATCAATGTGAAACTCAAAGAAAGTTCTTCAGAATGTGCTCCGATCCAAATAAGTATAATAAAATTTACCCAAGGAAGATGTTTTGGAAGCTTAATAAATGTGAGAAATTCTTCAATCACAATTCTGGCCTTAATGAGGCCATTAGAAAATGTGCTGATGAAGAGTGTGAATATAAGGAATATGAAAGAGCTTTCACCCAGAGCTCATCCCTTTCTGTGTCTCCAACGATCCATATGAAAGAGAAAATTCATAAACATAATGAATATATTTCAGGACTTAGTGAACATCAGAAAATTCATGCTGAAAAGAAAACTTATGAATGTAATAAATATGGGAAAACTTTCCACCAGGGAACCGAACATACACAAAATCAGAGAGTTCATTCTGAAGGGACCTTTTATGAATGTGTTGAATGTGGGAAGGTCTTCGCTTGGAATTCAAGGCTTGCTTTACATCGACGAATTCATACTGGAGAAAAACCTCATGAATGCAATGAGTGTGGGAAGGCCTTCAACCAGAGAATTCACCTTACTCAGCATCAGAAAATTCATACTGGAGAAAAACCTTATGAATGTAATGAGTGTGGGAAGAAGTTTAACCAGAAAATACACCTTATTCTGCATCAAAGAATTCATACAGGAGAGAAACCTTATGAATGTAATGAATGTGGGAAGGCCTTTCGAAGGGGAGAACAACTCACTCGACATCTGGTAATTCACACTGGAGAAAAACCTTTTGAATGTAATGAATGTGGGAAGGCCTTTTGCCATAGAATACAACTTGCTCAGCATCAGAGAATTCATACTGGAGAAAAACCATATGAATGTAATGAATGTGGAAGAGACTTCAGTCGGAGTACATATCTGACGGAACATCTAAGAATTCATACTGGAGAAAGACCTTTTGAATGCAGTGAATGTCCAAAAGCCTTCCGCTGCAAAAGACTGCTTACTCAGCATCAAAGAATTCATACTAGAGAAAAACCTTATGAATGCAGTGAATGTGGGAAGACCTTCTGCCAGAAATCAGGACTTAATCAACATCAGAAAATTCATATTGGAGAGAAAAATCTTATGAATTTAATGAAAATAGGAAGTTCTTAAGTCAGAACATCAGAGAATTAATGGCGGGAAAAACAAAAACAAAAAACTTTTTCAGAGCAACGAATATGGCAAGGCCTTTGGCCATAAAATAATCCTTATTCAGCATTATAGAATTCTTACTGGTAAAAAATGTTAGACATGTATTAAACATGTGGAGATCTTTAACCAGAGAATTCAGTTCATTTTACATCAGAGAATTCATACTGGGGAAAAAAAAAAACCCAACATGCTAAGTTAAGATTAGTATGTTAGGAAGGTTAAGTCAGTCAGAATTCAGAATTAGAAAATTCTAGAGTTGGAAGGGATCTCAGCAGCCATCTCATCCAATCTGTATCTAAAAGAACACACCCCTGTGATGTTCCTGACAAGTGATGTCTAGTTTCCTTAATTTCCAATTATGGGGAAATTCGTGACCTATTATGGTTTACCATTCCACTTTTGGACAGTTCTCATTGTAAGATCGACCTTTCCTGGAATAAAGCTAAATTCCCGTCTTTATGAAATTAACCCATTGCTCCTGAGTCAGTCCTTACATGCCAGAACAAGTAATCAACCATCCAGGTTACATTCTTCAAATCCAGAACTTTTTTCAAGCTAAATATCCTAAGTCATTTTAAGCCTTCTGCATATAACATTGGCTGAAGTTTCTTCATTCTCAGGATTTTACCTCCTCTGGATGCTTTCCATCTCAACAATGTCCTTCTAAAGCTACTGCACTGAGATCTGACTTGATTATTCTACATGTGCTTCAATTGGGACTTGAGTACAGGACTACTAATTTCTTATATCTCTGAGATTTTACTCTTAATGTGACTCAAGCAACTTCTAAATCACACTGCTGACCCATTTTGAGCTTATAGTCTATTCAAATTCCCAGAACTTTTCCTCCCATAAACTTCTGGTCAACCATGTCTTCTCATTTTGTTTTGAGAAACAGATTTTTTTTTTTTTTAATCCAAGCATAAGACTTTACTTTTACTTCATTTTAATTACATTTTAGTAAATATTACCTAAAGGTCTATCCTTGGCAGGCCTTTTTGGTTCTTGACTATGCCATCCCATACTTTAGCTTTCCCTCCTTGCTTTGTTTCATTTACAGATTTAATGAGACATGTCATTCATCAAATCTGCTCATTGAAAATTGAGCAATGATAACTTTGAAAGCAAAATAGTAGCCTCAAATTATAGATACTGAAATTAAGCACTGCATATGATTTAATTCAGATTTAATAGGCCTTTGCATTTTAAATCTGCTGTTGATTGAAAACAATATTTTTCATGCAAATGATAATAAATTAATAAAGCATTAGGAAATACTGAAACTTTTATGACCTGAAAATACTAAGCCTCTTCTCTTAGAACTGCTCTTTGAAGTTTTGTGATTCACAATATCTGTCTCAACCTGGAAATCCTTGAAGCTATATAATACTCATATGCGCTCATGTCACATATATCTTGGCTTGTTTTCTCTTTCCATTGGGTAAATAATCTTAATTTGTAACTTCGGGGCAAACCCTGTTCTATAAGGTAATTTATTATTATTTTTTTAAAGCATTTTCTCGTAAGTATTTCTACAAGACCTATTTAAGGTGACCATGTGATAGACAGAAGAGCTTAACTCTCCCACATGTACTTTAGTAGTGATTTTAAAATGGCACCAGATAGAATGATTGGGAAATTCAGTGAGAAATAGCTGTAATATTATCTTCTTTCATTAAGCCTGTACTAAAATGTGGCTGGAAGACTAGGAATGAGGATGGAAAAGTTAAATGGGAAAGCCAGCATGATCTCTTCCAGTGCTTGAAGCCTGTGGCTGCTCTGTGAGTTCACATCAGAAAGAGAGTAAGTCAGTTTAGGGACCTCTAATTGGAGGCCTGAAGCCAGCAGTTTATCAGCCTTACATATCAGAACAGAAGCAATGAGGAAAAAACTGACACTATATATCACTTCACAGGAAAAAAAATGGCTTCCTGTGTACTCCCCAAAGCATTGGAAGCCACTAACAGAGAAGAACACTTCAGACAAGTATTTCGAAATGGAGATTAGCTTAGAATAGAAAGTGGACAAATACAACTGAAGTGGAGGAAATGGCTCAATCAATACATGAGAGGACAAGATGTATTAGAAGTCCAAAGACTGAAAAATTGTAAAGTACTTATAATCAGAAACAACTGACATGGAATATAGATCAAGATGAGAGAATTTTAAGAATTATCCAGTTTCCTGAAGGCCACGTACAAACTATTTCCAGAAATCATAAAAGAAAACTGCTCGGATTTGTGTATCAGAGGCAAGTATCACGTGAAACCATGTTACCATTAAATATTGAACTATGAGATTCCAAAAGATAAAAATTTACAATTATAGATAATTCACTGAAAAACTGATTTTACAAGGAAAGACATCACTTGTTAATAGAATAGAAGGTATCTGGAATTAAGCCTAGAAAGGTAAATATGCTTGAACAATTGAAGTAACTGAATGGAGATGAAATGCTAATATTCAAATTGAGAGGTGAGAAAATGACCTAAAACCTTCAAGGGTCACAGATAAGAAAGACAAAAACAGGACAAAGTGGGATCAACACTTTTGTTAGTTTTAAGAGATGAGAGAAAAAGAAATTGAGGAGAAATAAGGAAGAGAAAAATATACAAATATGGAGATGTTGATAGGGTCAGGGGAGGGTCAGGCATGTTATGACCCAATTTTCATCTGAACTTGAAACAGGGTTGAACCACAGAAACAGAATTTTGTGTAGAAATATACCAAACTCGGAGTGGAAACCAGGAATGTAAGCCTGATTCTTTGAAAATTCTGTATTAGAAAGGGTGAATGAAGGTAGAGAAGGGGAGGAGAGATAGTTCGAAATGGAAGTGATATAAAAAGAAAACGTGAACAAAAATTAAAAAAAAAAAAAAACGTAATCTAGAGCATTCAAGGGAAATCTTGGGGAAAAGGTAGAAATGAAGCAGGATTACACTTCCATACCTCGACTATATTGTAAAACAGTAGTAGTAAAAAACCATTTGGTACTAGTTTAAAAAAACTAAAAGGAAAGTAGATCAATGGAACAGACTGGACAAAGAAGAAAAAATAAATAATGGAACTCAGCAATATGTTTAATAATCCCACAACACATTACCTAGGAAAGACCTCTGGTAAGCATTTCTGAAAAAGTTGAAAAGCATTTTGGCAGAAATTAAATCAATATAAGTTTAAAATGTATCTGTAAGCTAAATATTTGACGTCATAGAGGAGCAGTTTGTATTCCTTTCATAGCAGTGACCCAGAGTTGGATTCTAAGTTAAACAAGTAATAAAGACAGTATTTATTTACATTAACTCATGAATTTGAAAAACTTTTGCATAAATAAAATTGTTTTTAGCATAAGAGGAAAATAGCTGAGGAGAAATCTTTGCATTGATTGCCTCTATTTGATAAGTGTTTGATAGCAAGATAGCAATAATAAACATAAAAACCATTCATTCCCTAATAGTTGTCAAAGGATAGAAACAGGTCTTTAAAAAAAAAAAAATGCTATTAGCAGCCAAAAGAAAAAGTGCTCCAAATCACCAGTAATAAAGAAAATATAAATTAAGACCATCCTAAGGTTTTGTTGTTTGGTTGTGTTACTTTATAACCTCTGATATTTTGGGTTTTCTTGGCAGAGATGAAGTGGTTTCATTTTATTTTATTGCTGAGGAAACAGGAATTTTCATTTGCCCAAAATCACACAGCTGGTATCTGAGGCTAGCTTTGAATTTAGGAAAATGCCTTCTGAGTCCAGCCTCAGCTCCTGTAATCAGTGTGCCACGGGGCCTGTGCCTTGAAATTTTATGTCTATGTATTGGCAAAGATGACCAAAAAAAAAAAAAAGACCTGAGAGGAATTTATGTGGGATGCATTGTATATAGAACTATAAGTCAGCACCATCGATTTGGAAAGCAGTTTGAAATTCTAGGAAGAAAGGGATTAAAATGCCCTATACTTTGACCCAGAGAGTCCACTGAGCATAAATCTCATGAATTTGGTGGCAAAAAGAAAAGCCCCATAAACACCAAAATAGTGATTTATAGTGTCAGCATACCAAAGAGCTGGAAATGGCAGCAGATCCCATTGTTGGGCACGTTGTGCCACCTTGATGAGGTTTTTTCATGAGCCATAATTATTAATGAATACAAAGCAGCATGGGAAGATGATTGGGAGAACTACTTAGTAGGGGAATAGAACAATGAAATTGGGGTGAAATTTTAATGACTGAGCTTTGTCCCAAAGATAAGATCTCCCTGTTCTTTTATAGAAGTGGGAAATCCATGTGTGTGGAACATTGCAAATGATGTCAGATTTTTTCACTATATTGATTAGTTTGGCTGAACTTAGTTTTCCTTCCTTTATTATACGGGTTCTCTGGGAGGGAGTTGCCAGTAGCAGAAGTGATATTAAAAGTTTTAAAATTATTTTGAAAAAATTCATAAGGGAAGCTTCCCTTGCCTGGTAGAAATTGTTCTGTTATCGCATGCTAGCCTGCCTCCACTCTGACCGATCTCCTTCCCAAAGGCCATGTCTTCTCATCTGGGATTTACTGTCCCTATTTTCCTGACCTTCATCTACCTTCCCCACTCCCCTGCCATTCCCCAGTAGACATACACAATGCTGAATGTCAGTTTACTCTGGATCCTTACATTTCCCTTCTCTTGGGATGCGATGCTGCCAATGGGAACAAAATGTGGCCTCTCACCCCACGGGAGTTCTCTTCAGCAGGTCCCATTCTCATGCTGAGAGACTCAGAAGCCCCATCCCTTCATTATTGCAAGCTGGATTTGGTAGTGACTGATCATCCATTTATCTGGCCCCACACACACACCTTCCTTCTACCTAATAGTATGGCCTCTTGCTCTGTAAATTCTTCTCACAAAAGTGGATTTCACCTGTAGAGGATCAAAGAGTTAGACTATAGTGAAATTCCTCTTTCTCTTTTTAAAAGTTCTACTTAAATCCCTTTGTGCCCTTTTTATCCCTTTATTATCCCTCCGTTCTTTTATCCAATGGATCACTGTTTTTCTTTTTTAAACTTTTAATATCTCAACTTGTTCTTTCGGTTACTGCTCAGAGACCTGTCTAGCTCACTGACATTTTTGGTCCCTTATGTTTCCCAGATTTGGGGGGAATAGGAAGGAGTATGGAGAAAGATAAAAGTAATTAACTTTGGGGACTTGGATTCACAGTACATTTTCAACTCGAATTGCCAAGTATTTAAAACTATTCAGCAACTTCTAGATCCGTGACCATGATCCCTTACTTGGAAATGTGAAGGACCTCCACATCTCAATACCCCTGAATACTGAGGTCACACAAATTATGCACTAGTTAATGGGGAAGGGCTGATAAGGCAGCAGTGTAGTACCTACAACCCCAAATCCCCTGGTGACCTTTCAGAAACTATTTGTGTTCCAATACAGTTGATGGGTTCCATGGCAAATTTCAAGAAGAAAATCTGTTCTTGGAGTTGAGTGACTGTCTAGACTTTGAGAACATTGGATGTTTGTAGAAAACTTCCTTAACTCCCTTAACTATCTTACTAGTCCCTGGGTTCATAATTGGCCATTAGTGTATCTGGGCGAGTCACAATCTTTTTCAGACTCAGTTTCCTCATATTTTAATTGCTAATTGTCAATAGTCCTCCCCCCAAAAAAATCCTTTGATCCTTCTATAGCTTTTGATAGTAATATCTGGGCAAATCACAATCTTTTTCAGACTCAGTTTCCTCATTTGTAAAATGGAGTGATAATGGCACCTACCAAAATCCTTCTTTGATCCTTCTATAGCTTTTGATAGTCATTCCTCTGGGACAGGGCTCTTAAACGTTTCCCACTCAGGACCCCTTTTCACCTGAGAAATTTTTGTGACCCCCAAACATGTTAGTATATAAAGTAGGTGATAATAAAATATAATTTCACAACCTCCAAATTCAGTTTTGTGATCTCAGAAGGGTTGTGATCCACAGTTTAAGAAGCTTTGCTGTAGGTCTTTTCTAGGTCTTTGTGACTGCTCTCTCCTAGTTCTCCTTGCCTGATCACTGCTTATCCATCTTATTTGCTGGTTCCTTATTCATATCATGCCCTTAAAGTCTAGTTGTCTAACAAGGCTCTGCCTGGATCCTCTTCATGTCCCATCTCATTCGGTGATCTCATCAGTTTCCTTAGGTTTATTTATTCTCTGCACCAATCTTACCTTTTAGACATTTCTAACTAGACATCTGAAATGCACTAAGTCCAAAACAGAACTCATCTTTCCCTCCCAAAGCCTCTCTTCCAAAATTTCAGGATTGTCACATCCTCCTGGTCACCCAGGCTCACAACCTCATTGCCATCCTTGGTACATGGCTCCCATGTATCCACCCCATTGTCTATTCTTGTACATACAGAGCCATTTGCCGCTTGTCACTCCTTATGAGAATGGGCGCTGCTTGAGATCAGAGTCTGTATTTTTGCCTTTCTCTGAAACATCAACATTTAACACATATTCTGGCAACTAATGAATACCTAATGCTTGTTGTCCAACTTATGAATCATTAAACTATTCAGCCACCCCATATGATAATGTACAAGAGTGAATTTGAGCTGTAGAACAGGAGGCAGCTTGGTTTTGGGCAAAGAGCATTGGCCTGGGGTTCAGAAGACCAGAAATGGAATCTCCCTGATGTATACAGGTTATGTGGTCAGGAGTGTGCTTTCTAGGCTTCCTCAGAGGCAGGTGTCTCCTCTTTAAGTTGAAGACAAATGACTACTTGCACTGTGATTCATAAGGCTCTATAAATCAAAAAGGATAATATTAATGTAGCAAAGTTTATAGGCATTCATCACTGTTCCTTGTATGGCCCCTCAGCCAGCCACCTGACTCATTCTTTTATTTTATTCTGAACTCTAGAGAAATCCAAAGGCTTATCTTTTCTCAGAAATCTGTTGCCTTTTAAAAATTCATTCATCAGCTCAGGCCCCTACCTCAGTTTATGAAATATTATATATTATTTAATAAACTGGAAAAACCCATTTCGCAGCAAAATATGGATGTTGAAATGAATATATAAAATTCACTAACAAATGAAATCAATAATAGACATAATTATTTACAGTATTTTGACTGTGGGAATGATCAGAGCAATGTCATCTCAAACTTTCATTATAATTCAATGGCTTTCCCTTCATTTTTGAAAATCGTCCTCAGTCATTTAGTTTCTCCCAAGACAAGAAGTAAATGCCCTTCACAAAAATCCTCTTCTCAAATAAAAAGTTTCATCTGAAAAGATGTCTCCATCTCTTTTCTCTATGTCTTCTGCAACTTTTCTATCACAACAGTGAACAATTTCTTCAGCTTTCTGAAGTTATCCCTTTTCACAATCTCTTTCTAAAATTTATCTCGAGAGATCTAAAGTCCAAAACACATTTTCTCCTTGGCTACAGGGAGAAATAGCACATTATCAACTGAGATTTCAAACCTTAGCAAAAAGTACCTTTCCTCCAACATTCTCGTTGACACCTAAAAGACAGCAATAGGAACCAGTTTTTATAATGATGGTTCCATGACTGATGTGGGAATATGTTTAATATGATTGTACATGTAGAACCTATTTCAGATTGATTGCCAACTTTGGGAAGGGTAAGAAGAGGGAGAAAAGAATGGAAATCAAAATCTTAGGAAAGTAAATGTCAAGAGCATTTTAAAAAGTGTTTACACAAATAGACTAAGATGAATTATTTTATTGCAGGATTCAGAAAATGAAATTCAATATCACTGATCTGGGAGCACTGAAGCCTCGGCTAAAGGCCCAGACCCTGCTTCAGTCCTGTCCACTCCCTTTGCCCCCAGGTCCATGTGAAGGCTGCTGTCTGGGTCAGCACATGTGTGTTTGGCTTTTCTGGAGTCAGTGATCTTCAAGGATGTGGCTATAGATTTTACTCAAGAAGAGTGGGAGCACTTGGACTCTTCCCAGAAGCAGCTGTACAGGGAGGTGATGCTCAAGAATTATAGCAACCTGATGTACCTGGGTAAGGATGGCTTCCCGGGGACTCAGCATGTGCACCTTGGGGCCCACCGTTTACTAGTTGTCAGAAACTTCATGGAATCTTATCTTGATCCCAGCAATCACTTTTCTTCCTCCCAAGTGTCTTCTAGACTCAGAAAAAGGAACCTCAGGGGGCAGGGGGAGCATCTTTATTTGCTTCTGTCTTCTCAAGTCTTGAGGTTTTTATCACTGTTAAATGTGTTTCACAAAATCAGAATTCTGCCTCAGACATTTATTAGCTATATTACTCTAGGTAAGTCACTTCACCTCTGCCTCAGTTTCCTCATCTGCAATATGGGGACAATAAAAGCATCTACCTCAGGGTTGTTAGTGAGGATAAAAAGAGATGATGTTTGTAAAGGTGTAGAAGTGCTAAGTATTATTTTTTTTTACAATTATATATTCTGATCAAAGGACATATTGTAACAACTTTTTTTTTCCTTTGTCTTTTCACCCATGTGAGACCATTCAACATAACGAAAAGAGCTCAGCTGTGGTGCCAGAAGAGCTGAATTTACCTCTAACTCTTACTCCCTGTATGATCTTAAATACATCATTTGAGCTTTCTGGGCCTCGGTTTCCCTAAAAATAAAATGAGGATTTGGTGCAAAACGGCACCCGAGGTTACTGAAGTCTTGCCAGGTTACTTTGTGTTCTCAAGACTTGACATTTGTGAAAGTGTCTTATCACACCACAATTTATTCATCTCTAAGTCAATGAGTTCACCAGCAAGTATTTATTAAGTGCCTACTATGTACCAGGAACTAAGATCAGGGTTGGGGTATAAGTCCAAAGAAAGAAACAATTCTTATTCCCAAGAAATTGAGGCAATTGGGGTTAAATGACTTGCCCAGGGTCATACCATCAGGAAGTATTAAGTGTCTGAAGTCAGATTTGAACTCCACTCCTTCTGGCTTTAGGATTGATGCTCTACCCACCACATCAACTAGCTGCCCCTACTCCTTGAGTCTTTTCTGCCCCCCTCATTCTTTCTTGTGGGACAAAATAGATTTCTGTGCTCAATTGAGTATGTATGTTATTCACAATCTGAGTCAATTCTTATAAGAGTAAGGTTCAAGTATTCTCCACCCCCTCTCCCAATTTCCCCTCCATTGACAAAACCTTTTCTTACCTATTTTATGTGAGATAATTTAGCCCATTAACTTCTCCTTTCTTTTTTCCCAGTTTATTTGTCTTTCTCATCTCTTAATTTTCATTTTGCAGACATTATCCATCATATTCAACTCACATCTCTTTCCTCTTATATATACTCCTTCTAACTGCCCTAATGATGACTAAGTTCTTCTGTTACATCTTCCCATATAGGAATATAAACAATTTAACCTTATTAAGTCCCTCATGATTTCTCTTTCTCATTTATCTCTAGAACATCATATATGAAAGTCAGATTTTCTATTCAGCTCTGGTCTTTTCATCAGGAATATGTAAAAGTCCTCTATTTCACTGAATACCATTTTGCTCTTAAAGGATTATACTTAGTTTTGTGGGGCAGGTGATTCATGGTTGTACTTCTAGATCCTTTGCCTCCCAGAATATCATATTCTAATCCCTCTGATTCTTTCTTGTAGAACCTGCTAAATTTGCTGTTATTCAGCCTGTAACTTCAAAATATTTCAGTTGTTTTCTGTTTTGTTTTGATTTGGGTTTTTTTTTGGCAGCTTGCAACATTTCCTGGCTTGTAGAACATGGTGCACATTGTGGTCATGAATAGTCAACTTTAGCCCAGCAGGAGGATTTCAGAGAAGCCTGGAGAGATTTACATGAACTGATGCTGAGTGAAATGAGCAGAACCAGGAGATCATTGTACACAGCAACAAGACTATACAATGATCCTCCTCAAACCTTTTATCACACACACACACACACACACACACACTTTTCCTCTCAAACATTTTTTTCAAGGTGTTTCACTGTAAAGTAGCTGAGGAATTAAAGGATGTCAGGGGATTACGGGGATGGGTTATGGGAGATGGATTATGGGCAAAGGCAGATGGTCCATAACAGAGCTCATTCTGATTTCTTCCTCTGGATCTCTCTCTGCATGTCCTTTACTTTTGTATCTTTCTCTTCCTGTTGATGTCCCTCTGCATTTCTCGATTTCATTTTATGTCTTTTCTTCCCCTCCTCCCTAATTATATGAACAAATCCTATTACTTAGAGTCAGAAAGACCTCAATTAAATCCTGTCTCAGACAAAAAATGAGTAACAACTAGACAAAACCCGAAACCTACCTGTGTCATAGCTTCTTCATCTGTAAAATATGCATAATAATAGCCCCTACTTCTCAGGGATGCTGTGAGGATTAAATGAGATTACACACGCATGTCAAGCAGGTTTAATTAAAGCACAATATGAATGCTGGCTTCGGTTCTTACACTTCTATAGTGCCATAAGATGTTACTCTCCTTTTCTTTTCTTTCATTATTGTCAGACAGAGTTGGTGATGGTTGAATCTGTCCTCCTGGACTGTACATAGCTTGAGAGTGTGGACCATAACATAACATTTACACGCTCTCTATTGATGTTTGCTTGCATTTTGTTTTCCTTCTCAGGTTTTTTTCCTTCTAGATTCAATTTTTCTTGTACAGCAAGAAAACTGTATAAATATGTATTCATATATTCAATTTGTCAAGTATTTTAACATAATTAACATGTATTAGACTTCCTGCCATCTAGGGGAGGGAGTGGGGGGAAGGAGGGAAAAATTTGTAACAGAAAGCTTGGCATGGGTTAATGTTGAAAAATCACCCATGCAGATGTTTTGCAAATAAAAAGCTTTAATAATAAAAAAAATATATTGGCAGTACAGAATATAAATGTCCTAAGGTCATTCAGCCCAAATCTCTCATTTTACAAAGGATAAAACTCAAAGCCCCAGAAGTCAACAGTTTCAGTCAAAGTTCCACAGCTGCTGATATAGATAGGACTAGAAATGTGATCCCTCGGACATTCATTTACCAATGTCATTGACACCTGAATCAGAAATAAAAATCAGAGTAGTTTTAGAGGATATATTTTCTTGATTTGTACCACCTACCATAAATATTGCTCTAATTTATGGTGTACTTCCTACTCTCTTGTTCATGACTCAGATTCCCCGTTCTGTGTGCAGTGACAGTTGTGGTCCTGGATAGGAAAACAACCAAGGAAGGAAAGCCCATCTGTTGCTTTGGCTGTTCCCAGTGCTCAGAAGGGGAGATTTCCGATCAAATTGGTAAGTGTCTATAACAGCTTCCTTTCTGGGTCTTTTGGAACAGAGCAGTATGGGATTGGGTTCCTGGAGTCATATAGAAGCCATAATAACATCATTAACCAAATAACAGGATATCAACGACCAAGAAGCGTGGGGTTAAATGTCTGAGGAAGGAAATATAGGTGAAATAGTGATACACAGCAAGAAGAGAATGATATGTGACATCCTAACATCATGTCAAATATAATCAAGTGTGTATGTATGTTTGTGTGTGTGCATATATAAGCATATGAACATACATAAATGTAAACACATATAATATATATCTATGTATTTGTATAACATATTTTATGTGTCCATATATAGAGAGATTTTTTTTTTTTGCTTTTTGCTGAGGCAATTGAGGTTAAATGACTTGCCCAGGGTCACACAGCTAGGACACATAGATTTAAACTAGATCTTATTCCTTTTGGAATCATGAACCACTGTCTCATCATAGGCTGTGCATAATCAGAAAGAGAAAAAGGTGTGCTCGCGCCAGCTCATATCCAGATCTCTGAGGCAAATGTTCAGTTTTCATTGTGATCATTTATACAGAAGAAATAATGTTACAATTTGATTTAAGAAAAGATTGTTAATAATACACATTAAACTCACAAGCAGATTTTGTATACATTTTTTAAAAGACAGTTGTTAAAAAATTTACCCTCACAATCTCAAATGAAGCTGACTAGAGTCCAGACATGTCTGCAGATGGATATGTGTGATGTCGTGGAGATGGATCTGGTCACAAATGTCAGGTTTCTTTTTGAATAGAACATGCAGCACAGGGATTTGGCCAAGCAAGGTGAAACTGGAGGAGGTGATCCCAGGTGAAATTGGCTCACTTATATAGAAAGGCTGAAGTTGGTTTTGTGATCAAGAGGGACAAGTTCCAGCTGGGACAAGCAAGTGATTTGGAGAAGGGATGATTTAAGATGGAGATTGGTACCTGGTAAGAAAACAATCTTTTCAGGAACAAAGAAAACAGTCTTATCGGGAGAAAGGGAGTTTTTTTGAGAGTAAAAAATTGGAGAATGAGAGAGAGTACTGGCTGACTTTTAGTGGAATAAATTATTCTCCTTTCTAGTATAATCTTGTGAATCCCTCCTGGTGGAAGAAGCAATGCTTAAAGTCATTTAGAACTGGTTTCCAAAGAAGATCAGACAGGAACTGAAACAGGTCAATCAATGGTGATGAAATCAACTGTTTTATAAAACAAAACAAAACTAAGTAAATATCAAAAAATGCCAAATTCTCAGCCAGTAAAGTCTCATTTCTGAGAGTAAAAACATGCTTGGTGCTGAAAAAATACTGAATTGTAGAAGAGGGAAACATAGAGATAAATAGGTCTTCTGTAAATGTAGATGGATAAATTCATAATACAGTGCCTCATGGATTAGCACTGAATTTATTTTCATTTTTATGTAAATGAAGCATCTGAAAAATTATGCGACACTAAATCCTGCATAATAAATGAGATTCTAAAGTCCTGATTCAACTGGTTTTGGAACACTTTCACTAAGGCCTTGTATTCTGCACTATACTAAGTATAATATGTGACTACTATTGTTATTCACTATTTCCAGTCTATGCAAGAGGCAGTAGGATTTATCAAGTAGCTGCTATGTACCGAGCACAGTATTATATATCGGGAATACAAAGGGCAAAAATAGTTCCTGTACTCAAGGAGTTGAGTGTTTAATGAGGAAGGCAGTATGTGAATAGCATGGTAACTATAGATATTAAGTGGATGGAAAGTAATCTCAGAGAAGGCATTAGCAGCAGCAAAGAATGGTAATGGTTTCCTACAAAAGATAGGATCTGAAGGGAGTCTTTTCCTCTTCAGATGTGGACCACTGTGAGAAGTGCCCAGAAGATGAGTATGCAAATAAGGACAGAAATGGCTGCCTCCCCAAGACTGTGACTTTCCTGGAAGTTTCAGAACCTTTGGGGATGACTCTAGCTCTGAGAGCTGTTTCCTTCTCTCTCCTCACAGTCCTGGTTCTCTGGGTGTTTGTTAAGTTCAGAGACACTCCCATAGTGAAAGCCAACAACCAGGCTCTCAGCTACACTCTCCTCATCTCCCTCACCTTCTGTTTCCTCTGCTCCCTGCTCTTCCTTGGCCGTCACACCGCAGTCACCTGTCTCCTCAGACAAACAACTTTTGGGGTTGTGTTTACTGTGGCCGTGTCCTCCATTTTGGCCAAAACCATCATGGTGGTTCTGGCCTTCAGAGTTACAATACCAAGGAGCAGGAGCAGGATGTGGGTACAATCCAGGGTGTCCAACTCTGTTGTCCTCCTCTGCTCTGGGGTTCAGGTGATTCTCTGTGGCATCTGGCTGGGAACTTCTCCTTTTCCTGACACAGACCCACACTCTGAACCTGGTCACATCATCATTAAGTGCAATGAGGGCTTTGACTTTGCCTTCTACTATGTCCAGGGCTACATGAGCTTCCTGGCCCTGGGGAGCTTCACGGTAGCTTTCCTGGCCAGAAACCTGCCTGATACTTTCAAAGAAGCCACGTTGATCACCTTCAGCATGCTGGTGTTCTGTAGTATCTGGGTCTCCTTCCTGCCCACGTATCAGAGCACCAAGGGCAAAGCCATGGTCATTGTGGAAATCTTCTCCAAACTGGCCTCCAGGCCTGGGTTACTGGGCTGTATCTTTATTCCCAAGAGTTATGTGATCCTGCTGAAGCCAGAAAGGGATTCGCAGGAAGCAATAAAGAAAAAAAAAATGGATTTCAAGGGCTAAAATTATTCTAGGACATTGCCCAATAATTTCTGCCAAAAGCATAAAAAGTTTCAATGATAATTCATATCAGCATGGGAAACTTCTGATTAGCCATCTTGTGGATAAATGAATTTCAACTTGTTTTCCTTCCATTTCTCCATTTATTGTTGGGAACACTCTAGAATGTGCTGGTAAATGGTTCAAAAGAACTCTCTGAAAATGACTACAATTTTTAAAAAATTTAATCCATATCATTAACATTTTCTCTATCACTTCGTTAAGTCTGGATAGTCAACAAAACAACGTCAAGTCCTGTTTGTAGTATTTTTCCATATCCCAAAATGCAATTGCTATTCTAAGTCTGCTTCTAACTCTGAGGGGCAGACAAACATTGTACATTTGTTACTGCAATACTAGATCTATTGGGTATTAGATTAATACTAAAGCATCTGAATAACTGCAATAACCTTCAGGTGGGAAAGAGCTTGCTGTTTTGATCTGAATTTGTAGTCATTTCATGAACTAAGGAAGAGTTAAATTAATGCTTGAATTTGGCATATGTATAAGAGTCAATTCCTGAAATAACTCTTTCAGAATTAGACAAAAGCAGAGAAACTTATAAAATAAAGATGTGAATCTATTGAGTTGTGAAATTAAAGTCAAGAACTACTTTTGTTTATATTTTATAGAAATATAATCCTTAAGGAAAAAGCACAATTAGTTATGTGAGTGAAGACTAGCAACGTATGAGTTATCTTGTGTTACCTTAAGGGGAAATCTGATTTTACTTGCATTTGTTATTTATCTTGGGATTAGTACCTGTGTAGAGCATGTCCTAAGATGCATGCAAACTGCTTAAAAATCACTTTAAAGATGCTCCCATTATTTAAAGGGATTCTCAGAGCAGTATTCTTTGGTAATGTCCATTTGGATATGGCTAATAACTGAACGTGTTTTTACTATAAACAATGTTTCATATAGTTTGTTCTCTGTATACAATTTGGGATTATTGTGTCTACTCATTCCAGCCCAAGTCATTTGTTGTTTATTAAGCATCTTCATGCAAAATCATTTATGTAAAGTTAAATTTAGGGATGAAAAAACATCTACTTACCAAGAGTGCTAGTTATCTCAAGATGTTGTGATTTTCTATGATGAATCTCTTACTGTTACCAATATGAAAATATAATCTATAGTTATTAAAGCTGATCCTTGAGAGCTGAATCCACCCAAAGTTACAATTATTGGAACTTGCTGTTGAGCAGTTGTGTTCTGAGTCTGACTTTAGGTACTATC
>JAJPUD010001257.1:141519-227786 GCA_023553655.1 Myrmecobius fasciatus | reverse complement strand
GGGAATTGATTAATAGCTTGTTCAATTTCTTTTTCTAAGATGAGATAAATAAGTAATTTATTTCCTCTTCTGTTAATCTGAGCAGTCTATATTTTTATAAGTATTCCTCCATTTTGCATAGATTATCAAATTGACATATAATTGGACAAAATAACTCCTAATTATCATTCAAATTTCCTCTTCATTGGTGGAAAGTTCTCCCTTTTCATTTTTGAGACTAACAATTTGATTATCTTCTTTCCTTTTTCTAATCAAATGAACTAAAGGTTTATCTATGTTGCTGGGAGTTTTTTCCATAAAACCAATTCTTAATTTTATTTTTAGATCTGTAAAATAATTTCTTGGGAGTTTGATTGGCATGCCATTAAATAAATAAATTAGTTTTCTTACTTAGTTTTTTACTCAATAGTTTTCTTATTTTAAATTTTTTAATATCCCCTTTTCTTAACAGAATTTCATATTGGTATTTGATTGGGTTTTTTTTTTAATTTGTTCTTTTTCTAGCTTTTTTATTTGCAAGCCCAATTCATTGATCTTCCCTTTCTCTATTTTATGCAAGTAAGCATCTAGAGATATAAAATTTCCTCTTATTACTGCTTTGGTTGCATCCCAAATTTTTGTAGGTTGTCTCATCATTGTCATTCTCTTGGATAAAATTATTGATTGTGTCTATGATTTGTTGTTTCACCCACTCATTCTTTAGGTTTATATTATTTAGTTTCCAATTAATTTTTGGTCTGTTTTCCCCTGGCCTTTTATTGCATGTAATTGTTATTGCATCATGATTTGAAAAAAATGCATTTACTATTTCTGCCTTTCTGCATCTGATTTTTATCTTTTAATGCCCTAATACATGGTCAATTTTTGTATAGGTTGCATGTACTGCCTAGAATAAAAGTATATTCCTTTCCGTCTCCAATTTTCTCCAAAGGTCTATCACCCCTAACTTTTAGAGGGATTTACCTCCTTAACTTCTTTCTTATTTATCTTGTGGTTCAATTTATTTAGTTCTGAGAGAACAAGGTTGAGATCCTTCACTAAAATAGTTTTGCTGTCTATTTCTTCTTGCTTCTCTCTTAACTTCTCCTCCAGGAATTTGGATGCTATACTACTTGGTGCATATATGTGTAGTATTGATATTACTATATCATCTATGGTACCTTTAAGTAGGATGTAGTTTTCTTCCTTATGTCTTTTAATTAGATCTATTTTTGCTCTTGCTTGATCTGAGGTCAGGATTGCTACCCCTGCTTTTTTTTTAACCTCACCTGAAGCATAATAGATTCTGTTCCAGGCTTTTATCTTTATTCAAAATGTATCACTCTGCTTTAAATGAGTTTCTTGTAAACATCAAATTGTAGGATTCTGGTTTTTAATCCAGTCTCCTCTCTGCTTCAGTTTTATGGAAGAGTTCATCTCATTCACATTCACAATTAAAATTACTAACTCTATATTCCTGCCTTCTTGTTTACCCCCAATTATGCTTTTCTCTTCCCTTCCCCTTTCCTCCTCCCCAGCATTTTGCTTCTGATGACTACCTCCCTCAAACAGCCCCCCCTTTTGCAGCCCCTCCCCTTATATCTTTCCCCTTCTACTTCTGTTCTTCCTTCTATTAGTCTACCCCTTTCCTTTTTTCCCTCCTATTTCTCTATAGGGTGAAACTGGCTTCTCTGTGAAGCTAAGTGTGTCTGATATTCTCTTTTTGAGCCAAATCTGATAAAAGTAAGATTCACACAATACTCATTCCCTCCCCTCTTTCCCTCAATTGCAATAGGTCTTTTTTGCCTCCTCGTGAGATGTAATTTACCCCATTTTAACTCCATTTTCCTCTTCTTCCAGTAGAATTACCTTTCCTCATTCAGTTTCTTTTTTAAATCATCAAAAAAAAAAATCAAATTGTACCTGCATCCTCTAAGTATACCCATAACAGAGATACAGATCTCAAGAGTTAAATATATCATCTTCCCATATAGGGTATAAGCTTTTTAATTTTTAAAAGAAAGTTATTTTTTCTTTCCTTTTTACCTTTCTATGCTTCTCTTGAGTTCTGTATTTGAAGATCAGATTTTCTATTCAGCTCTGCTCTTTTCATCAGAAATAGATGAAATTCACCTGTTTGAGTGAATGTCCATCTTTTTACCTGAAAGATAATGCTCAGTTTTGCTGGATAGTTAATTCTTGGCTGCAATCCCAGTTCTTTTGCTTTTTGGAATATCAGATTCCAGGCCCTTTGATCCTTTAAGGTGGAAGCTGCTAGGTCCTGGGTAATCCTGATTGTGGCTCCTCGATAGTTGAATTGTTTCCTTTGGCTGCTTACAATATTTTCTCCTTGATTTGATAATCTGAAATTTAGCTATGATGTTCCTTGCAGTTTTCATTTTGGAGTCTCTTTCTGGAGATGATCAGTGAATTCTTTCAATAGCTATTTTACCCTCTGGTTCTAGGTCATCCAGTTTTCCTTGATGTTTTCCTGAAAGATTATGTTTAGGCTCTTTTTTTTCATCATGGTTTTCAGGAAGTCCAATAATTTTTAGATTGTCTCTTTTTTTTTTTTTTTTGCTTTTTGCTGAGGCAATTGAGGTTAAATGACTTGCCCAGGGTCACACAGCTAGGGAATGTTAAGTATATGAGACCAGATTTGAACTCAGATCCTCCTGACTTCAGGGCTGGTGCTCTGTGCCATCTAGCCGCTCCTAGATTGCCTCTTTTAGATCTATTTTCCAGCTCAGTTGTTTTTCCAATGAGGTATTTTACATTTTCTTCTACTTTTTCATTTATTTGGCTTTGTTTAACTGATTCTTGAAGTCTCATTGAATCATTCACTTCCATTTATTTAATTCTAATTTTCAGGGAATTATTTTCTTTAGTTAGCTTTTTTATCTTTTTTTGCATTTGGCCAATTGAACTTTTAAATGGGGTGGGTTTTTTCATTGCATTTTTTTTTCATTTTATAAATTCTGGTTTTCAATGATTGGTTTCTTTTTCATATCTATTTTTTAAGGAGTTATATTCTTTTTCCATTTCATCAAATCTTTTTTGTAAGGAATTATTTGCTTTTCCTTCTTCAAATTTTCTTCAAATCTATTTTTAAGGAGTTTTCTTCAGATAATTTCTGTTTTTCTTTTTCTGTACCTTCTTGCAAAGATCTCATTTCCTTTCCCAATTTTTCTTCTAACTCTCTTTTATGATTCTTTTTGAATCCTTCTGAGAAAGCCTTCTGAAGTGGAGACCAACTCATATACCCCTTTGGGGCTTCATCTGGAGCTTGTTTGCCTTTAGGATTCTCAGCATGTGAGGTATATTCTTTTTCTCCATAAAAGCTGTCTATGTTCAGAGTTCTTTTTGCTTTTTTTAAGGGTTGTAGTCTGCTCTTAAGGTAAAGGGGTGAAAGCCACTTTAGTGTGCCCTGGTGCTGGTGTTGCTTACTGACTTCTAGTGCTGGGTAGGCATGACCAGATCCCATTTTTCTGGGGTTCAGAGGCTCACAATTTGCCTCTTGTATTTACTTTGGATATCTCACTCTGCTGAACCATTGATTTGTAATCAAGACAGAGTAACCTAAGAGACTTGCAAAAGATTCCCTGGATGCCACAGTGCCCTGCCTCCCCATCCAGCTCCTTGCCCCAGGCTCCCTGCACTGTGGCTGGGCTGGATAGCCTCTCCCCCTGCCAGATTGAAATGAACCTTTTCTGAAGTTAATCCAAAATATCTTCTTTTGGAAATTTGTTGTACTAATGTGAATAAGATTCCCAGTAAGATCAAGTAGGAAGAAGGATGCCCACTATCACTAATATTATTCAATATTATATTGGAAATTTTAGCAATAACAATGAGGGAAAAAATAGTAGAAGAAATTAGAATGGACAATGAGGCAATCAAACTATTTGTTTTGTAAATGATATGATAATATACTTAGGAAATCCCTAAGATCACTTAAAAGTTAGAAACAATTCATAGTTTTCACAAAATAACAGAATATAAAGTAAATTCATCAGCATTTCTATATATCACAAACAAAATTCTGTAAAAGATAGTAAGAGATACTTCATTCAAAATAGTTCTAGATATTATTAAATACATGGGAGTACATTGGCCAAAACGAACCCGGAGACTATATGAACAAAATTATCAGAAATTTTTGGACAAATAAAATCAGATTTAAATACCTGAAGAAATATTACTTGTTGTTGGGTAGTTAGGACCAACATAATTAAAATGACCATTTTACAAATTTAAATCACAAATTAAAGATCACAATTAAATTACCAAAAAACCCAACAAATTTAATTTAGGGGAGTAAAAGTTGAAGAATATGAAAGGAATAAAAAAAGGAAAGGAAAGAAGATAGCAGTACTGATCTTAAACTAGATTACAAAGCAGAAATTATGCAAACTTTCTAGTAAAAACTAAGAATAGAAAAGTAGATCAGTAGAACACAGTAGACACAATTTACAGTACCATATTATTATAATAATTTCAGGTTTGACAAGCATAAAGGCTTATGTATTGGAGATTAGAAGTCATCATTTGGTAAAAATTAAAATGGGAGGAAAATTGAAAATCAGTCTCATAGAAATACGACATAGACCAATGATTTACACTATTTACCAAGATATGGTATAGGATACAGGATCTAGATATAAAAAAAGAATATTTGAGGAACATGGAACTTATTGCCTATGAGACTTAATTGGAAAGGCAAACAGTTTATGAATAAGAGACAGAAAGTAGTATGAGGTGTAAAATCGATAATTTTGATAACATTAAATTAAAAGAAGTTTGTACAAATAAAACAAAACTATCCAGGATGGAGGCCATCTCTAAGGTGGGGGAAGAGAAAAAATTAATTTAGATGATAACTTATGGGTGGGGAAAATATTTCATGGACGATTTCTCAGATAAATATCTCATCTCTTAAATAAATGTCAAATCTACAAGAATATGAATAATTCCCCAAATGAAAAATAGTGAAAGTATACGAACATTCATTTTTTCCTTGAAGCAATCAAAATAGTTTCTAGTCATATAAAAATACTTAAATATTTAATAAGTAGAAGGATGTAAATTAAAACAACCTTGAGATATTTTACACCTTTCAGTTTGGCTAATATGTTTGAAAGGGAAAGTAAAAATGTTAGAGGGGATGTGGGAAAATTGAGATACATTTACTGTTGGTGGAATGGTGAAATGATCTAATCATTTTGGAAAGAAATCTGAAATTATACCAATTTCTTGTATAACTACCTATACCCTTTGAAACACAAAACCATTAATTGATCAAGATGATTAGATGATTAGAGAAAAAGCAAAGCTCCCTATATAATCTAAAGTATTCGTAGCAGCTCTCTTTATAGTGGCAAAAACTGGAAATTTAAAAGATGCCATCATTTGGGAAGTGATGGATCAAGTTGTCATATATGGTTAAGATGGAATAATAATGTTATAAGAAAAGATCAGCTTGAAATCTTAGAAAAACATGGTTAAACTTGCACAAAATCGACAGAATGAAATGAACATTTTACACAGTATTGTTTTCAGAGCAACTTGGAGGGAACAAGTCATTTTGACTATTATATGTACTCAAATTAACTACAAAGGTTCCAGAAGGAAGATGCTCTCTGAATCCAGAGAGAGAACTGATAAATAGAAGTATGTATAGATTGATTTTATATATGTATGTATACATATGTTTACATATATGTATGTATACAAACATATATATTTGTGTCTAATGGGAGCCATCTGTAAGGTGAGGGAAAGGAGAGGAAAATATTAATTTAGATGGTAACTATTATATATTTTAAAAGGAATAGTAAGTTGTACATAATAGATGACAATTTCATATGCAATCATTTTAATTGCTATTTTATATAAAAGCTTGTTTTATTCTATAAATTAAAATAAGAAAATAAAAATAAGCATATAAATGTTAACTAGTATTATTATTTGCCAATGCAGGCAGAGATGTCTTTTCTGCAAAATATAATCTTAGAGCAGTTACTCTTAATGTCTGAGTCCACAGATCATGAAGTACGCTTGAGAATCCACAAACTAATTCTCCCTGAAATTTAGCATTTCTTTCATTTTTAAATTTAAAAAAGCAGAATAATATGAGAAAGACCTCATAAGCTTCACCGGTTACAATGATACAAAAAGGTTTGAGAACTGCAGACTTAGAACGTCTCAGGTGGCATATAGGGAAAATTGGTTTTTCCTGACTTACAGAGTATTTGAAGACATAACTTGAGCCCAAGTCTTCTGTTCTGAAAGACCAGATCCCTTTGTATCATTCTGGCCCTCTCTGGACTAAGGACTGTAATTATCAGCTTTAAGATGTGTTAGTCCTCTTTGTGCATTTCTGCCATGGATTATTCAGTATCTCTGACATGTACATGAGCCAAATACATGACTTAATCGATATAATAATAATAAGCCAGCAGACATAGACTTTAGTCTTGGTACAGTCAGATTTGGGAGAGTCATGGGTTTCATAAATAAAATGAGATATTTGAAAAGATGATGATGAAGATCCCTTCCTCTAAGATTTTATGATTAGATCTCTAGCTAGCCTCCCTCAGTTGGCATGTCTCTGGGACACTGATTCCAATCAGCCAGATAAGAAGAGTGAAAGTTTTAAAGCATTGTGTCTTCCATCAAAAGGAATTCTCACTCCTCCCCAGCTACACACAAAGTGAAAATCACCTCCTCCATTCCAAATCAGTCCCAGCACTGTCTCTCATTCTCCATTTTCATTCACAATCCATCTGACTAGATCTTTCTCCCATATTCTTCATTCTTCAAAACTTTATTTTCCCCCTGATTCTCTTACTTTCTATCACTTCATCTCCAAATGACTCAGCAACCTTAGAATCCCACTTAGAATCATATTACCTGGGTTCTAACATTCATTTAAGCCTTTTGACAGAACTGAGCCCCTTTTACCTGGGATCAGCTCCCCCATCCCCATCTGGGTCAACTTCCTCTCCTATATTTTCCATCAGAAAAGATACATGAAATTCTGTGCCCAGCTTCAGCTCCATGATATCCCATATGTTTATTGGCACACATGTCTAAATGCCATCCATCTTCATTCCCAGCAAATTTTTAACAGCTGATTTTTAGGGGTAACACATTAACTTAGAAGTTGAAGGCACATTATAAACATTTTCTACATCCTCTTCCTATATTTGAAAAACAAGCAAATCAAGCCCTAATTAACAACATTGGCTAATTATCTCTGTGCAAATACACTGAAAATTTAAAATTTGCCCCTCGGAGGTGAGCATGAGGTATCCCCAGCACACCCTTAATCCTCAGATTACAATGCTTATGCCCAGAATGAGGACTGTGGTTTATGATCCACAAAGGAATGAGGCAAAACTTCTATTACATACATAACCACATATGTGTATGCATATATGTATGTGTGTATGTGTGTACAAATATACATGTATGGTTGTTACAATGTTGTTATGTCACATATAATTTAGCTGTCGATCAATATTTCCAGCTATGTGTCCTAATCTCAGACATTTATCCTGGCTCTCTTTGATAATTATATTCTATTATCGGAGAAATACTTTGGGGTGTCTATTCTGCCAAAAGCTCAACCACACACTGTTCAGTGCCGAGGTTTCACTAGGGAACCCCACCTCAGATACTTACCAATCTGAGTGGAAACTTCTCCTTCTGAGCACTGGGAACATATGAAGCAGCAGATAGCCTTTCCCTCCTCAACTGTCTTCCTGTATCCAGGGTGACAGCTATCACTGCACACAGACTGGGGGATCTCAGTCATTAACAAGAAATTGGGAAATAAATCATTAATTTGAGCGATCTTTGTGCTGGAAGTATAAGCCAAGAAAGTTTGTCCTTTAAAAACAGCTCTGAACTTTATGCTTGGTTAATATGTCAAGGAGCATCACTAATGAAATGTTCAATGGATCTCCTTTCTAGTCCTAACTATCTTTGGCTGAAACAGTTAAAATTAATTTTATTTGGTCAAATACTATAGGAGCACTAGTTAACTTTGTTATTTTTATTCAGGAAAACATCCCAAACTCAGAGTGAAGACATCACTATGACCCTTCCAAGTTACTCCTTTAGCCCAATAAGGAGATTGTAGCTTTAACTCAAAACTCTAAATCATCAGTCCAAGAATGAGTTAGGATGAGAATCTTTAGAGCTTTATAAGAACTAGAGTGCTATGGAAATGCCAATTATTAGAGAATATTTAGATATATAGACACTTGGAGAAAATATATCTTTTCCACTAAGAGAAAATATCCTTTCCATAATAAATAAAGATCCTTTCCACAAAAAAGAAAACTTTGCCCAGTGGTTGGATGAAATTTTATCTTAACTCAGGTGCATTGAGTAAAAGTTTTGCTACCATTCACAAAGATGCAGAAAGTAGAATAAGAGCCATGTCTTTGGATTCAGAAGAACTTGCACCAAACTGGACCTCAGTTTTCTTATCTGTCAAATAGGAGTGGATAAGGTGAACTCTAAAGCATCTTTCTGTTCTATCTCTTAAGATGTTTAATATTAAAGTTTTGGGAAGTACATATGTGATTGTTTCCCTTTATCATCTGAAAGTTTCTTCAAAGTCAAAAGAAAAAAAGGAAGCTGGGTAATCTTCTCACTTCATAAATATGGGATGTTGAGTGATGTAAATTGTATGAGAATCATTCTTGTGGCTAAATACATAAGTTCCCAAGTACATTGTCTCTCACCTTTACACCTGACCATCCCCAATCAATGGCTTCCTCACAGATGGTCAAATCTTTACCAGGTGGAGCACTGGGGATGAATTGGCCCACTTTTACCAGAAGTTCAGTATCATTAGGAAAGGATATATAGTTCCGAATTTCATATTGAGCCTCAGAGCTTCTTTTCTCATCCATAAACACCTGGTCACCAGCACTGTTGTTAAAGTGAAGGTCCTTCAGAAAGGAGTGAAGCTAAAGGGAAAAGAAATCATCATTTCTTGGTGTTTGAAGTCAGGGCTCTCCCAGAAGCAAGAGGTGTGCAGTATGCCAGGGATTCTGGTCCTGGTGACCTAAGGTTTGGAGAATGATACATGGGAGATAGAATTCTGCCTCATTTGCTCTTTGTCTGTGAGCTATTAACTCATCTTCTCTGGACTTATTAGAAACATCTGTAAAATGAGGTCATGACATCCAATAAAACAAGATACCAAAATGCATTTCTTAAAGGGTTATGAAAATTAAAACTCTTATTCTTAATTGTCATAAATGTTTTATTTGCCATGAAACATAAAATGGGTCTACACAATTTAAAAAAAAAAACAAATTTGTTCCTTATAAGAGAATCTGTGTGCTGAGGAAGAAGGTAATTTTGAACATTGCTAGATTTTGGTGGCAACTGGCTAGTACTTAAAACATATGTTCTTGGAAGGCATATTTTATTTAAAAAGGAACAAAATAGAGCACCACTTTGTTCACTTATTAGAAATAATCAAGTTAAATGGTACATAACTGTATGCTCTCCTTGGTCCTCAGTGTAAACAGAATTTGAGAGTTGAAAGTTTCTGAAGCTTTGAAGAATATAAATTCCCAGGATGCCCTCTGCAATGCCTGCACCATAATCAGCAAAGTTCTTTTCATTTTAAACTTACTTTTCATGCATTTCATCTTCAAATCTTTACTAAGATATTACTCCATGCTGAAAATAATAATTTCTTTCTTATTCTTTCAGAGGTTGACTCTACTTTTTCCATATCTTCTGATTGATTGATCATGGTGAAGAAGACAAAGTACTCCTTGCTCCCCATTACTATTTCCAGATCAGCAACATTCATTGAACAATTTCTCTTTTTACTATTACAATATCCCAATGCCTGTCCAACAATAGGAATCAACTGAGATGACCACCATATTCTTTGAGAAGCAGCCAGAACAAGCTATTAGTTCACTAATTCACTCACAAAATTCATTGCAGAACTTTTTGAAACCTCTGTGAAGAAAGAGCATCAAGGATCTGTGGTTTTGAAGATAATATTTTCCTTAAACAATTAAACCTTTTCTCTTGGAAGTCTTTTTTTTTCCACTAGGTCCATAGAGACAATGTGTATTTGTGGGTGAGTGCATCCTGGCGTTTCCAGAGTTGGACAGTTTGAACACTAAACTTAGGAAGTATTTGGTAGGGGTAGTAATTAGAGGGAATCATATTTAGTGAAGTTCAGGTCATGTTATTTTTAAAATATATACATGAAATTCAGTTCAAAATATCCAATAAAAAGCTGAATTTGCAAAATTGGAGATCCACAGAGAGGTGAGGGCTAGCTAAGAAGATTCCAGATTATAATCATATAAGTGAGTTGAATCATAGAACATTCAAAGTACATGACAGTGGGTTTTAAGACATAAGAAGACTGGAAAACCATGGGATGAGCCAAATGATAAAAAAAAACTTCCAATGCAATACAGAGTATTTCCATTTGATAGTGGAAGTTAAAGAAAGATATCAGAGCTAGGAGTAGGTACATGAAATGTTATAGAGATAAACGCAAAGTGTTTTGTACACTCCAAAAATATTTTCACAAGGATAAGTTGGGTAAGACTATTCTAAGTGGCTATGTAATGATTCACATGAAAAAAAAAAATCCAGAATTTCAATTGGTTAAAGCTTAGTATATGCTAACACTATGTCCAGACAGCCCCACAAAGCTAAAAATAGCACAGAGAATGAAGACAGATATACTTTCTAGAGCCTCCACTTTATATTTCTCTGCTTAGATCAATTGTAAATTTCAAAGATTTTATAAGACCCTACTGTGTGTTCCATTCAAAATTTCAAGAGTCAGTATTGGACAGTACCAATTTTAAGGGAAGCTTACCTGCCAAGGATGAGGCAACCAACTTTCTCTAGCTTTCTCAGAGGCAATCTCAGATTTCATCCAAAGCTTTTCATGAAGGGCCCAAGCCACAGCATACACGGCATTGTAGATGGTGTAACTTAAGCCAGACATGGTCATGTCAAAAAGAAATATCGGCAAAGCCTCCAAGGTAGCATTTGGTGCACAGTTCTCCTGTTCCAAATCGTCAGATTTTTTCATGCACCAGAAAGCTGACAACCAGAAGTCCTTCAGTGCAATGTCCTCTGGGTCTTTCTTAGGGTCGATTGACCTGAGGAAAGACTTAAAACCAGGAACCTCACTGGTCATGTATTTAAATGTAAGAGCTCCATAGAAATTCTGACTCTCAAAAGAATTGCTTCTCATGGTAACATCCCAGTGAGAAGTGGTGATCCACAACTTTAATGCTGAGAAAAGCAAAACTTGTGAATATCTCAAAATCATCAATGAATCCGTATCACCGTGAATCACAATTACTCTTGAGGGAGATGATATTATCCTGGGCATGAAATTCACCTCGGATTCTGCATGTCGTCTCTCGCTGACAGGGATCTTCTCTGTGAAGGCTGCACAGACATCATGCTTGCCCATCTCCCCTGTCACTTCACGAAGGAACTCCTCGCCCCTGAGATCATCTGTGGTCACCAGACCTACCCAAGTCCATTTAAAATGGACCAGGACCTGGACTATGCCTCGGCACAAGGAGGAGTCCCTGGGAGCCATCTGATAGAGAGAAGGGAACTGGGCCCCGTCCCTCAGGATGGAATCAAACGGGCCAAAGCTGAGCTGACAATAGAGAAATATGGAAAACGTTGAGTTCTGTGAACATGGTCGTAACACTAGACTTGTGGAAAAGTACAAACTCATCAAATATTTTTTTTTCTTTCTGGGGATAATTGCAGTGGATTTAGAATATTCTCTCTTTTACAGGAGAATTTTAACCAATGCAAATTTCTCATTTTATCCCTGTCATTTATCTACTTGCTAAATACAGAGAGCTCTCTGATTCTCCCCTTATTACAACTTCAACAAGAAAGTCTTGTGGATCCTCCCCAAATCGCCAAAATGTGTTTGTTCTCAGCCCAAGAATTACTTGGTATAAGAAAGCCATCGTGTTTCACTCATAGACATGACACTTGCATCATGTTTTTTGCGTGACCCATGTTTACTAAAACCAAAGAATGACAGCATTACTTTAAAAAAATAAAATAAAAGTTGAGCTATATTGGTTGCCTCTTTGAGAGTGGAATGTGAATTTTACATGTTTAAAGTAAATATAGATCCTCCTTCAATGAATTTTTTTTTACAAATTTCATATATTTACATATTAAACCTCTTGTCAAAGTCAGCTATCTTACTGTTCAATGATTAAATCACACATTTTTATGTTATGTGCAATGTACTTGGATCTTGAGATTATGACAAATAACTACTAACATAAAACCAATTTCCATGCTAATATTTTTCTTCAATTGCCATTTAATGTTCTACTTTGACCATAGTAAGTGCTAAAAAGATCAAAATTGAAAACAGTCTTATAATCCCTTAGACCACACATTGAATGACATATGTGTCACACGGCCCCAGGGGTCACTTTTCCCATTCTCACTCAGTGATCAAGTGGGTTCTCCAAAAGATAGCTGTTATTAACTACTTTTTCTCATCCCCTTCCAAGGATGGAAAAGGGCAGAACATTATGGGGGTTTCTAATATTTTTAGTCATGCACTGCAAATGGGTTCCTCATTGATCATCTGCTAGAATTAATAGGCTTCAGAGAAGAAACTTACCAAACAGAAATTTCAAAAAATTGTTCTACCTAAACATTCACCCCAAGTAAGCATGGCCCCAAGGAGAATTCGCTCAAACTCAGAACTCTCACTGTGTCACCCTCACAAAATTGCTCTTCAGTGTGGCTCTCTTCTGGGTTCCAAGGATTTGTGACTTTCTTTGTGTTTTTCATTTGTTATTAATATATCTTTCACCTTCTGTTGCAGAAGTTCATGTCATTGATGCTTGACAAAAACATTGATGCTAGTGTCATCAGGCTAGAATTCTGGTAGTGATGATGGGAACTCCAGCTTTTCGGACTTTTCAACATTCCGAAATTCACACCGTGGACCTTCCCCTTTTACCTTTAAGAGCAATTATCTCTCCAGAATCCCTTTCTCCTTGATGCAATTACCACTTGAATAGTCTGGGACTGGAATCTACAATTCTGAAGGGGGTTCTTTTGTAATACATAAGTACTGAGATACTTCGTATTTGTTTCAGCCAAACACTATTTTATGTACCTCTATATAAAGACCCATAGTCCTTGGGTCTTTTAAAATGTTAATGACTTATTTACATCTGATTTGCTATTGACTGATTTCCATATTCCACTGTAATATCATCTATAATTACATTGTTACTGAGTATATATTCATTTTGACTGGCAGTGAATTTGTAAATCTCACACAATGAATGTGATTACTAAGATATTTCAAGACTCAATAAAAATGTTTTGTCAAAATAATCCTTATGCTAAACTGTTAGAAAATGGGGGAAATTTAGGTATAATTTGCCAACATTTGAACCAATCATTTGACAAAATCTCATTCTATAATCTTATGTTGCAAAAGGTACCAGACATGAGAGAGGAATTGCAACTTAATTCCATTATTTTATGGGAAAGAAAACTAGGTTTCAGTGTGATTTCAACTTGCACAAGTTCATTAAATTAGTAAATAGTAGAGGTTAGATTTTAATCCAGTCCTCTGAATCAAGATGAAATGTGCATTTCCATTCTACTAAGGTACTTTATGCTATTCCTATAGAAAAGATGGGAAACTATGAGAAAATGGTTCAATAAAATTTTAGATAAGTTAGATAAGATAGATGTTTGGGGAGAATTGGAAGGAAATTGGAATATATTATATTGGTACTCAATAATAATTGCAAAAAATAAGTGGTTTAGAGAGGATTCTGGGAAGATGGAAGAATAGATTAAAAATGCCAAGCTCTCCATATTTAGGAGACTTTTGTCTCCTAAATTTATAAAGAAATAAGAGGGGGAGGGAATAAGAGAAGGAGTAATATAGAAGGATTTATAGATTAAGGGGAAAGGATACACTGAGTAAATTAATGGTATAGAGATAAAGAGTAAGGGGAAGGGTAAGAGGAAAGGGTGAGGGAGAGGATAATGATAAGATCCATGGAGGGGACTTAGATTGAGTAATCACAAAGCAAGGTTCTAGGTAGAAGTAAAATAGAGGAGTCAGTAAGAATAGGAATTAAGGGGCAGCTAGGTGGCGCAGTAGATAGACCACCAGCCCTGAAGTCAGGAGGACTTGAGTTCAAATTTGGTCTCAGACACTTAACATTCCCTAGCTGTGTGACCCTGGGTAAGTCACTTAACCTCAAATGCCTAAGCAAAAAGAGCAATAGGAATTAAGATTATGATCTTTTTTATTTTATTACAAAAAAGCAAAGAAAGTAATCATTGATCTCATATAAAGTCAAAGTTAAAATAGATTCAATAAAAAGAGAAAAAATAGGCAAACTGAACTAGATGTAAGCCATCTTAATCAATAATATTTTAGAGTATCTGAAGAAATGAGATAGTAAAAGTGGGAATATAGCTGTCATATAGGAAATGATGAGAAGCCAGATTTCAAAAAATGTTGGGAGACTTGGACTTAAGAAAGATGATGTTATTCATTTTCAGAGATACAGATGAAAAACAAGTGCAATCTTACATAAATTTATATAAATGTGCATGTGCATGTATGTATATGGATTATATAAATATGAATATGTACATGTATGTGTATATACATTAAGAAAAGAATAAATGGGTTAAAGAAGAAATCATAGAAATAATCAATAATTTAATTAAAGAAAATGACAGTAATGAGACAACATATTAAAACCTATGGGATTCAGCAATAGCTGGGATCAAAGGAAAATTTAGATATCTAAAGGTTTACAATGAGCACACCAGGGAATTGGGAATCTAATTTTAAAAACAGAAAAAAAAATAAACCCCCATATCCTCAATTACTTTGAAGATCTTATCAAAGAAAATTGCCCTGGTATTCTAGAACCAGAGGTAAAATGGGAATTGAAGGTATACATGATCATCTCCTGAAGGAGATCCCAAAATAAAAGTTCTAAGGAATGTTACAGTCAAATTTCAGCGATCTCAGGTCAAGGAGGAAATATTGCAAGTAGTCAGAAAGAAACAATTCAAATATCATACAGATACAGTCAAGACAGCACAAGACTTATCAGCTTTTACATTAAATCATCAGGATATCCTGGAGGGCAAAAAAAGCTAGGATCATCTACCCAAGCAAAATGGAGTATAATCCTTCAGAACCAAAAAATGGATATTAAATGAAATAGAGAAATTTCAAACATCCCTAATAAAAAGACCAGAGCTGAATTAAGAAAAAAAAATATGACTTTCAAGTACAACATTGAAGATAAGAATAAAAAAATAAAATCATAGGAGACTTAACAAGGTTACACACTTTACATTCTTACATGGAAAGTTGATACTTGTAATTGTTAAGAACTTTCATCACTGGGGCAGCTAGGAGTGTTATATAAATAGAGAGCAAAAATGTGAGATGAATGTGATGGGATGATATTTTAAAAACTTAAGAGGAATGCACTGGGAGACGGTGCACAAGAGACAGATAGAAGGGATTCAATTAAATCTAATGAACGAGGCAAGACACTGAAATGAGAGTGAAAATAGAACAAATTGGAGGAAATCAAGTGGAAGAAAATACAGATAGCAACCATAACTGTGGGAAAATTTTGAAGCAAGTTACTCTGATAAAAATCTCATCTCTCAAATACATAGAAAAATGGGTTAAATTAATAAAAATGAAAATCAGTCCCCAATTGACCAAATATACAATCAATGATCAAATATACAAAGTTTTCAAATTAAGTAATCAAAGCTATATCCATATGAAAAAGTCATACATTATTACTGATTTGGAGAAATGCAATTTAAAATAATTCTGAGATACAACCTTAACTACTGGACAGAAAAGGAAAATAACTATTGTTGCGGGGATGTGGGAAATTGAGGCACTAATATATTGTTGTTGGAGTAGTGAACTGATTCACTATTATGCAAAATATTTTGGAACTATGCCAAAGGCCTAGAAAATTACAAATACTTCTTGACCTAGGAATATGAATATTAAGTCTGTATCCCAGGCTTAAATAAAAGAGATTTTTAAAAAAAAATGAAAAGGGGTGTGGGTGTGGGTATGGGTGTGAGTGTGTTTGTGGGTGTATCAGTTCTTTTTTGGTTGAAAGTTGAGGAGATGCCCATCCATTTTTGGATGGCTGAACAAGTTGCGGTATATTATTGTGATAGAATATTGCCATACTTTCAGAAATTATAAGCAAGTTTTCTCAGAAAAACCCAGAAAATTTTCAGGAACTGATGTAAAGTAAAATGAGTAGGACAAGGAGAATATTGTCCATAGTAACAGCAATATTGTAAGATGAAGAATTGTGAAAGCCTTAGTTATTCTCATTAATATGATGATCCTAGAAAACTCTGAAGGACTAATGATGGACAATATTGTCCATCCCCTGAAAAAGAACTAATGAAGTCTGAATATAGTTAAAAAAAAAAAAACACTTTTTGCTTTATTTTGGAAGGGAGGGGAGGTTGGTCTCTGTTTTCTTTTACAACATGACTAATATGGAAATCAGTTTAGCATGCCTACATATTTATAACTTTTTCCAATTTTTTTCCTTTCTCAGTGAGGAAATGGGGAGACAA
Source organism: Myrmecobius fasciatus (assembly GCA_023553655.1). Taxonomy (NCBI): domain Eukaryota; kingdom Metazoa; phylum Chordata; class Mammalia; order Dasyuromorphia; family Myrmecobiidae; genus Myrmecobius; species Myrmecobius fasciatus. The sequence goes on along the minus strand of JAJPUD010001257.1, from coordinate 211,112 downwards.
GAAGAGAATTTGGAACTCAAAATTATAAAAAGGAATATTGGCAATTATTTTTATGTGTAATTAAGGGAAAATAAAACACTAAATAACAAATAATAATTTCCAATTAAATACTAAATTAGAAGTCCTAAAAATTAAGATGAGATTAATAAAATGGAGTCTAAAAACATTTCATTAATAAATGAAACAAGGAGTTGGTTTTAATGGGAGGGGATCTAACAGAAAGGATAAACTCTCAGTTAATTTGGTTTTTAAAAAGAAGAAAAATAAATTGCTACAATCAAAATTGAAAAGGTACATATATTAATACCAAAGATGAAAATAACCCAATTACAAGAAACAATTTTACCCAATTATATAACATAAAAATCTAAGTGAAATGGAAGAATATTTACAAAAATATAAATTGCATCGATTAGCAGAAGAGGAACTAGAATATCTGAATAGATCTTGAGAGGTTCATAAATGAACTACATAAGAAAAAGGCACAAGGACCAGACATATTCACAAATGAATTCTAATGAAACATTTAAAAATCACTAATTCCAATATTAAATAAAGTATTTGGAATAATAGACAAATAAGGCATTCTACAAAACTTTTATAAAATAAAAATGATACTGATAACCAAGAGAGTTAAAAATAAAAAAAATTATAGATCAATTTCATTTATGAATATGGATGCAAAAATCTTGAACAAAATATTAGCCAAAAGATTAAAATAATACAAAGATTGCACGTTACGAATAAGTGGGATTTATACCAGGAATACAGAGGTAGTGTAACAGAAGTAAAATGATTAACATAATTGATAGTATCAGTTAATAAATATTTTAAACTATATGGCTATATAATAGATGCATTAAACACTTTTGATAAAGTTCAACATTCATTTCTAATTAAAAAAAAAACACTTGAAAGTATTGCCATAAATGGATTTTTGCTTCAATTGGTAAAAAAAAAAAAAAAAAAAAATCACATTTACCGAAAACCATCAGTAAACATGATGTTAGAAGCCTTTCCAGTAAGAACAATTACCTACTGTCACAAAAAAAAAAAATATTCAGTATTGTTTTGGAAATCCTACTAATGGTAATAAGAGAAGAAAAAGAAATAGAAGGAATCATTGCAGATAACGAGGTATAAATTTTACAGACAATATGATGATACACTTGGAAAATGCTAAAGATTTAAGTAAAATGTTAGCTAAAATAATTACTATATTTAGCAAAGAAAACAAATATAAAATAAACCCATATAAATCATTCAGTTTTCTATAGATCACAAACAAAATCCTGGAAAAAGAGATAGTAAAAAATAAATAAATAACCATCTAAAATAATTCTAGACAGTGTAAAATAGTTGGGAGCTCTCCTGCCAAAACAAACACAGAAACTGTCGAAACAAAATTATGAAAAACTTTTAGATGAATAAGATCATATTTGAATAATTGGAAAAAATTAATTGTTCATGAGTAGGAAGGGCCGATATAACAAAAATGACATTACCAAAACTAATTTATAGATTCAATGCCATCCCAAATTAAATACCAAAAATTTATTTTATTGAATTAGGAAAAAAAAACATATTTATTTGGAAGAACAAAAAGTAAAAAAAATTCACAGAAACAGGTAACAAAATAAAGATAGGAGCTTTAGCCATATAAGATCTTCAATTATATTATCAGGCAATAATTATCTAAATTATCAGATACTGGCTAAGAAATAGATAAGTGGAATAGAATAGACATATAATTTACAGCCACAAATAAATACAATAAGTTTGTATTTGGCATGTATTAAGATTTGGAGATAAGAAGTTATTATTTGGCAAAGATTATTGGGAAAACTGGAAAACACTATGGCAAAAACTTGGCCTAGACCGATATTTTACACCATTTACCAAGATAGGATAAAAATGTTTACGTGACTTAGATATACAAAGATATTCAAAAAAAAAGTAGAAGAACCTGGAACATATTACTTGTGAGTTGAATAATTTTTGAGTAAACAAAAGATAAAGAGAAAAGTTAATGTAAAATGGATAATTTGATTACATTTTGTTAAAAATTTTATACAAATAAAATAAACATAATCAAGATCAAAAAGAAAGCAGAAAATTGGGAGGAAATTTACAAAGCTTCTCAAATATCAGTTCTCCCATGTTTAAAGAACTTTGTCAAATCTATAATTTTTTTTTATTTTTAACTCTCTCTTTGTTATCAGTATTATTTTTGTTTTATAAAAGGAGTTTTGTAGAATGCCTTATTTGTCTATTATTCCAAATACTTTATTTAACATTGGAATTAGTGATTTTTAAAAGTTTCATTAGAATTCATTTGTGAATATGTCTGGTCCTTGTCATTCCCCAATTGATACACAGGCAAAGTATATAAAGAAGCAGCTTTTCAATGAAGAAAGAAAAACAATTTGTTGTTGCCTGAAAAATGCTCTAAGTCATTATAGATTAGAAATATGCAAATCAAAACAACCTTGGGATATTGTTTTGCATCTGCCATATTGGCTAAAATAATAGAAGGGGAAAGTGACAAATGTTGGAGGGGATATGGAAAATATGGAAACTAATTCATGTTTGAAAGAAATAGCATGTTGCTATTAACATAGCTAGATAGCAGGTATGGTGGATTTTCATCTTTATGTACAATTATCTTTGTCATTATACTATGTTGGGGAAATGCTTGTTTTATTCCATAAAAAAATTAAATCAGACAATTTAGCAGTTTTCTCTTCCACACAGAATCAAGTGTTTTACTTTGTATGTGTATTTTATTCAAAGACATTTCAAAATGACGTCTCAGTGTTTCAAATATCATTTAATAGATACTCATAAAGAGCAATTATTTTGAAACATCTAATATTAATTATATTGGTTAAGATAGGCATATCTTTCTGTGAAATGATCAAAGTTATCACCATGGTCATACCACGGTATTCCTCAACTTCCATTTTATGATGTTATTTTTAACCATAATGAATGCTAAAAGGAGTAAAAGCAGGATCTGTTATGTACTCCCTAGGCAACACATTAAATCACTAATCTACAGCATCTGCTCAGAATCCACTTTAACTCCTGTTCAACTGCCAAGCTAGCTCTCAAAAGATTGGTGACTACTAAGCTAACTCTTCCCCTTCGCTCTCTCTCCGCCTCCCTCTCTCCCACCTACTCCTCTCTCCCTCTCTCATCGGCTATGAATGATAGGTTAAGATAAATTTCTAGTATTTTAGTTATGAGCCCCTATGTTCTTCCATGAATATCAGGTAGACTTCATTAGCTTTCAGAAAAGTTATTTACTAAGCAGGTATAACAAGGAGAGTTTGTACCAGAACATTTCACTTAAGCATGGACACATTCTTCACTTAAGCTCAAGGTTCCTGAGAAGAATTAGCTCAAACTGAGAGAACACCTGTGGCCAAAAAAGGTTAATTCACACCTGCTTTCTGGATATTCTTTTTCCTCTTTGTGGAGTCCTCATGAAGATTCACTTCTGGGTTGCTCTCTGCTGAGTTCCAAAGATTAATTTGCTTAGAGAATTTTCAAGCTTCCTTTCTTTGTGTTTCATTAATTATTATTGTATCTTTCACCTCCCATTTTAAAAATAAATATATTTTACCACTTGACAGAGACACTGCTAATGATTCCACTGTACAAGGATATTAGTACCAACAGGAAACTCAGCTGTTGTGCCCTTTCAAAATTCACTAGATCATCCCATGGAAACTTTCTCCTTCTTCCATAAAAGCAATTATTTCTCAGGATTCTCTTACCCTAGATTCAAATACCTTGGCTGGCCTGCTATTAGAGGGCACAGTTATTCACTGGTTTATTTAATACATAAATCCTGGTTATTTAAAATATAAGGCTAGAGTTATGTCATCTTTTTACAGTCAAACACAATTTTTATGTGTTCTCATTTGCTGACCCCAAACCCTTAAGATCTTTTCAAACTGATCAATGCCTTACTTAAATCTGCTTTATGCTTGATTGATTTTTATATTCAACTGAATTGTCTTCTGTGACTTCAGTGTTACTGAGCATATCATTATTTGAACTGAAAGAGTTTGTGAAAATTATAAAATTAATTATTAGGATGTAACAAGACTCAATAAAAATGTCATGTCAAAATTACCCTTATAAAGAGACTGTCAGATAATGAAAAATCTGTGGTTGTGATTTATTCATATTTGAGCAAGTCCCACCTGTGGGAAGTTGTAGAGATCCAGCAGGGTCCCCATCTGGACAGACAGAGCTGAGGTGGCTCCTCCAATGACAGCCACAGACTTGTCCTGTCTTCTGCAGCTGAAATTAGGGACTAGTTGATCCTCTCCAGTCAACCACCTCAAGGAGCTCTCCAAGGTCCTCTCATCACTGTGATAAGCATTGTAGACCTGGAATCCCAGAGAAATGTTGGGCAATAGAGCAGTGTCTTTGTTGATCTCTTCCACAGCAAACTTTATGGCCATAGCCTGCTGGTAGTTTTTGTGGTACCACCTGAGTGAAAGAGAATCAGAATGAGCCATCAAAGTCTGAACTGAAAATAAAATAAAAATGGGCATAATGATAGCTATTCTCTGGCAGGATGATTGTGAGGATTAAATGAAATAATAATTGTACAACTTAACAGGAGCAGTGGGCACCATGTGGCACTTTGCCAGCACTATGAATAGTGGGTATTATGTACAGGAAAGCTATTTGCAGTTACCATCCTTGTCCTGAGGAGAAACCTGCATGAATGAGGATCAGAAGGAGTTAGAGCATTCGAAGCCTGTCCCATTTGTGCCCTCAGTATTTGCAATCAGACCTTCCCAACTGGTTTTGATTTCAAGACCAGAATCTTACCCAGGCCTTCATTATATTCTCCCCTCTAATTTCTCATTGCTCTTAAAGCTGTAGGAGAGAAGAAAGTCAGTTTCCTAAAAGACTGTCGCTTGTCACCAGTCTTTAACCAGACAGTTGATATCTGTTGATGGTAATATTCTCCAGAAGATTTACAATCTGGAAGTGTTTCTCTGTCAGCTCCCCCTTTTAAGAAAAAACAGAAGTTTTCTGAGTGGAAGTAGCTGAGAAGATTGTTCCCTTCACTCTTGTTTTCACAACCAAACTAATTTTATCTGCAAGAAGCAACTCTTTTTTTCCCCATGAGAAGTTACCTGTCAGCTCTTTGAGAATCTGAGAATCTGTGTCCTTTCCTTCCACTTTTTATGAGCTGTCCCTCAAGCCCAAAGACACATCCTCACAAAGTCTTCCTTGGCTCTCTGCACAGATAGTGCCATCCACACCTGGTATTCATTTTGATTATTTTCTCTTCGTATTTCTAAAGCAATTTGTTGTTCTCTCCATTAGCATGTAAGATTCTTAAAGACAAAAACTATCCCATTCTTATTTTTGTATCACCAGTGTCACACAGGACTGCCACCAGTAGGTAATGGCAGATGACAGTTTGATATGGGAGCCACCTGTTAGTGGCTGCTGGGAATCTAATTCTTTTTTTTTTTTTTTTTTTTGCTTTTTGCTGAGATAATTGGGGTTAAGTGACTTGCCCAGGGTCACGCAGCTAGGGAATGCTAAGTGTCTGAGACCAAATTTGAACTCAGGTCCTCCTGACTTCAGGGCTGGGGCTCGATCCACTGCACCACCTAGCTGCCCCTGGGGATCTAATTCTGACCAGCTGCATAGATTCCCTTCATGTGAGAGGATGATAATGATACAAGGAGACTGAGAGGCAGTTGCAGTCTCTGACTTCTCTCCTCCTCCCTTTTTGCCTCCAATTTATTTCATTCCCAATTCCCAAACAACATCTGTGTCAGGAAAGGCTGTTGCAATTCTTCAGGGATGTTATGATTCACAACTGGGGGGGAGCTTTTGGAGAACTGACCTGCCCCTTCACACTTAGGCATGGTTCTTAACCCCAGTTAAATTAATAAATTAATTTCTAGATCACTCATATTCTCTGCAGTTAAAATAAGACTCTGCAGACTCCAAGTTTTGCCTCCGTTTAGGATCATGGTTCATAAGGAAAATAGATCTAAGGCAACAAAGGAAATAGGCTTCAAAGCACCTTACTCTAAAGCTACATATATGCCAGAAACATTTCCCCCTCTAAAGTTAACCCCACTCAGATGGAGAATAATGAAGGGAAAAGGGAAGACGTTCAGTAGAACGTCTTCAAGCATTTAAGATCTATAAATGATTAAGTATATAAGAACTAGCAATCCCAGGCTTTGAGGTTTTCAAAATGCTTTATATATGGGATCTGATTTGATGCTCAGAAGCATCTTGGGATAGAGGTGCCGGTATTATCCAGGAGGCACAGAGAAGTTGAATGTTTTGCCCCACATCACAAAATTAATAAATGTCTGACTCTGGGAAATAATTTCTTTCCTTACAATTTGTTTCCTAACAATTAAAGGTGATATAATTGGGGAGAAGGGTAGGAAATAGCACAAAGTAAAATAGAGAAATGCAACGGTACCTCGATAATGAAATAGTGGAATAGTGAGAGAAAGACAAAGAGAAGCAAGTCATAGAGACAGAGGTCCAGAGGAAGAAGTCAGAAGGTGAGCCTGCCTGGATCAGTGGCATTTTCCCATAATCCATCTCCCATAACCTTGTCACATAGTCCTGGTCACCCTTTAACTCCTTATCCACTTTGCAGTGAAGCTCCTTGGAGAAAGAAATATTGCAGAAAAGAAATGTGTGTGCATCTGTGTGTGTGTGTGTGTTTGTGAGTGTGTATTTAAGTTTGAAACCCACTTTCTCCACTCCAGTTCATAATGTATAGATTCACAGAGATTTACATTTATAATATATTGCATTTACAGTTGTCTGTACTGCCAGACAAAGAGCTGCTGCTGTATTTACTCCTCAATATGTAACAGGAGCAGAACCCAGACAGAATTACAGACTCTGCCTTGTCATAAGAACAATGTTCATACAGTCTAGTAAAATGCAAAAAGTAAGACCCAGTTCTTTTTTGTTCCTTTCTTGACTTCAGCAGAATCTCACTGGAGAAACAAACGCTAAACCCTCACATATCGCTCAAGGGAAAAATCAGATCCCTCTAAATGCCTCTAAATGGGCCATTTCATCACCAGCTTTTTAGATCTCTAAACAGTTGTGTTGACTCGGACTTGTTCCCAAACGTTCTTCTCTCATCACAAAAATACAAAACATTAATGATCTCACAGTTTAGGGACAGCTAGGTGGCACAGTAGATAGAGCACCAGCCCTGAAGTCAGGAGGACCTGAGACACTTAACAGTTCCTAGCTGTGTGACCCTGGGCAAGTTACTTAACCCCAATTGCCTCAGAAAAAAAAAATGATCTCGCAGTTCCCCATTGCAGCTTAGACAGCCATGTTAGGGTTCTCTAGAGTGGGACACAAAGTGTCTGTATATACATGAAGGATGAGAATATGGAAGGTGGGAAAACAAATTACAGTGGAGCCTAGTAATTTTTATTTGTGAGACTTCTCAATGGCAGGGCCCCTGGGAAAGGAATAAGTGCGGCAGGAAAATATAGAGAAACTGAGATCTAGACTGAGCCAAAAAAAAAGTGATATATCAAGATAGAGACAAAGAAAGAAAAAAGTCAGAAACAGAAACAAAAGAGACAATATATAGAGAGGGAAACGGGAAAAGATAGAGACAGAGAGAGCAAGAAAATTCTTTATCTTTAAAGATGAATATTAATTTACAAAAAAAAGTTGAGGAGGACAGAGGAGGATAGAATTATAATGGCACGTAGTAATTGAAGCTTCCCTGTGCACTGATTTTAAAAAGAGAATATTTGAAAAACCATAACAGTAACTCTTTCATACAGAGACCTACTTACTGATGATTCCTGCAGTCCTTGCTAGGCTGATTTGCAAAGGCTGCTGCCCTTGTAAAACTACTCACTCTCACTGAATACAGAGGGAGAAAGCTGCCGATCATCAGATCCCCATCTCTGGCAAGGCTGGGACTGATTTTGGAAAAACAGAGGGACTTCTCACTCCTACACACTGAAGATGGAAACTGCAGGAATAGTGTCAGGACCAGGGTGGAAAACAGCCAGAAAGTAGTTCTCCACATGTGAAGCATCATATCCCTGAATTTCAGATAAAGCCCTGAGCCTTGGAGGAGCCAAGGAGCTGGCTGGACCAAAGGAAAGTCAATTACTTGCATCACTGAATGATGGATAACTGTCCAGATATTGTTGATGTTCTAGCTTCACTACTCCATGTATAACAGAGGACATATGAATGGGGATTTGTCCAGAATACGGACAGTTATGCAAAATCAAGGGCTGCATTTATAAGGCTCCTCTGGCTATTTGCTACCACCGTGTTTCTCAATATCCTTGTAGTTAGGTAAGGAAGGAGCCACTGCTTTTGCACATAAAGAGACATGTGGGATCATAAGGAGCTCTGGGGACTATCCTTGCTTGGACCATCTCCAGCTGGGGCTCTGCATCCAAGGGAAAAACAGAAATGGAATAACATGCTTTCACTTCTCCCCACCATTTCCCAGCAGACATCACAGGGTGAGTGAAACTGTGGAGCGTCACTGACCTATTTTCAACTTTATGTATTTGTGTGTGAGAAAAGGGCTTCAGAGATTCTATGTCTTCCCCACTTTGCTTCTTCTGGAAAAATGTTCTGCTAGGGCATCCTAGAACTGACTGTATCACATAGGCCTCACTATGAACAAACAACACCATTTTCAGTTCAGTTCAGGTCAGGACTGAGTGAGAGCTGATCATTGATGGCCTCAAAGTCCAACCATGCTTTGAGCAAGAGATCATGTGTACCTGAGCTCATATACCCACAATTCAGCATAATCCCTTCCTAAGTCCCATCTCTCACCATGCTCAGAATCATGGAAGTACAGAGGTAATAGTTGTCTAGTACATCTTGTATCCAACAGAATTTCCTTCCACAAAGATCAGCCTTTGAGAGATACCATTGCCTCAAGTTCTCTATCTTAGTACTTCATATTTACAAACTTTTGGAATGCAAATTTTCTCCCTAGAACAGAGAATCATGGGACTTATAATGAGGAGGGACTTCAAGATCATGTCTATTTTAAAGATTACAAGACTCAGGCCCATAGAGATGAAGTAACTTACATCAGGGTATTTAATAAGCAACAGCTGAATCATTCAAGTTCAGGGGATATGGTTTCAAGTACAGAGCCATCTCTACTAGGAAATTTCTTGGTATCAATGTCCCCTATTGAATCTACTTCCAGTTATGATTTTGTATGTCAAGATATTTCTCTTCTAGAACTACCTTTAAGGGAACTCTGAGCATATAAATGAATAAATGGAGACTTAAGTAGGAACTCCAGCACTTGAGAGAAAATCAGCTGAAAGAGGAGAGAAGACAGTAAACCTGGTGCATCCTAAAGTCATGGAGTCCATGGAGTGCCACTATAGGTACTGGTCCTGAGCATCCCTAGTGTCAGGGGTTACCAAGTCCAGTGGGATGATACAGGGAACCTGCCCAGTTTGGATTCAGCTAGGCTGTGTAGTGGACGGAGTACTCCTATACACCGAAGCCCGAAGCTGCAGGATCAGTGTCAAAATCAGGGTAGAAAACAGCCAGAAAGTGTCTCTCTGAATGGGAAGCAGGTTGTGTAGTGGATAGAGCATTGTTCTTATGTCCGTTCAGAACTGATAAAAATATCCTGAAATTAAATCCTACTTCAGACACTGATCTGCTCTATTACTAAGGATGAACCACTTAACTTTGCCTAATCTAACTTTTGTGATCTGTAAAAGGGGTTCATAATAACACATACATAAAACATAGATATATATATAACAAATAATATAACACATTGTTTTGAGTTTAAAAGATAACATGTAAAATACTTTGAAAATGTAATATATAGTAAACTATTAACACAATTAGTCATGTCAATAATAAAAGTTTTAAAAATATGATTATGCCAAAAGATGCAGAAAAATCTTAACAAAAAGCAACACCCCTTTCTATTATAATCACTTGTAAGTGTAGCTATTGATCAATTATTCTTAAATTGATTTTTTAAAAGCATTTATCTAAAACCATTAGCAAGCATCATCTGTGATACAGAAAAGCTAATAAGCTTTTTCTGTAAGATTAGGGGTGACAAAAGGATGCTCACAGCCACCAATATTATTCAAGTACAATTCAAGTATTGTACTTGAAATCCTAAAATAGAGCTATGAGAAATGAAACAGAAGTAGAAGGAATCAGAATAAGAACTGATGCAACAAAGCTTTCTCTTATTGCAGACATCATGATAGAGTTGGAAAATCCCAAAGATTCAATTAAAAAGTTAGTTGAAATAATTAATGATTTTAGCAAAGGAGCAAAATACAAAGTAAATAGATGAAAATCAACAGCATTCTTCTATATCACAAAGAAAACCCTGCAAAAAGAGAGAGTAAGAACTATACCATTTTAAATATCTTTAGACAGTGAAATGGACAGAATGAAGAGACTGCTGGATTCAGTAAGAGCAATATTGCTCAATGAACAATTGTGAATGACTATATTACTCTGAGTACATAAATACTCAAGTCACCTACCAAGAACCTATGCTTTCCATCTATGGAGAAAGAATTAATAAGTAGGAGTTGGTAGACTAGGATTGTGCATGTGTGTTCATATGTCCCTTCTTTCATGCAAGGGATGAGGAAGAGAGGAAGACAGTTCCAAATAGGAAATGTCACCGAATATAAATAAAATTCCATTTCTAAATAAATAAATAGTTAATGACAACCCCTGTGTCCCTTCTTATCTATTCTGAATTTAGGCATTCCCAGAACGTTCAAATAATCTTCATATGGCAGGGATTCCAGGCTTCTTTTCCCTTCACTCTATTTAGATTACAGTGTCTCTTTCTTACCAAAACAGCAAATCGCATGCTGATGAGAAAGTGCAAAATAATGGAACATGAGACTCCTTTTCCATCTTAATAAATGGGTTTTCCATTTATTCTAAGACATTGATACTGTATGCAAAAATCATAACTCTTCCTCATTGAATGCATTTCAGCTTTGCAAACCTTACAACAAGAGAGCAATAAGTGACTATTAATATTCAATGCCAATGGTGAATGAAGTTACCTTTGCAGAAATTTCTGTTTAAGTTTCAATGAAAGCAGATGGGATTTCCATGTGTTATGGTAGTCAGACCAGGGCTGGGTAAGCTGTTAGTTTTTAGGACACTATTTCTAGCCCATCCTTTATACCTGGAGGCAAGAATTTGATCCTCAAAAGGCTGCTCAAACACCCAAAGAGCTGAGAAATCCTACTTTTGCTTCTAATGAGAACATTAACTTATGGTCTAGCCCACTTGTGTGCAGACTTGGTGCTACAGCTCCCAGTTCACCTGCACATGATGCTTCAATTGAGAAGATGATCCCATGGCCATGGATATGTCCATATGCAGAACTGTGTCTGCAGCCTCCATTGGACCTTCACTTGGGGCTTCTACCACTTATCACCTATCACCACAGGACTCTGAGAAAGCTAAAAAATGCTAAAATGATATGGATGGTATCTTTAGGATTACCATACCAGGAATAGAGTCAGGATGTTGGTGAAATCGATGGTGTTCAATTCTGCTGTCCTTATCTGTTATTTTCCTTTTCTGTCATATGAGCCAGTCTGGTAGATATGAAGCAATATCTATGAGTTGTTTTAATTTACATCGCACACTTACCTTAATTGACTACACATACCATTTGACCCCTCAGTAACAGTTCTAGATCTGTATATCAAAAGTTTAAGAAAAAGAAAAAATAACATATATGCACAAAAATATTTATAACAGATCTTATTGTGGTAACAAAGAATTGGAAATTGAGGGGATGTTCATCCATTGGGAAATGGTTAAGCAATTTGTGCTATATGATTGTGATGGAATACTATTATTCCATAAGAAATAATGCTTTCAGGGGCAGCTAGGTGGCGCAGTGGATAGAGCACCAGCCCTGAAGTCAGGAGGACCTGAGTTCAAATCTGGTCTCAGACACTTAACATTCCCTAGCAGTGTGACCCTGGGCAAGTCACTTAACCCCAATTGCCTCAGCAAAAAGCAAAAAAGAAAAAAAAAAAGAAAGAATGCTTTCAGAAGTACATGAAAGTATGACATGAAGTGATATGAAGTAAAGTGAGCAGAACTAAAACTGTACAGAGTAACAACAAAGTTTTATAATGATCAACTGTGAATGATTTAATTACCTCCGCAATGTAAGTATCCAAGACGAGTCCAAAGGGTTTAAGATGAAAACTGCTACCTACCTTCAAAAAACAATCTAATGGAGTTTGACTGCAGATAGCTGCATACTTCTTTTTTTCTCAATAATATTTTATTCTCCAAATACATGTAAAGATAGTTTCCAACATTAGTTTTTTTATTGTTTTGTTTTTCTGACTATAAGTGTATATTGACATTTTTAATACAAATTTGTTTATGAATCATGTTGGGAGAGAAAAATCAGAATAAAAGGAAAAAAAACACTAGAGAAAAACTCCCAGAAAAATATGAATATAGCATGTATTGATTAACATTCAATCTCCACAGTTCTCTTTCTGGATGCAGATGGCATTTTCTATCCAAAGTTTATGGGTATTACTTTGGATCACTGAATCTCTGAGAAGAATCAGATTTTTCATAGTTGATTATCACACAATTTTGATATTATTATGTACAGTGTATTCCTGGTTCTGCTTGTTTCTCTGAGCCTCAATTCATGTAAATCTTTCCAGGCTTTTCTAGAAATCAGCTTGTTCACCTTTTTTTTTATAAAACAGTAAGATTACATTGCTTTATGTACCCAAAATTATCCAGCCATTCCAAAATTGATAGACATCTACTCATTTTCCAATTTTTTTTTGCCATCACAAAAAGAGCTCCTACAAACATTTTTGCACATGTGGATCCCTTTCTCTTTTTTATGATCTCTTTGGGATACAGAACCAGTAGAGACAATGCTGGAACAAAGGGTATAATAGCCCTTTCCTTATAATTTCAAGTTGCTCTCAATGTATTCCTTTGTTCTTCTAATTTGTTTATAGGATCTCCCTTTATGTCAAAATTATCATCCCATTTAGATCTTATCTTGGTATAGGGTGTTAGGTGTTGGTCAATGTCTAGTTTCTGCCATACTAGTTTCCAATTTTCCTCACACTTTACTTCAAATAGTGAGTTCTTATCCCAGAAACGGGGGTCTTTAGATTTATGAAACAAAAGATTACTATAGTCATTGACTGTTGTGTCTTGTGAATCTAACTTATTCCACTGATCAACTACTGCATTTCTTAGCCAGTACCAAATGGTTTTGATGACTGGGGCTTGATAATATCATTTTAGGTCTGGTACAGTTAGGTCACCTTTAATTGCATTTTTTTTGTTAATTCCCTTGAAATCCTTGACCTTTTTTCCCTTTAAGATGAATTTTGTTATTTTTTCTAGCTCTATAAAGTAATTTCTTTGAAGATTGATTGGAATGACACCGAATAAGTAGATAATTTTAGGTAGAATTGTCATCGGCCTACTCATGAGCATGTGGTATTCTTCAAATTGTTTAGATTTAATTTTATTTATGTGTTAAGTGTTTTGTAATTGGGTTCATATAGCTCCTGGTTTTATCTTGGCAGGTAGGCTTCCAAATATTTTATATTACCTACAGTTATTTTAAATGAAATTTCTCGTTCTGTCTTTTGCTGCTGGACTTTGTTGGTAACACATAGAAATGCTAATGATTTGTATGGGTTTATTTTATATCCTGCAACTTTGCTAAAGTTGTGAATTGTTTCAGTAGTTTTTTATTGATTCTCTAGGATTTTCTAAGTATATTATCATATCATCTACAAAGAGTGGTAATTTTGTTTCCTTATTATTCATTCTAATTCCTTTAATCTCTTATGAAAAATTGCTTTAGATTATTATTGATTTGAAGAAATGCAAATTAAAATAAGGTCTATTTCATAGCTATTTGATTAAACAGAAAGAGAAAATAACAATTCTTGCAGAAGATATGGGAAATTGAGACACCAATACATGGTTGGTGGAGTAGAGAACTGATTCACTATTATGTAAAAAAAATTGGAACTATGCCCAAAGACCTATAAAATCATTCATACTCTATGATCTAGCAACATGATTTCTAATTCTATATGCCAAAAGCAATTTTTAAAAAGCAAAAAGGCATATACATGTAAACATATGTGTGTGTATGTATATATGTATGTATGTGTGTATATGTGCATATGTGGGTATATATTAGTTCTTTTCTGATGGCAAAGAATTGAAAATTGAGGGGATAACTGTCAATTGTGGGATGGTTAAACAAGTTGTCATATATGATTGTGATAGAATACAATCATACTTTTAAAAATTATGAGCAACTTGTCCTCAGAAAAAACTCAGAAAGACTTACATGAAGTGATCCAAAGTGATCCAAAGAGAATCAGAATATTGTCCAGAGAAACAGCAATATTGTAAGATGAAAAACTATGAAATCCTTAGTTCCTCTCATTGATCCTATGATCTAAGAAAACTGAAGACTGATGATGAAAAATGCATCTATCCCCAGAGAAAAAACTAGTTGACTCTGAATATGGATCAAAGCAGACTTTTTTTTTTTTGGTTTGGGGAGGGGGAAGGAAGTAGGGTTGGTCTCTGTTTTCTTTTACAACATGATTAATGTGGAAATATATTTGGCATGCCTACACATTTGTAACTTATTCTAAAATGTTCCCTACAACATAGGGAGGGAAGAAGAGAATTTGGAACTCAAAATTTTGAAAATGAAACTTGACAGGTATTTTTACATGTAATTCAAGAAAATTAAAACACTAAATAGCAAATCAAAGTTTCCAATTAAATACTTAATTGGAAATCCTAAAAATTAGTGACATTAATAAAATTGAGTGTAAAAACATTGCTTAATAAATAAAACTAGGAGTTGGTTTTAATAGGTGAAAAGAAACAGCACAAGGGATAAAGCCTCAGTTAATTTTAAAGAAGATAAATAATTAAAAGAGAGAATATACCACTAACAAATATGGAAATAACACAATTGAAAGGAGTAATTTTATGCAATTACATGCCAAATAATTTAGTAATTTAAGTGAATTGGAAAATATTTACAAAAACATAAATTGCATATATTACTAGAAGAGGAAATACAGTAACTAAACGGACCTTGAGAGATTAATAAATAAACTTTGTAATAAAAACACACCAAGATCAAACATATCTAGAGTGAATCAAACATTTAAAGATCAGCTAATTTTAATAATATTTTTAAAGTACTTTAAAAAGGGAGCCTACGAAACTCCTTTGATGAAATAAATATCACATTGCTAACTAAACAACAGAGTTAAAAAGAGAGAAAGAAAATTATTAACCAATTTCATTTCAGAAAATTGAAGCAAAAATCATAAACAAAATGTTAGATAAAAGATCCCAATAATAAATTACAAAGATTACACATTATGACCAAATCAGATGTGTACCAGGAATGCTGGGGCTGTATAACAAAACAAAAATAATTAACATAATTGATTACATCAGTAATAAATATAAAAAATAATCATGGTTATATCAATAGGTGCAGAAAAAGCTTTTGATAAAGTTCAACACTAATTTCTAAAAAAAAAAAAAATTAAAAGTATTGGCATAAATGGATTTTTCCTTGAATCGATATTTTTTAAAAGAGCATTTATCTAAAATCCTATTTCTTATAAAGATAAATTAGAAGCCTTTCCAGTAAGAACAGCTGTGAAATAAATATACTTACTGTCACAAACAATATTCAGTATTGTATTAGAAATCTCAGTAATAGCAGTAAGAAAAGAAAAAGAAGTAATCATAATGAGCAATGAGGTGTGAAGCTATCTATTTTACAGACAATATGATGACAAACTTGGAAAATCCAAGGCAAATAAAATGTTAGTTAAAACAATAGCTTTAGCAAAGTAGTCAAATATAAAATAAATCGATATAAATCATTCATATTCCATAGTCACAAACAAAATCCTGTAATATGAGGTAGTAAAAGATAACCCACTTAAAATAATTCTAGAGAATGTCAAATGCCTTAGGAGTATTCCTACCAAAACAGAGAAATTTTATAAATAAAACTATTTTAAAAATTATAAAAATACAATTACATTTGAATAATTAGAGAAATATTATTCATAGATAGGAAGGGTCAATATGAGAGAAACAATAATATCACTAAAATTGTAAAAAAATTATAAATCTTTTTATAATGCCATCCAAATTAAATTATGAAAAAAGTTATCCTATTGAATTAGAAAAAAATAACAAAATTTGTTTGGAAGAACAAAAAGTCAAGAATATCACAGAAACTAATAAAAATAACACAAATGAAAGAGGTTTAACAGTAATGGATCTTAAACTATATTATAAAGCAATAATTATCAAAGTTATCTGGTACTAATAAAAAGAATGATCAATCAGTGGAATAGAGTAGACATATAATTTATAGCCACAAATAGAATAGCCTTGTAGTTGATAAGTATTAAAATTTTGGGTTAAGAATTGAAAATTTAATAAAAATTGTTGGGAAAACTGGAAATTAGTATGGCAGAAACTGGGCATGGGGCAATTTCTTACACCATCTACCAAGAAATGATAAAAATGGTTAAATGACCTGGATACTGAGAGATATGCAAGAAAATTAGCAGAACATGGAATATATATTACTCATCAGAATTATGGATAGTTGAGTCTCTTAGGCCAGTCTGTCCTGGTTGCAAGCAGGTGGTTTGGCAGATTTGCTATAAAAGCCAAATTCTAAACCAGTGAGCCCGGGAAGAATGCCAGACTTAATCACCATTACCCAGCCCTGGACATCAATCAGCAGAACTGATCAAGTAAAATCAAAGATAGATCTAATTAAAAGAGATAAGGAAAGAAATGATATTTTATTAAAGGGTACCATAGAGAATAAAGCAATATCAATACTAAACATATATGCACCAAGTGGTATAGCATGGAACTTCCCAGAGGAAAAGTTAAAAGAAATGCAAAAAGAAATAAACAGCAAAACTATACTAGTGAGGGATCTCAACCTGGTTCTCTCAGAACTAGATAAATCAAACCACAAAATAAATAAGAAAGAAGTTAAGGAAGTCAACAAAATGTTAAAAAAAAAAAAAGTTAGGTATGATAGATCTCTGGAGAAAATTGAATGGAGACACAAAGGAATTTACTTTTTTTCTCAATGGTTCATGGAACTTATACAAAAATTGACCATGTGTTAGGGCATAAAAACCTCAAAATCAAATGCAGAAAGGCAGAAATAGTAAATGCATCTTTTTCAGATCATGATGCAAAAAAAAAATCACATGCAAATAAGGCCAGGAGAAAATGGACCAAATGTTAATTGAAAATTAAATAATCTAATCCTAAAGAATAAATGGATAAAACAGCAAATCATAGACACAATCAATAATTTCATCCAAGAGAATGACAATAATGGGACAACATATTTGTTGTCTCAAATTGGTGGGATGCAGCCAAAGCAGTTATAAGGGGAAATTTTATATCTCTAGATGCTTACTTGCATAAAACAGAGAAAGAGAAGATCATTGAATTGGGCTTACAACAAAAAAGTTAGAAAAAGAACAAATTAAAAACCCTCAATTAAATACCAAATTTGAAGTTCTGAAAATAAAAGAAGAGATTAATAAAACTGAAAATAAGAAAACTATTGAATTAATAAATAAAACTGAGTTGGTTTTATGAAAAAAATCAACAAAATAGATAAACCTTTAGTTAATTTGATTAGGAAAAGGAAAAAAGAAAATCAAAGTGTTAGTCTCAAAAATGAAAAGGGAAAACTTTCCACCAATGAAGAGGAAATTAGAGCAATAATTAGGAGTTATTTTGCTCAACTATATGCCAACAAATTTGATGATCTAAATGAAATGGAGGAATATCTACAAAAATATAGATTGCCCAGGTTAACAGAAGAGGAAATAAATTATTACATAGTCCCATTTTTTAAAAAAAGAAACAGAACAAGCTATTAATCAACTCCCTAAGAAAAATCCCCAGAGCCAGATGGATTTACATGGGAATTCTCCCAAGCATTGAAAGAACAATTAATTTCAATACTACATAATTTTTTTTGAAAAAAATAGGGAAAGAAGGAATCCTGTCAAATTTCTTTTATGACACGGATATGGTGCTGATACCTAAATCAGGTAGGGTGAAAACAGAGAAAGAAAATTATAGACCAATTTTTCTAATGAATAGTGATGCAAAAATTTTAAATAAAATATTAGCAAGGAGATTACAGAAATCATCCCCAGGAAAATACACCATGTCCAAGTAGGATTTATACCAGGAATGTAGGACTAGTTCAGTATTAGAAAAACTATCAGCATAATCAACTATATTAATAATCAAACTAACAAAAATCATATACTATCTCAGTAGATACAGAAAAAGCATTTGATAAAATTCAACACCCATTCCTATTAAAAAACACTAGAGAGTATAGGAATAAATGGGCTTTTCGTTAAAATGATCAATAGCATCTATTTAAAACCATCAACAAGCATCATATGTAATGAGGACAAACTAGAACCATTCCCAATAAGATCAAGAGTGAAACAAAGCTGCCCACTATCACCATTACTATTCAATATTGCATTAGAAATGTTAGCTTTGGCAATAAGAGAAGAAAAAGAGATTAAAGCAATTAGAGTAGGTCATGAGGAAACCAAATTATCACTCTTTGCAGATGACATGATGGTATACTTAGAGAACCCTAGAGAATCAACCAAAAAACTACTAGAAACAACTTCAGCAAAGTTACAGAATACAAAATAAATCCACATAAATCACCAGCATTTTTATATATTACCAACAAAGTTCAGCAGCAAGGGATACAAAAAGAAATTCCATTCAAAATAACTGTTGATAGTATAAAATATTTGGGAATCTATCTGCCAAGGGAAAGTCAGGAAATATATGGACAAAACTACAAGACACTTTCCACACAAATAAAGTCAGACCTAATCAGTTGGAAAAATATCAAGTGCTCATGGGTATGCCGAGCAAATATAATAAAAATGACAGTACTACCCAAACTAATTTACTTATTTAGTGCCACATTAATCAAACTCCCAAGAAATTATTTTACAGATCTAGAAAAAATAATAGCAAAGTTCATCTGGAAGAACAAAAGGTCAAGAATTTCAAGGGAATTAATGAAAAAAAAAAAAAAGGCCGATGAAGGTGGCCTTGCTGTACCAGATCTAAAACTATATTATAAAGCAGCGGTCATCAAAACCATTTGGTACTAGTTAAGAAACCGAATAGTTGATCAGTGGAATAGGATAGGATGACAGGACATATCAGGCAATAGCTATAGCAATCTAGCATTTGACAAACCCAAAGACCCCAGCTTTGGGGATAAGTGCTCACTATTTGACAAAAACTGCTGGGAAAATTGAAAACTAGTATGGAAAAAATTAGGGCTTGACTCACACCTAACACCACATACAAAGATAAGATCTAAATGGGTTCATGATTCAGACATGAAGAGTGATATTATAAGCAAATGAGAGGAACATAGGATAGTTTACCTCTCAGATCTGTGGAGATGGAATAAATTTATGTCCAAAGAAGAACTGGAACTCTTAATTAAACACCAGATAGATAATTTTGACTATAAGTTAAAAAGGTTTTGAACAAACAAAACTAATGCAGATAACATCAGAAGGGAAGCAATAAATTTGGGAAATCATTTTTACATTTAAGGGTTCTGACAAAGGCCCCATTTCTAAAATATAGAGAGAATTGTCTCATATTTACAAGAATTCAAGCCATTCTCCAATTGATAAATAGTCAAAAGATATGAATTGACAATTTTCAGATGAAGAAATGAAAACTATTTCTAGTCATATGAAAAGGTGCTCCAAATCACTATTGATAAAGAAATGCAAATTACAACAACTCTGAAATACCACTACACACCTGTCAGATTGGCTAAGATGACAGGAAAAGATAATGACGAATGTGGGAGAGGATGTGGGAAAACTGAGACACTGATACATTGTTGGTGGAACTGTGAAGAGATCCAACCATTCTGAAGAGCATTTTGGAACTATGCTCAAAAAGTTATCAAATTGTGCATACCCTTTGACCCAGCAGCATTTCTATTGGGCTTATATCCCAAAGAGATCTTAGAGGAGGGAAAGGGACCCATATGTGCAAGAATGTTTGTGGCAGCCCTTTTTGTAGTTGCTAGAAACTGGAAACTGAATGGATGCCCATCAATTGGAGAATGGCTGAATAAATTATGGTATATGAATGTTATGGAATATTATTGTTCTGTAAGAAATGACCCGCAGGATGATTTCAGAGAGACCTGGAGAGCTTACAGGAACTGAAGCTGAGTGAAATGAGCAGCACCAGAAGAGCACTGTACAAGACAACAACAATATTATAGAACGTGACTCTTTCCAGCAATGAGATGATTGATGCCACTTCCAATGATCTTGTGATGAATAGAGGACTGTAGGAACTAAGTGTGGACCACAGGATAGCATTCTTACTTTTTGTTGATCGTTTGCATTTTGTTTTCTTACTCACTTACTTTCTTTGTTTGATCTGATTTCTCTTGTACAGCAAGAGAATTGTATAAATATATTTATACATATTAGATTTAGCATATATTTTAATATGTTTAACATATATTGGATTGCTTGCCATCTAGGGGAGGGGAGGAAGATGAAGGAGAAAATCTGAAATGCAAGGCTATGCAAGGGCCAATGTTGTCAAATTACCTGTGCATATGTTTTGAAAATAGAAAGCTTTATTTAAAAAAAAAAAAGAAAAACATGGAAAGATTTACACCAAAAATTTAAGAGCAAAATGAACAGAACCAAGAGAACATCTTAAACAATAACATATTTTGACTATTATAAATACCCAAATTAACTGCAAAGGAAATGTGGTGCAAGATGCTATCTGTATCCAGAGAAAGTGATGACAAATAGATGTATAATAGAATAATTTTACATATATTAGTCTATTTGTGCTTGGAGATGGCCATCTCTAGGAAAGTGAAAAGTGAAGGAAACAAAAAAAGAAATTTGCAAGTAACTTTTTGATGGTTTGAAGGCAATAACCACTTGCACATGACCTATTTCCAGGTTCATGTGCTATAACCTTTTCTATGTTGAGAAAATGCTTATTTTATTCCATAAAGAATTAAAACTAGACAGTTTAATGGTTTTCTCTTTGACACAGAAATATGTATTTTATTTCAATACATATTTTCTTCAAAGACATTAAGAAGCAATAATTAATATATATATTTAAAAGTCTAGCAGTATATACAAGTTTTTATCTTGATATTCCAAATATCATTTAATAGAATCTTATTCAGAGCACTTATTTGTGAACATCAAATAATAATCATGCTGGATGCATTAGGCATAAATTTCTGTGCAATGATTACATCTTATAATCATTTCAACAGTTAGATGCTACCAAGTTAGATGCAAAGTACATGAATCTTAGAGACCATGAAAAACAAAAGTTAGCACCATGATAATATTAGCTTTGCCAATGATATTCCTCAAGCTCCATTTCACGAAATTATTTCACTAGAGCTAATACTAAAAGGAGTAAAAGCAGAATCGATAATGTGATCATCCATTCAATCCCAAAGAGTAGCACCTGCTCAGAGTCCCCTTCCCCAACTTCACTCAACTGTCAAGCTGGTTCTCCAAAGTTTGCTTACTACTAAATAATTGCTCCCTCTCCCTGTGTGTCTGTCTCTGTTTCTCTCCCCTGCTAAGAAGATAAAAGGTTATGCAACTTTCTAATGTTTTAAATCATCCATCCCAAATGGTATGCTTTTTCTGGATTATCAACTAGACTTAATTAGCTTTAGGCAAAGATATTTACTAAGCAGGAATTGTAAGGATGGTTCTTACCCAAACATTCCACCTAAGCAAGGGAATATTCTTCATTTAAACTCCAGGTTCTCTAGGAGAATTGCCTGAAACTGAGAGAACACCTATGGCCAAAAGGCTAATTCACACCTGCTTCCTGGATGTCTTTTTTCCCATTGTGGAGACCTCAGGAAGTTTCTCTTCAGTGTGGCTCTCTACTGATTTCCAAAGATTAATTCCCCTCTACAATTTTAAGCTTCCTTTCTTTTTGTCTCCTTTGTGATAACTGTATTTTCCAGCTTCCAATACAAAAGTTTATGTCTTAGACTGCTTGACAGACTATTTTGATTCAAGTGCACAATGCTACTAGAAGTAATGGTAATTCCATCTGTTATGACCTTTCAAAGAACATAAGAACATCGTGTGGAAACATTCTCCTTCCCATTTAAAAGAAATGACTTCTTAGGAGTCCCTTACCTCTATATTCAAACACCATTTGACAGATCTGCTTTTAGAGAGCAATACTGCACTGCTTTGTTATTAAACACATAAAGCCAGGGCAATTTCATCTTTTTTCAGGAAAATACAGTCTACTTTTTGTGCTCTCATTTACTGACCCAAAACCCACAAGGTTTTTCAAACTGATTTATGCCTTATTTACATCCACTCTATGGTTGCTTGATTTATATATTCAATTGGATTGTCTTGTTACTTCAGTGTCACTGAGAATACTTAAATTTATTTGAACTAGCAGAGGCTGTGAGCATCAAAATATGAATGT
Organism: Myrmecobius fasciatus; assembly: GCA_023553655.1. Taxonomy (NCBI): domain Eukaryota; kingdom Metazoa; phylum Chordata; class Mammalia; order Dasyuromorphia; family Myrmecobiidae; genus Myrmecobius; species Myrmecobius fasciatus. The sequence goes on along the minus strand of JAJPUD010001257.1, from coordinate 188,390 downwards.
CATTATTAAGATATAACAAGACTCAATCAAAATTTCATATCCAAATTACCGTTATAAAGAGACTGTCAGATAATGGAAAATCTGTAGTAATAATTTACCCATATTTGAACAAGTCATTTCACAAAATCTCACTGTACACTCTCATAGATCCAAAGCTACAATGGATAAGTGAGGATTTTCAGTTCAACCCTCTTGTTTTTTCAGTAATAAACAAAGGTTAGTGGACTCTGACTTGTCCAAATACATACAAGTAGTAGGTGGACCAAGTGAAATTGAATCCAGGCCTCAAAATTCAAAGCTAATGGACCTTTCACTGTATCAAGTGATTTCATGCTCTTCCTATGGGAAAGATGGAGAAAGGTGAGCTAGGCAATAGTCCAATTTAGTCAATGTGGAAATGATTGGATGTATCATTAATGGGATAATGTCACTTCAGAAGGAAATGTATAATAGAATGTTCCAGGAAGCTACTCTTTGTCCTGAGATTTTTGCCCCATTTTATATGGTGTAGGTAAAGCCCAACGATGATTCACTTACTAAATTTGCAAATAATAGAAAGCAGAGAGTGCTAACTTCAGCATGTATAGCAGAGTGCAGAAGGCTCGAAAAAAGGTTTAATCTGCCAATGCTAGTGGGCTGAATCTAATAAATGAAATGAAACAGATATTAATATTGAATCTTTAAATTGGGCTCAAAAAAGCCAAATTCATAAGACCAAGAAGGCCAGAAAGGGGCTAAGGAGGCAACATTCCATATAAAAATGATGTGACAAACTCACCAATCTGTTAAAGATCACCAATGTGTTAAAGAAGCCACAAAAACTCATGAAATCTTATTCTTCAGAGAGAAGCAGAGTGGCCACGATGAAGGAAAACTGTCACAATCTGTGTTACTTCGACTCCATCTGGAGCATCATGGTCAGCACAGGAAAGGACAAATACTATTTTAAGAGGAACACTCATGATCTGGAGATTGCTCATTGCAGAAAGATAATTCTTTTATACTTTCTCATTGGTTCCCTATCTCACCTGCTAAAGTCATTATTCCAAAACTTGCCATCAAATAGCAGCTAGTGAGCAGTATAAATAGAACACTGTGTCATAAAGACCTGAGTTCAAATTAAGTCACATGTCCTTTGTATAGCTTAGTTTAGTTTCTTCGTGGGCATACATGGGTATAACAATAGCACCCACCTTGGTGCTTTCTGATTCTTTCTCACTCAGGTGGCTCCACAAAAACTACCAGCAGGCTGTGGCCATAAAAGGGACTCTGTTCTGTTACCCAACATTTCTCTGGGATTCCAGGTCTACAATGCTTACCACACTGATGAGAGGACCTTGGAGAGCTCCTTGAGGTGGTTGACAAGGGCAGCTAGTGCCTAATTTTAGCTGTAGAAGTCAGGATATATATATATATATATACAAAATGAAGCTAACACAGGTAGTAATAACTATGTGCCATACACTTTATGGCTGTATAGTAAAATACAAAAACCAAATTACTATATAAATATGAGCCTTCTTAAATTCCCTTGCAGTATTCCTTCCACACACACTCTTGCCTGATGACTTTGCCTCATACACATACACAAGAAAACCTGTCATTGTTAATGATTTCCTTTTTCACTTTTCATAAAGAAAAATTATTAGTCATGTACCCAAAATATCTTTCATCTCACTATAAAGTATATAAAGCAGTTCCTAACAATTGTAATCTGAAAACACCCCAATGCTATCTGATTTCATCTTCTTCACTACATTTATTGCCTTCTCTATCATTTCCACTCTCTCCCTAACCCATCATCTCTCCCTGTTTAATCACTATTTCTCAACTACTTACAGATATGTCCATTTTCCTCATTTCAAATCCTAGAAACACTGCTTACTAGATCTTACTAGTACTGATAGCTCATGTCTAATACCTCCTCTCCACTTCATGGCTTAATCTCTTAACAAATCCAACTATATTCACCACCTCCTGTTACCCTCCTCTAACTTGCTTCTAAACCCTCTGCATTAGAGCATCTAAAACTCAGACAGAAATCGCTCCCTCCAAAGTCATCTATGATCCGTTCATTGTCAAATCAAATAGATTTTTCTGAAATCCTCCTCCATGTTGACATCTTTGCACCTTTGTCTACTATTGATCATGCCCTTTTCCTGATACCTTGCCTTCTCTTGGTTTTTCAGTTTTTCTTCTGCTAGCCGGATGCCTGATTCCTCTTAGTCTCTTCTGCTGCATATGCACCAAGTTTGGGATGCAGTGAAGAGAACATTGAATCTTGAATCAGGAAGATTTCAGTTCAGATCTGTGCTTAGACTGGGTGGTCCACCAGTGGCAAGTCTTCTCTCTGTATGCTTCAGTTGGGAATACTAACTACATCACAAGGTTGTGGGAAGGATCAAGTGAGCTAATATTTGTGAGGCCATTTAGCACAGTGCCTGGCACACAGCAGCCACTCTCTAAATGTTTAATCCAACCCTACCCAATAAATGTTTAGAATGCATCAGACCCAATATCACCCACCAGTGGGACATTGTAGAGCTCCAGAAGGGTTCCCATTTGGACAGACTGAGCTGAGGTGGGTCCTCCAATGACAGCCACAGACTTGTCCTGACTTCTGCAGCTAAAATTAGGCACTAGCTGCCCTTCTCCTGTCAATCACCTCAAGGAGCTCTCCAAGGTCCTCTCATCACTGTGGTAAGCATTGTAGACCTGGAATCCCAGAGAAATATTGGGTAACAGAACAGAGTCCCTATTTATCTCCTCCACAGCAAACCTTATGGCCATAGTCTGCTGGTAGTTTTTGTGGAGCCAACTGAGTGAGAAAGAATCAGAAAGCACCAATAAAACCGGAATAGAAAATGTATTTCAAAAGAAAAACTCTATTAAATGAGGTTCAAAATAAAGCACTCCAGTTCATTTTGGGTCTGTAATAACAACAGCAAAAATAATAGTAACTAACATTAAGTGGTGCCAGTTTCTGTGTTCAGCAACTTAAAATTATTATCTGTTTAATCTTCATGACAACCCTGGGAGAAATGTGCTGTTATCCTGATTTTAAAAATGGAAAACTGAGAAAAACAGAGTGATTTGTTCAATAAGTGTCTGAAACTGGATTTAAATACAAGTATTTCTGATTTGAGACCTTTTCTACTAACCACTATTTCTGCCTCAAGCTGATTATAAATAATCCCTCGAGTCTGTACTATTCCCTTTGTATGATTCCTATGATGTTTATGGCCATTTTCTTTGACTTCCTTCATTGAATGTATTTGCCAAATTCATTCATTTATTCCACCAATAAATATTGAGCAAATATGATGTGCTAGATAATGTCATTGATCCAGATGGTCCTTGTTCCCAGAGAGTTCTATGATACAATAAGGGAGGCAAGAAATGCCTTTAATAAAAAGCAACAGGGGATATGTGAAAATGCATAATAGAGAAAAATATCAGAATGATGAGTGGGGGGAGCTCATTTCCAAATGAAGTCATAAGAAAGGCTTCCCTGAATTTTGTCATATCTCTTAAAGGAGAAGCTTTAATCAACTAGCAAATATTGACTGAACATCTATTATGTGCAAGCTGTGGTAGTAGGCAGTAAGAATTCAAAGTAAAGACTGAAAAACTCCTGAAGACTATGTCAAATCAATAAATTGATAGGACTGGACTGCTGATTTTAGACACAGCCTTAAAATCTGGGCAAATCACTTAACCTCAATCTGCCTCAGTTTCCTCACTTGTAAAAATGAGAAAAAGAATAATAGCACCTTTCTGGCAGCATAATTGTAAGGATCAAATGAGATCCTTCATAGCATTGGTAAGCACTATGTGGCACTTTATCGGCACTCTGAGTGATGGAGTAGTAGGAGAGCTACTTATAATTATGATTATTATTACTGAGGAAAGAACTATTTAACAAGGATCAGAGACAGATTGGGTAATTGGAAGCCCGCCACATTTGTACACTGAGTATTTACAGTCAGCTCAGTGTGGCTTTCTTTCACGACCAGAACCTTTTCCAGGCCTTTGTTCCTTTCTCCCCACTTCTTTCTTTTTTCTTTTAAAGCTGTGAAACAGGAGCTAGTTCCTAAAAGACTGTCACTTCTAATCAGTCTTTAAGCAGGAAATCTGCACCAAATGACTCACCTGGTTATATCAATATTCTCTGAAAGATTTTCCATCTGGAAATGTTGCCCTGTTAGCTCCCTCTCTTAAGGAAAATGAGAGAAGTTTTCTGAGAGAGAGTAACTGAGAACAGAATCCCTCTGTCTGCCCCTTCACTTTTGTATTCTTGTTTAAACTGATTTTACCTGCAAGAAGCAGCTCTTTTTTGACCATGAGAAGTTGCCTGCCAGATCTCTGACAATCTGGGATTTTGTATACATACTTTCTGAGTTTTACTTTTACCAGCTGTCCCCAAGCCCAAAGGCACAGCCCTCACCAAACCTTTCTTGGCTCTCTACAAAGCTGGTCCCCTCCACACCTGCTATTCATTTTTGTTTTATTCTTTTTATATCTATGTGTGAATATGTTCCCATCTCCATTAAAATGTAATTTCCTTGAGGACAGGAACAATCAATTCTGATCTTTGTATCACCACAGTATAGTACAGGATGTGGCACAAGGACATGTTTAACACATGGCAATTGAATTAATTTATTTCTAGATTGTAGAATCTCTGCAAGTAGAAGTCACTACAGACTCAGCTTTTTTGTCTCCATCCAGGATTATGGTTCAAGAACATTTTGTGAGGGACCCTAAAAAGTCATGTCAGCTGCTAGGATTCTGCTAGAATCAGTTCATAACAGCTCCAAAGAGTTCATTTTAAAACTTTCAGTGAAAGCAATTATAACTAGAAATTGGAAAATGCTATCAACAGGGCTTGATTTATTGCTTGACTAATTTCTAGATTTCATGAAATAATAGGAAAATGATAATTAGATTAAATGAAAAAGTTTCTGATACATTTCCAGAGAGTTTTTGTTCAAACATTTACAAGCATATCCCGAGTGTCCCTGACAACTTATGGGAATGGAAAAAAGAACCAGATGAAGTTTAAATATCAATAAGTTGGCTAAACACAGGATTCTCACATTGATGAGGATTATTATTATTATTATTGAAACATTCTAGGCTTCTGGCAGGAATTCTGAGGCAATATCCTAGAATAATTTCAGCCTGTAGCATAATTTCATGCACTTTTTTCTTTATCCCTTCCTGGGTGTTCCTTTCTGGCCTAAGCAAGATCACATAACACTTAGGAATAAAGATACAACCCAGTGACCCAGCACTGGAGGCCAGGATAGAGAAGATCTCCACAATGGGCCATGGCTTTGCCCTTGGTGCTCTGATACCTGGACAGGAAGGAGACCCAGACACTGCAGAACACCAGCATGTTGAAGGTGATGAACTTGGCTTCATTGAAGGCCAGGAAAGCCACCGTGAAACTCCCCAGAGCCAGCAAGCCCATGTAGCCCAGGTCACACTAGAAGGCAATACCCGAGCCCTCATTACGTTGAATGATTTACTGAAGTTGGAGCTGTATTTACATTTTCCTGGAGTGGTCACAGTGAAGGGAAATGTCATGAAGCTGGGATAAATTTTGCAATCAAAAAACTTATAGTAAACAAACTCATATGCCTTCCAAAAGAGTGAATAACAGGCTTCTGACAATGTGATTGCCACTTGCAGGAAAACGCCATGCAACCATCATCAGTGTCTATGCTTCCACCAGGACGAATCCTGATGAGATCAAAGAAGAAAAAGTTTGTGTGTCTGGACACCCTTTTCATTAATGTGCCAAGAGAAGACAAGCTCATAATTCTGCATGAATTTAATTCTAGAGGAGGATCAGACTACCAGACATAGAGAGGAATGGAGTTGGAAACAGCAACAACAGTCGTCACTTACTACTGAAGACTTGTGCATCATTTTATTGCTGAGAAGAGCTAAGTCATTCATCAAACAATATTGCTGTTACTGTGTACAATATTTGCCTGGCTCTGCCGATATCACTTTGCATCAGTTGATGTGTTTCCAGGTTCTTCTGAAAGCATCCTGCTTGTCATTTCTTATGGCATAATATTATTCCATCACAATCATATACTACAGTTTGTTTAACCACTCCCCCAAGTGATGGGCATCCTCTCAATTTCCAATTCTCAGCCACTGCTATAATTTTTTTTAAATAAATAGGTCCTTTTCCATGACATAGCATTTTTACTTTCTGTTGTTTGCTTGCATTGTTTGTTTTCTTCCTTCTGGATCTGATTTTTCTTGTACAGCAAGATAACTGTATAAGTATGTATACACATATTGGATTTAACATATATTTTAACATGTTTGACATGTATGGAACTACCTGCCATCTGGGGGAAGGGTTGGGGGAAAGGAGGGTTAAGTTTGGAATAGAAAGTTTTGCAAGAGTCAATGCTGAGAAATTACCCATGTATATGCTTTGTCAATAAAAAGCTTTAATAAAAACATAAGATAAAATAAATAGGTTCTTTTCACCCCTTTTTTGTTTTTGGAATATAGCCTAACAGTGGGATAGCTGGACCAAATGATATACACGGATAACCCTTTGATCAAAGTTCCAAATTGTTATTCAGAATGACTGGATCAATTCACAACTTCACCAACAGTGCATTAGTGGCTCCGTTTTCTCCTCCCGTTTATCATTTTCCTTTTTTGTCATATTAGTCAATCTGATAGGTGTGAGGTAGTACCTCAAAGTTGTTTAATCTGCATTTTTCTAATCAATAGTGATTTATAGCATTTTATATAACTAATTTTGATTTCTTTTCTGAAAACTGCCTACCTTTCAGGCCTCATTTTACTACATTTTTAAGGGTTGTTTTTTTGTTGTTGTTGTTGTTGTTTTTTACTTTTTTATTATTTACATTTTACACAAAAATTTCCCCCAGTTTTCTGCTTTTCTTTTCATTTTGGTTGCATTGGTTTTGTTTTTGCAAAATCTTTTTACTTTTATGTAATCAAAATTATCTGTTTTACATTTTGTACTATTCTCTATATATTCTTTGGTCCTAAATTCTTCCCTTATCCACAGATTTAACAAATAAACTATTCCATGCTCCTCTAATTTGCTTATAGGCTACTCTTCATGTGCAAATCATGTACTCACTTTGACTTTACCTTGGTATAAGGTGTGAGATGTCAGTCTATACCTAATTTCTGCCATTCTGTTTTCCAGTTTTCCCAAGAGTTTTAGTCAAATAAATAATGAGTTTTTGCTCCAAAAGCTTGGATCTTTGGATTTATCATATACTAGGTTATGGCCATTTACTATAATGTAATATGCACCTAATCTGTTCTACTGATCCACCACTGTTTCTTAGCCGGTACTAGACCATTCTGATTATTACTGCTTTATAATACAGTTTGAGATCTGATATAGGTAGACCATCTTCCTTCATATTCTTTTGATTCTCTTGATATCATTGACCTTTTGTTCTTCCAGATGACTTTAATTTTGATAGTTTTGTTGGCATAGAACTGAAAAAATAGATTTAAGTATCTATTTTATTATCTATTTTATTTTAAAGGATTAATCTTAAAAGAAAATAACTTATGGAATATCTTGTGCTGCCTCAAAGGGAATTCCAATTTATTAGATTTGTTATTTAATAAGGGATTAACACTTGTATATAGAGCATACTCTGAAATGCAGATTGTACAAGGATTTAAAAAGATTTGAAAGCAATGGTCTATATGGGTATAATATCCAGTTCATTTGAGTATGGTTAATAATTAAATATATGTTGCTATAGACAGCTTAGTTGATCTTAAACTTAGGTATAGAAGTCACCTACTTATAAAGGGTGTTGGGGGTGAATGAGTTGTTCTATTCTTCCCATAAGCTTTACAGATATTTTGGATTTTTGTACTCTTGGCATTCAAATGTTATTATAACTTTATTATATATTTTTTCATTGTTAAATGCTTCCCATTAATATTTTGTTCGTATTTTCATACCAAAGTGACTTCTGCCAGATCCCTTTTTTTTTTTTTTTTTTTTTGCTTTTTGCTGAGGCAATTGGGGTAGTAAGTAAACCGACATAAGAAATTTCTGGTGATTACTGTTAAGAATTCATTTCTAATGAAAATCTAAGAAGATGTTGCTAAAAACGGAATCTACATTTAATTAAATCAAGATGACTAATGAGATTTCACCTCTGTTCTATACACCAATGCCAAATATTTTAATCGGGATGAAAACTCATATATTGCATGCCTTTTACTGCCGACAGCATGGATCAGTTAAGTTCTTCACTGAGTGTTTCACGATAATTTAAAATCACGTGCATATATTAGACTGTGGAGCTCGATATTTTTTAGGTTTTTAGAATTATTTAATATTTTATTTTTCCCCAATGACATATAGACAGCTTTTAATTCTTTTTTTTTTTTTTTTTTTTTTTACTTTTGAGTTCTAAATGCTTTCCCTCCCTCCTCGGAGAACACAGCTGCCTCCATCTGCCGCAGCCCTCCCCCCCTTTACTCCTGGACTGATGTACAAAGGGGCTCAGCAGGAGAAGGCAGCGGATCCCCGAGTGTCCGGTCTTGAGTGACGGACAATTCTTTGATTTACTGAAAGTAGCCACACACCCGGGACTCCCGCCTGCATCCCCGCACAAACGACACGCATTTCCTTGAACAAGTACAGAGTTTTCTTTGAACACCCAGCTGCGGTTTAATGACAGACAGCTCTTTTACTTGGTTTCACAGAATGTGCAAGTGTTGTTTGCTGAACCGGGAAGGATCCTCGGCCGCTGGGGAGCCACGCCACGCTCCGGGGATCCTCGCAACGCCACTCTCCAGGGATCTCCGCAACGCCAAGCTCCGGGGCTCCTCCGCCACTGGTGAGCAACGCCCCGCTGGAGGGCTCCTTCCGATTTATTCTTTAGCTGGTTGAACTGCTAAGAAAACTCTTGCCATCAGCGCATCCCCTCGATTCCCGTACCGTCTTCCAGACTTCCCCCGTCGGTGTCCAGTTCTCTGCCCCCACAAAAGGAGCCCCTGTCTGGGAGCAGCTCTTCTCCTTTCTTGGGTCCCTTATGGTACAGAGCCGGGCCGACCTGCAGGCTTAGCCCAGGATTCACAGCCTGCGGGGGCAGCAGCCGGCTCCCCGCCCGGCTGCCTCTCCCTCCAGACCCTCCTGCACGTGCCGGTGGGGTGACGGGGGGGAGGGAGGGGAGAAAGACCTCAGAGTTGCCTTCATTTGCATTTCTCTAAGGAGTGACGATTTAACAGAGCTTCGGGCGGCTCTGGGCCGCGGGGCCTCCTGCCTGGACATCCCCGTTCGGATCCTTAACCGTTTCTCCTCTGGGGAGCGGCTCTAGAACGCAAACGTTCCAAGGCGTCCTCAGGCAGCTCAGAGGCGAGACCGCTAGCGGGCAGGAAAACTCCGTTTCCCACAAGTCTCTGCAAACCTCCAGGAGCAGCCCAAAGCGATGCTCCTGGTAGCTATGGAAACGGAGACGTGCGGGCTTCGCAGATAGGAGTCTTCAGGGGATTGGTGGAGAGGGAGAGGCGCGGCCGGAACAGGCAGGACTAAGACAGTCTGTTAATGCGTCACTTCCGCACCCTAGCAGGCTCTCCCGGTTCCCGGGGCGCGAGTTCGGAAACGCCTCAACTCCGCTCCCAGTTCGGCCTCCTCCGCCGCCACTGCCGTTGCCGAGGCCCGAATTCCGCTCCTCCGGGAAGGGTGAATAAGGCCGGAGGCGGGGCAGGGGCCGAGACAGGGAGGAGCCTGTTTTCGGCGTTTCCGGAAAGGGGGCGGGGTCGAGAGGAGGAGGGGCTGGAGCTGCTCTGAGAGCCGCGCGTGCGCAGTTCCCTTCTCTCCTCAGCATCCGACCCGGCTCCCCATTGCCCCCTTGTGGCGCGATCAGCTCCACTCTGGAATCTCACATGTGTGGGTACGTATGTGCGCGTGTGAGTACGTAACATATACATACATATGTTAGTAGTCCAAGGTACTCTGTGTATATGCGTAGCCGTGTGCGTCTATGTCCGTGACACAGGTGTGCGTGCATTAGCATTTCCAGGTGCTGTCTGTGGCTGTGTGTGTGTACCTGTGTGTATGACGCATGTGCAGGCATTAATATCCCAACGTGTTGTGTGTGTATCTGTGCGCATGTGTGAACATGACACACATGCGTGTGTTAGCGGGGCAGGGTCCTGTCTGTGTATCTGTGTGTATGTATTTAGACACGTGTGAATGCACATAACACAAAGCTGCATGCTATGACATTGGGGGCGGGGCTGCAGGGGCCAGCATGCTCTGCAGGGGAGATGGGTCCCAGCCACTCCAGATGAGGAAGAGCCTTGCAGGAAGCCGGGGCTGGGCAGGCCTGGAAGAGAAAGGCTGTGATGAGGGCTAGGGTGAAATGCTCCTGGAGAAGTGGAGTCAGATTGCAAAGGGCCCAAAACCGACGCCTTTGTATTCATCCTAAGGAAAGAGGCAGTAGTGAAGTGACTCCCTTCTCCTTCTCCTCTTAAGTGCTCCCACACCCCCCCCCTGCTGTTCTTTAAATATTCTTCCAGAAAAAAGAGTCCCTTTATTGTTCCAGGAATTGCCCACTAAGTCATTGTGCATTTGTCCGAGTCATCTGCGATGTCCCCCATGCCTGGAACACCCTCCCTCCTTTGACTTTTTAGGATCCTTTTCTTCTAAAAGGCTCAGCTCAGGGGCCACCTTCACTGCAGTAGCCCCCTCCCCACTTTTGTACATTATCTCACAATCCTTACCTTCAAGTATTCCATACCATACTTATTTGCATATTATAGACACTAGTCAATTTATTCAAAAGAGATGCATTTTGGGAAGAACTCATTAGTGCCTTTTCTTTTTCTATTTTTTAAAATCACCACCTCAGTAGAAAGGTGTGTGGGACTTTCTAGCCTCTGGGTCTGGGATCTATAGGATGGGGCCAGTGTCTTCCTCATGCTTCCTTTTTCTTCAGCAGCTCTGACTTCTGACTTCCTGATTCTTAACCAAAAGGAAAGCATGGCCCCTGCTCCTGACTGCCAGGACTCACCAGGTGAGTGATAGTTTTCCCAAGTTAGTAGTTTGTGTATGAGTACTATGACAGCCTGAGAAGTTTGTGTGCTAATAAAAAGTCTCTTTCAGAAGTCTCCTTTAATCTATTTTTTTCCTAATATTTTATTTAAATCCACAATCTCCTCCTTTAACTCTCTTTTTGGTTTGTCAAGTCTGGCACAAGTTAGTGTCTCATCTCTTTTTTTTCCACCTCAATTGTTTTCTTTAAAGACCTTAGTTGATATAATAGTTCAGTGCTTTAAATCAATTTTCTAAAAATGGACTGAGCATGGATGGCACTTCCCCGGCCGATAAACTCCAGGAGCTCCCTTCTTCAGAAAGCATATTCTCAACCTTCTGACACTGAAAGCTGGTAGTTCCTATCTGTCTTGTCTGAAATCATGACTGCTACTTGTTTAGATTAGGCTAATTCAGAATAGGATTAATTGCAACTCTTCACTTTGAATTTGTATGAAACCCTAAGCTTTATTTAGGGTTCTTTTAAGCAACAAATTGTTTGGTCCTCTTTCCTAATTCTCTTATTCATTCTTCCTCTTGGTAAAATCAGCCCCTTAACATTCAAAATGCTCCTTGTTAAATGGGTTTTTTTTCTTTAGATCTTTTTTTTTTTTTTTTACTTCTTTCAGACTAACCATACTCTCCTTGTTTTTCTCCTTTGTTTTTACATTGTTGCATATTTATCTCCTTATAGAAATCTTTTTTGCTACAATCTATAATAATTTTTCCAGTGATTTCTTTGAGTGCTAGTTAGTCTCTTGTTTTACTTTTTTTATAGCATTAGTGAGATTAATATTCTTCCCTTGAGTATTTAAATCCAAGAATTTTCCAGCAAGATGTCATCCCAAGAGCCTGCCTCTTGTTGTGATCACACCTGTTTAGTTCCTGGGCCTCCCTATACAGGATACTAGTCTTAGGGTTTTTTAAAATGTATCTTCTCTTTCTCCCACTTACTTTCTATATAGAGAAAGTAAGAAAAATAAAAATCTTGTTATAAAAATGAATAGTCAAACAAAATCCCACAATCGTCATATCCAAAAAAAAAAAAAAAGTTTCATTCTACACGTTGAATCCATCAGCTCTCTATGAAGAAATGGGTAGCATGTTTTCTCATGAATCCTCTAAATTATAGTAAGTCATTGTTTTGTCTTTCAAAGTTATTTATCTTTACATATCTCTATATTTTATGACTTCTCTTTGTTTTACTGATTTCACTCTGCATCAGTTGCTCCAAGTCTTTCTAGGTTTTTCTGAAACCATCACTTTCCAATTTCTTACAGTGCAGTAATGTTCCAGCTCATTCATATATGATATCTTGTTCAGTTTTCCCCCAATTTATTTTTTAGGTTTTTGCCACCACAAAAAGAACTACTTTAAATATTTTTATACATAAGGGTTCTTTTCCTACTTTTTATTCTCTTTGGAGTGCAGATCTGGTGGTAATTTCATTAGGTTAATGAAAGGATTTAAAAGCTTTTATACTTTGGGGGCATAGTTCCAAATTTCCAGAATATCAATTCACAGACCTACCAGCAATCCCTTAATATACTGGGCTTCCTACAGCCCTTAGAATTGTGTTACTTTGCATTTCTTTAATTATTAGTGATTTAGCATACTTTTTCCTGCTCTGAAACTTGCCTTCTCATTTCCTTTAACTTATCAGTTGGAAAATAGATGTTATTTTTATAAATTTGAATCAATTCCTCATGTGTCTTAAAACTGAGTATTTATTGAAAGAAATTATTATTTCCCCTTTTGTATTAATAACTAATTATTGGATCCGGACCAAAGTTTTCTACTTCTTCCTCCAAAAATAACTGGGGGATGGGGGATCTTTCTCAAATATTTGCCCTAGTCAAGGTATAATCAAAGATAGGGGAGAGAAAGAAAGAAGCATTTATACAGTGTGTGCTATATGCTAGGCACACAGGGTATCCAGTTTGGGATACAAACAAGTTACGTTAGTTGGAGTAGGGGAGGGGAGTTCATCCTTGACACATTCAGAGCCTCCAGAGTACTCTGGGCCCAATGTTTCTGGGAAATATGGCAGCTCAGAAAGACAAGTTTAGGGGACCCCTTAACATGAATCTTCCTCCTAATTATAGATTTACCAAGGATAATTTCTTTGCTGCTCTAACTTGTTTATGATGTCACCTTTCACTTTCCTTTTGCTTAGGACTAATCCTTCCCTCAATGTATCTTCCCTTTCCTTTCTCCTTTTTCCCTCCTGTCCCCATCTTGAGTAAACTGTGTTTCTGTACCCAGCTCGGTGTGTGTGTGTGTGTGTGTGTATATGTTTATTGTCAAGTGACATATTTGTAAAGCTCTTCCTTCGCATAGTGCCTAGCACATAGTAGACACTATATAAATGCTTCTTTCCTCCTCTCCCCTTCTTCGCACCCTCCAAACTCCCCCTTTCCTTTTACCCATTCAAGTGTAGCCTATTCTCTCACCCACTCTCTCCTCATTAGTGTATAAACTTCTGCTTGCATGTCTTATTTATGGGTATCTAGGGGTGCAGTGTATTGAACACTGGGTATGGAGTCAGGAAGACAAGTTCAAAACCAGCCTCAGACTCTCACAAGTTGTGTGACCCTGGGCAATGACAATCTCTGCTTGCTTCTGTATCCCTAACACCATCTAAAATGGGGTTAATACATGTAGTGGATTTCCTGCCATCTAGGGGAGGGGTGGGGTCTAGGGGGAAAAATTTCTAACAGAAAGCTTTGTAAGGGTCAATGTTGAAGAATTATCCATACATATGTTTTGCAATTAAAAAGTTTTAATAAAATAAAAATAAAAATAAAATAAAATGGGGTTAATAATAGCACCTGCCTTGGAGGGTTTTTGTAAGGGTCAAACAAGCTGATATTTGCAAAAAGTATTTATCATAGTGCCTGGCACAAAGTATGTGCTATGTAAACCATCATCATCATCTTCATCATCATAGATGATTTCCCCTAAGCTTTCTCTCTCAATGTATTCTTCTTCCCCTCCCTTTCTATTTAAGATCATCAGAATATAACAGAAATACTCCCAGGCCTTTTCTAATTAGATTGTTTCTGTTTTTTTTTTCAGTCATTTGACTTTGTTTCACTCTTTCTTGTCTTATTAAATAATTATCATTTATTTGGTCCATCCTAATTTTCAGGAAGTTTGTTAAAATTTTGTACTTCTTCTGCCAAACTATAGATTCTCTTTTTAGCCCTCATTTCTTTTCAGTTTTTCCCCTTTTGCTCTCATTTCATTTATAAAAACATTTTTTTTTTAATTCTTGCTGCATCTCTTCTAGGAAAGAACTTTTCCCAAGTTGTATTTGCCTTTGAGTCTTTGCTTATAAATATTTTGGAGTCATTCTTATCCTGGATTTGTTTCTTGAGTGTTCCTGTCATCATAACAGCCTTTGATGGTAAGGTTCATTTTTTGCTTTGCTTATTCTTCCTTGACTTTGAACTTGAGTTTACGACTAGGCTCTGTCCATTTCTGGCAAGAAGGTCTGAGTGGATTTTTTTATTGCTTTCTCGGGGTTGTGTTATTCCATCATTTCAGAGTTAGCACTCCCATAATGGTCTAACCAGGACAAAGGGTGATTGCTGTCCTCCTGAGCTGAGCTTTGCAGGCTCCTAGACTGTGTTCGGCTAGGAGCAACATACCTGTGGGCTTGCCCTGGTGCAATTTCAGGAGACTGCTGCTGGTCTCACCCCTACCATCAGCCAGCAGGGATGCTCTCTCCCCTTTGATCTGGGATTCCTGCCCTGGTTATTCCACTGCAGGTTTCCACCTGGGCTGGAGCTGGACCTGAACACGTCGCTGGGCACCTGGGTTCAGAGCCACACTGCTGCCATCTGTTTCTGAACTTAACTCCTTGTTCAGGACACAGGTGGGACCACACATTCTCCTCACCCTAAACACCATTGGGAGGCTAAGCCCCTCTTCTCAGAGCCCTCCGAGTCTTGGCCCTGATCTGGGTAATGAGCATTAGGCCCCTTTCTGGACTCAGAGAGGTCAGGCCCCTTTTGCTGGCTCTGCAGCCTCCTTGTCCTGGTACCCAGCCACTGCATACCCTGGATGCTGACCCCTCACGCCTGTCTCTTCATGTCGGACCTGACTGGAAAAAAGACTTAATATCATTTTTCCCTGGATTCCCAAGTCAGGTTTTGGTCTGGTGTGTTTTCCATGTCTTGCGGGCACTTCAACTGCCTTTCTCCTGCTGCTCCGCCAGCTTCCACCAATGTCAGACTTGACCCAGCAGTGATTCCTGCAGGTTCTCTGGAGGAACCCCATAATTTAAGGACAGGACCTGGATCACTGAGGTCTCTAGCAGAGGCCTTGTGGAGCCAAGAAGATCCTTCTCAACTCACACACTTTATACTTTGCCTCCTCAGCTGGGGTGCCCATAGGTGCTGGCAAAAATGTTTGCCTGTCTTCTCAGTGCTGCCGGCATCCATGAGAATGCTCGCTGTGTGTCACTCCGGGACAGACTGGCCACTGGTTCAGACCTTCTTTGCCTGGGCTCCTGGCAGGACTTCCTTGAGTATCTTTGTAAAGAAAGGAGAAGCTGATGGCAGCATTCCTTTAGCTAATGTTGGAGCCTGTGGGTGGTCTTGGGAACAAGACCTCCTCCACACCACATCCAGGTTCCTTTCAGTTCTTCCTTAAGACCCCAGCCTTTATCAGCCCTAAATCTTTTTTTTGCCAGGATTAATAGAATTTTAACTAAAGTATAAACTGAGGCAGATCTCCACAATTAATAGATCCATGGCTAGCCTCCACTAATTCCAAAGACCCTAATCAAGAGGACAGAGCAGAGAAGATGACATCATGCAATTAAGGGAATGCGATTAGTTATAGAGCCAAGGCTCAAGGAACAATCTGATTGGTTGGAAGTTTGGTAAGGGGCACTAGCAGTGACCCCCCTTTCTTCTCTCTTGAGATCAAGAAGTACACACTGATTGAGTGCAGGTGTGGTGTAGTGGCCCAGACTTTGGACAGCAAACCAACCATCCTCGAAGAATAGCTTGGTAGAATAAAGAACGCCCTTGCTTTCTCACACATTGTCCAAAGTCAGTTAAACTCCTTGAGGCTGGAGAGCTGGATTTTTAAACTCAACCCATGACAGGTCAGCCAAACTCTAAACTTAAGTGCAGTTAAATACAAAGTCAATTACTTTAAGCAGTTACAGGAAAAAAAACAATTTCTTGTAAATAGGAGCAATAAAATGATATAGGATCAATCATCATCTCACCAGGACTACAAACAAATCCTTGATTCAGCATTAATTGGCACCATCTTTTAGGATTTATTTTCAGTGTGTTTACCTGATCACACATAAGCGCAGGGCTTACGAATGATCCGCCATACTTTGTTGCCACTTCTTTCCTACAACAAAAAGGGAGACAGCTGGTAGCACAACGGACAGTGTACTAGAGCTCCAAGTTCTAATGTGGACTCAGATGCTTATTAGCTCTGTGACCCCGGGTATGTAACTTAAATTCTGTGCACTTCAGTTTTCTCATCTGTAAAGTGGGAATAACACCACTTATCTTTGAGAATGGTTCTGAGGGTAAAATGAGATATTTGTTTAAAAAGTGCTTACACAGTGCCTTGCACATAGTAGGTGCCATAGATATTTTGGTTTCTTTGCAGTCATTCTTTTTACTCTAGACCTCCTTGGGATAGTTACCAGTGGGATCTCTAGGTTCAAGAACATGAACACTTTACTTGTATAATTCCACATTGCTTGCCAGAGGGGCCATTGTAGTTCACTGTTCCACCAGAAATGGATTTTCGTACCAGTATTTCTACAATTCTCCTACATTGACTAGTCTCATTTTTGCCAGTTTCCAGGTAAGAAGTAAAATCTTGGGGTTGTTTTGATACTGATTTCTTTTTTTTGAAGTTTTTTGGAGCATTTTTTTCATATGCTAATATTAGCTTAGCAGTCAAAGCCATTAACATCTGGATCCAATCAAAATACGTAGTCGCTATGTGATGATTCCTTTGACCCAGAAACCCTGCTCTCTGGCCGCCTTATCCCAAGGAAGTCAGTGAAAAAAAAAAAGTTCCACAGTATTTTCAGCAGCAATTATTGTGATGGAAAAAAAAAAAAACTGGAAACAAAGAACATATCCATCTACAGAGAAATGACTAAATAAATTGTGAAATGAGAATATCATGGAATATGTACTATAAGGAACAATGTATGTGATGGAATACAGAAAAACATCCGAAGACCTATATAAACTGATGTAGATGGAAGTAAGTAAAGGCAAGAAAACTATAATAGAAATGGAAAGATCTACCACAGAACAATCAGCCATGAAATTTGGAAAATATAAAGAATAAGCTTGGTTCCAGAGAATTTTAAGAAACTACTTCCCTCTTCCTCCTTTGCAGAAGTCAGGTTCCTCTCATTTGGAATATGGACTATAACATCTGAATTGGGTTTTTTTTTAATATGTTAATTGATTTTCCTGAATTTGTTTATTCTCTTTTTCTTTTTTGGAGAAATTCTTTGTTAAAGATGACTTTGTGGAAGAAGGGGAAGTTGGAGGGATATGCGGAGAAATTCTGGTTATATAAACATGGATTTTTATCAATAAAAATATATTACTTAAAAAAGAATGCCCCTTTGTTTCTCTCCTCCACCCAACTCCTACTTTCATTAGCTTTTCATTGTGGAGGCCAAATATTAAATATTCAAGAAGTATAATTTCATTTCTCTTTCTCTACTGTTCTTTTTTTTTTATAGGATTTACCCTATGATAGGTAAAAAATCCTAGTTTCGGGGCTGTGGAGAGGATGGTGGGAGTGGGTGGGATGGGTCCTAATCCCCCTTATCCAAACTAACTACTCGGAGACGTGTTCAGGTACAAACAGGAGGCATTTATTCGGTCCTTACAAGGAGAGGCCTAAGCACACCAGCTGGCCAGACAAAGAGCCTCTCAGCTCCCATCTCCCAGGATTGTGCCTGGCCTGGCGCCAGGGGCTATTTTTTTACTTTATATTAGTAGCCAAGCCTCTCCCTGTGATGTATGCTATAAAGAAGCACTTAAGTGCTTGTGGATTTGTGGCCCATACTGTCTCCATCTAGTCTTTTCTAGATTGAGTTTTGTCATTTGTAAAATAAAGATAACAAATCACCAAATTGTCCTGGGTTAAGCCTTCTACTGAACAAAAAGGGCAACTGTTGTCTCCCCCATTTAGAATATAAAATACCGATCCTAACCCTTGTATTCCCTTCTGCACTTAACACAGTGTTTGACACATAGGAAACATTCATACATGTTCATTATATAATTCAAAATCTAGCATCGGTCCGTGATCAAGCACAAATTTATTCTCTATTTCAGGAATCGGTGACGTTCAAAGATATTGTGGAATTCATCCAGACAGAGTGGCAGTACCTAACTTCTTCTCAGAAGGAGCTCTACAGAGATGTGATGCTAGAAAACTATGGCAACCTGGTCTGCCTGGGTAAAGATCACTTCCTGCAGTGACTCAGATTCTGCCATCTTGGGATGGAGGCAGTGGGATCTTCCTTTCTCTGATGTTGGACAAGTACTGTTTGGGACACAGAGACCAGAGATCATTAATCCTTTTCTAAGAGATAGAATAATTGTGAGATGTTTTGCTTTGCACTAGTAGAAACTGGGTTCTGAATTTATTGCTACCAAAGTTGTCTCTCTCTCCATTCTCAGTCCCCTTTAATGCAAAATACATTGATTGAAGATGTGAAAAGTTCTCTCCTTTTAACAGGTCAAAGGAAGTAGGAAATGACTTTTTTCTGAGACCAATTCTACCATGTGATCCATCTTCCCACTCTCTTAGACATCCTTATAGGCTTCTTCCAAGGTCAATTGTGGTATTTCCTGGGCCTTAGCATGCCTGCTTTTCTCCCGGAGGTGGAGGGAGGTGGGACAAGTAGGATTAAATTCTGGAATGGCTTTGTGTCCAGTAATTTCCCTTTTCCAATGAATAGGACTTGCAGTTTCCAAATCAGATGTGATCTCCCAGTTGGAGCAAAGGGAAGCACCATGGATGCCAGGAGGAACCCAGAAAAGTAGCTGTCCGGGTGAGTGGGTCATTGTAAACAGCAGTTCACTAGGCAAACATCAAGAAAACTTTGAGCATAGATATCCCCTATTGGCTGCCGAGGGCTTGGGAGAAGAGCTGGGATTGCATGGCATTGGCTCCCTCCTGGAAACTCATGTTGACATCAGCCACTCAAGTGTCCTGCCATCTCTCCCCTCCTAACATCCTGCCTCCAAAGAAGGGAATACCTCAGTGAGGCACAGGACTCCTTTTCTTCTGACCTCTTTCCTAATATTCTGCTGTTTTCACTGAATACACGAAAAGAAGGAGATCCATGGTGTGTTTTCTGTTTGTTGAGGGGGAGCGCTGCCATAGCCAACTAGTTCATGATCAAGTAGTCGCTCTCCTGTGACCAGTTTCTCAGTACCTAGGTAGGCTCATCCCAAGGCCTCTCCTGGCCCCTGATCTCTGCAGGATGGTTGTAATTGCCGGGAAATTTTCTGTAATATCAAGCCTTGATTTGCCTCTTTCTAACTCCTATCTGCTGTGGGGCCAAACAGAACCCATTCAGTTAATCTCTCTGTCATGTGCCAGCCTTTCACAGACTCAACAACGTGAGGTTTTCCCCTACCCCAGATCTTCTCTCCCCTCTAAACACCCCCAGTTTTTTCATTGAGTTGTTTGATGGTAGGAACTTAAGCCCCCTTTCCCCCCCCCCAACATTCTGTTTTCCTGCCTCTGGATGCTTCTTTCTGAGCACCCAGAAAAGAACATGAACACAGACAGCATCCTTAGTAGCAGACAGGGAACCTGGTAAGCCAGGAGATCATTAGGAAAAAAAAAACTTATGCAAAGATGATTCCCCTCATCATTGGTCCACGGAAGGTGTGCGTGCTGATGGGCAGCGTGAAATGCAGCAGACATAAAAGATGAGCAGCCCTTGTTTTTAGCAATTGGAGAGTGGCTTGTATTCATATAAATTTAAGTCAATTCTCTACATATTTAAGAAATCAAAATCACTAGCTGTAAAAAAATTTTCAGCTTTCTGCTTCCCTTCTAATCTTGGCTGCATTGGTTTTGTTTACGCAAATGTTTTTTTAATTTAACATCACAGTTATCCATTTTGCATTTCATAATGTTTTCTAGTTCTTCTTTGGCCATAAATTCCTTACTTCCCCACAGATCTGAGAGGTAGACTATCCTTTGTTCTCCTAATTTACTTACAGTATCACCCTTTACACCTAAATTATGGTGCCTCCACATTTTTTTTTTTGCTTTTTGCTGAGGCAATTGAGGTTAAGTGACTTGCTCAGGGTCACACAGCTAGGGAATGTTAAGTGTCTGAGACCAGATTTGAACTCAGGTCCTCCTGACTTCAGGGCTGGTGCTCTATCCACTACACCACCTAGCTGCCCCGTACATCCACATTTTGAAGGATCAAAATATTAATGCAAATCAAATGTACTTTTTCTGTTGTTTTAAAAATCAGAAGGGGGTAGCTAGGTGACACAGTGGATAGAGCACCAGCCGTGAAGTCAGGAGGACCTGAGTTCAAATCTGGTCTCAGATATTTTAACATTTCCTAGCTGTGTGACCCTGGGCAAGTTACCCCAATTGCCTCAGCAAAAAAAAAAAAAAAGTCAGAAGGGATTTAATATATGCCCATTATGTATAAACAACTATGCTAAATGCTGGGGATACAAAGAAAGGCAAAAGACAGTCCCTGACCTTGAGAGGCTCACAGTTTAATGAAAAAATGAAGAAGAGAAGTAGGAGGAGGCATAAGAAAATCCAGAATGGAGCCAGCCAGAAAATGAAAAGTCACTTCTCTAGGCATCCTTCTGGAGTGGAAGATCCTGGAAAAGCTGTCTGCTTTCCACCCTTTACCTACTCTAGTCAGAGGGAGAAGGGCCCCCAAGGACAGGGAGGGCTGATGAGAGATGTGAGTTTCAGGTTTGATGTGATCTTGCAATATCATGAGGTACTGGTAAGCATAATAAAAGTCCAGAAAAGTAAATGCAGATGAGCAGGAAATGAAGAGGTGGCCATTCTAGGCACCTTCTTAAATGGAAAATGTAATTTTTTTTTGTTCCGCTGAACTTTCAAAATAGTAACAGTGTTGAGCATGTTCATATACATGGAAGAATGGAAAGAGAATTGCATATGAAACCTTAAATTTTTATACCCCATGAAATCTTTCATTTCAAAGTAATATTCATATTTCAAATTTGTCTTTGTTTATGCTTCCCTTTCTGTCTCTTTTCTTCTATGTCTTTTGAAAATAAAGCTGAGCAAAATATTCAAACTTTAGGCCATGTCTAAAAATATATGTATCACTATACTTTGAGTACCCAATATATCTGTCAGGCTTTAGGTAGCCACTTCATGTTATTGTCAGTTCCTCATTTATATCTTCCCAGATTTCTCATGTTCCATCCTTTTCTTCATTTCTTAATTTTATTTTTCATTTCATTATTTCAAATATCATTATTTATTCATACATTCCTCAGTTGATTCACATGTTAGTGTTCATTTCTACATAAAAAGAAATATTAATATTTTTGTACTTGTAGATCCTTTCTCTTTCTTTGATCTCCTTGTGATATAAGCCAATTATTCTGCTAGAAGATTATGCCTATTTTAATGACTTTCAAAATGGCAGATGGTTTCACAGTGTATTAAGGTGCCTGTTTTCCTTCAGCCTCTCCAACAAATGAAATTTTCCCATTTTTGTCAGCTCTCCTGCCTGATGAATGAAAGATGTAGCCTTAGAGTTCTTTAAATTTTTGTTTTTCTAATTATTTGTGATATGGGTATTTTTCATAGAATTGTTCCTAGTTAATTAAATAGTTAATACTCTTTTACAGAATGGCTCTTATTCTTATAAATTTGAATTAGTTCTTTATCTGTCTTAGATCTTTATCAAAGAAATTTACTGCAGAGATTTTTCACCAGCTAACTCCCTTCTGAGTTTATCTGCATTGATTTTGTTTATAGGGAAGCTTTTCGATGTTAACCAAAATTATCCATTTTATCTTCTGTAATCCTGTAGTTAACCTTTCTCTCTCCATAGTTAGGAGAAGTATCTCTATCCTTGTTTCTCTAATTTGTTTATGATATGACTCTTTTAATCTTAAATCATATATTCATTTGCAGCTTATTATGGTATATGATATGAGATATTAGTCTACTTTTTATGGGATTACTTTTGGAAGTTCCCTCTAAGGGACCACAGCCTATCCATACCAGTCCATCCATTTCAACTTTTATTCCTATCCTTGCAAATGTTTACTACTATAGATTCTCAGCATTATGGAGGTATATCAGTGGAACACAGTAGGTATTGAAACCTTCATCCATTTGGTCTTTCTTGTATGAATGGACAGGCCAAACATGCTTGAAAGGTTATATATCTCTTCTAAGAGGCCCTGCAATATCTTGGAACTTGGTGTTGAATCTACAAATAGTAACATCTGGAATATGTGAATTAAGTAAAAAAAGCTTATAAGTAAACTCATCAAGACATATGTAAGACTTGTAATTAAGAGTAAAAAAAAATTAATTAAATGTATATGATAGGATATACCAGCATAATACAAATGGTAGTACTTTTAAATTAATCTTTAGATTTGCTCATTTAAATTACCAAGGGAATACTTACATATTTAGATAGACTAATACCAATTTATATGGAGGTGAAAATGTTTTTAAGAACGTCAATGGAAATGACTAAAAAGGGTCTAGTGCATTTATCATGAAGTAGTAATCAGAAAATTTAATACTGATTCAAAATCAGAAAAGCAAGTATGTGGAAGGGATTAAATAAGACCCAGAACCATAATCTTTGACAAATCAAAGAACAACACTTCTTCTGAGAGTTTATTTGTTAAGGAATACTAAGAAAAATAAAAAGCAGCTTAATACAAAACAATTAGAAAGTAATTTTTCCTGATAGGGAATGTGGAGAATAATACACATGTAAATACCATGAGTAACAAAGAAGATATTTACATTATTTTTTATCTCATTTCAGATTGGGATGCTACTCCAGAAACCAAGCAATCACTTGGGAAGTTGAGCATTTCAGTAAAATATTTATGGCAAGAAAAAGGCACAAGGAAGAATCTCTGTTTTTCCACATTAAAAAAAGCCTGGGATTGTGATGTCATATTAGAGAAGCATCAGAGCAATTTAGAAAAACATTCTCAAAAAGAAAAAATACCTGAAAATAAACCTACAAATAAATCTAGAAGCCACAAATATAATAAATGTTATAGAAGCATCACTCAAAGGCATGTTTTTTGGCACAACAAATATTATCCCTAAAAACAAATCTTTGTAAATGTGAGGCCCAAAGAAAGGGCATGAAACAATCTAAAGAACTGATGAAATGTAAGAAAACATATTCAAAGAAAATATTTTCCAAGTATAATGAATATGAGAAATGCTTTAAGTATAATTCATACCTTACTGAATACCTTAGACTACAAAATGGAGAGAAGCATTATCAATGTAATAAAGTCTTCAGCCAAAGGGTCAGTCTTATTCAACATCATAGAATCCATACCGGAGAGAAACCTTATGAATGTGACATATGCAGGAAGACTTTCCGCCAGAGCACGGGACTTAGCACCAAACAGTTCATACAGGGGAAAAATATTATGAATGTAATGAGTGTAAAAAAACCTTTCGTCTGAGATCACAACTTATTCAATATTATAGAATTCATACCGGAGAGAAACCTTATGAATGCAACTAGTGTGGAAAGACATTCCGCCAAAATTCACAGCTTATTCAACATCGGACAATTCACACTGGAGAGAAACCTTATGAATGTACTGAATATGGAAAGACCTTCCGCCTGAGAATAGAACTTATTCAACATTGTAATATTCATACTGGAAAGAAACCTTATAGGTATAATGAATGTGGAAAGGTCTTCCGACTCAGTTCTCAACTTATTCAACATCAGACAATGCACAGTGGGGAGAAGCCTTATGAATGCAATCAGTGTGGGAAAGCTTTCCGCCAGAGCACAGGACTTAGTCAACATCAGACAATCCATACTGGAGAGAAATGTTATAAGTGTGGCGAGTGTGAAAAGACCTTCTGCCTGAGAACACAACTTATTCAACATTACAGAATTCATAATGGAGAGAAACCTTATGAATGCATCGAATGTGGGAAGGCTTTCCGCCAGAATTCACAGCTTATTCAACATCAGACAGTTCATACTGGAGAGAAGCCATATGAGTGTAATGAATGTGGAAAGGCCTTCCGCCTGAGAATAGAGCTTACTCAACATTGTAATATTCATACTGGAAAGAAGCCTTACAGGTGTAATGAATGTGGAAAGGTCTTCCGCCTCAGTTCACAGCTTATTCGCCATCAAACAATTCATAGTGGGGAGAAGCCTTATGAATGTAATGAATGTGGTAAGACTTTCCGCCAGAGCTCAGGACTTACTCAACACCAAACAATCCATACTGGAGAGAAACATTATGAGTGTAATGAGTGTAAAAAAGCCTTTCGCTTGAGATCACAACTTATTCAACATTATAGAATTCATTCTGGAGAAAAACCTTATGAATGTGGTGAATGTGGGAAGGCTTTCCACCAGAACTCACAGCTAACTCAGCATCATACTGTTCATACTGGAGAGAAACCTTATGAATGTAATGAATGTAGAAAGTCTTTCCGTCTAAGAATAGAACTTACTCAACATCATAAAATTCATACTGGAAAAAAATCTTACGGGTATAACAAATGTGGAAAGGCCTTCCGCCTGAATTCACAGCTTATTCAGCATCAGACAATCCATAGTGGAGAGAAGCCTTATGAATGTACTGAATGTGGGAAGACCTTCCGTAAGAGTACATACCTTACCCAGCATCAGAAAATTCATACTGGAGAAAAACATTTCAAGTGTAATGAATGTGGAGAAACCTTTGTTCAGAGGGCAGTTCTTACTCAACATTATAGAATTCACACCGGTGAAAAACCTTATGAATGTAATGAATGTGGGATTCTGACAGACCACAGGACTGGCCCAACATCAGGCAGTTCATACCGGAAGAAAACAGTATGGATGCAATGAATGTGAGAGTGCCTTTAATCAGAGGGCAGATCTCATTCGACATCATAGAATTCATACCGGTGAGAAACCTTATGAGTGTAGTGAATGTGGGAAAGCCTTCCACCTGAGCACACAGCTTACTCGGCATCAAAGAATTCACACTGGAAAGAAACCTTATGAGTGTAATGAATGTGGGAAAGCCTTCTGCTTAAAGGCACGTCTTAATGAACACCAGACAGTTCACACTGGTGAGAAGCGCTTTGAATGTAGTGAGTGTGGGAAGGCCTTCCACCAGAAGACACATCTTACTGAGCATCTGTCCATTCACAGTGGTGAGAAGCCCTTTGAGTGTAATGAATGTGGGAAGGCCTTCCACTTGAGAACACAGCTCACCCAACATCACATAATTCACACCGGGGAGAAGCCATACGAATGTAACGTCTGTGGGAAGGCCTTCAGTCACAGGACAGAACGAAATCGGCATTTTAGGATTCATACTGGAGAGAAACGTTACGAATGTATCGAATGCGGGAGGGCCTTCCGCTTGAGCACACACCTGACACGGCACAAGAGGATTCACACCCTATGAATGTGGCGAATGTGAGATGGCATTCCGCCTGAGGGCACAGCTTACTCATCATCAGAGAATTCATAGGAGAGAGAACTTTGAAGAGAATTGTCATTGAGGTGAGGGTGTTCTCCAGAACAACGGCATCATTTACTAGTAAATAAATAAAATTTGACTATGTAGTAAGTATGTAATTACTTTTAGCCACAACACAGGACTTTTATGAAATGCCAGGTAATAAATACTAAGAAGCCATAAGTGCAACCACTCCAAGGATTATTGCCAGATGTATACTACAAAGAATTTGAACTAAAGGGAATGCCCACATCTGAAGCATATCCTTATCTACTCACCCGCAGCTATTCCAAACCTTTTTCTTCAGATTCTTCTTCCTCTTCAGATTCCTTCTTTTTCCTCTCCAGACTCCAGTATTTGTTGAGATTGACATAATTAATTCTATAAGATTTTTTAAAATCCAGTTTCAACCTAATGGACACATCAATAAGTGTGTGCTTTTCCCTAATTTATTTCTTATTCAGAATGGTTTTAGATTAAAAGATGTTTCCCCCCCCCAGATACATTGAAATAATCTTCAGTCTGAAAACTTTGGTTTATTAATTGAGCTTTACCACCATCTAAGAAGATCCTACTTCTCTAAGTCTTATTGTGAATGCTGACCCTAGAGAAATTTCTTAACCATCTTCTCTTATGGGGCAGACTAACAACCTTTGCCTCCTTAGCTCTTATTTTTATCCTTTTTATGTGTAATGATAGATAGATAGATAGATAGATCCTTTTATAGATTTAGGCTACAGATACCAATCTCTTGGAAAAGAATAAAAGACAGGATTATCCATCCCTACTTTAGGAGCTGTAGGAAGTTGAGCTTTTGGGGAAATCTTCCTCTAGCCTAGATTTTCCTCATGCTTTTTACTGTTTGTGACATATAAATTCTCATGGTCACAAGGAGAAAGCCCTTTAGGATTCACACTTTGTATTGTCCCTGTTTCTTCCTTAGGTGAGTCCTTTGACACCATTGAGGAAAATCCTTATTTGAAAAAATTATTTTTCCTGTGGTCAAAACCCTGCCCAGACCTCTGCAGTCAGTGGAAAAAGCCCAAATATAGGCCTTGGCCTCTGGATGTCCATGTTGGACATAAAAACAAAGACCATGGTTGCAGGGCAGAGCCGTATCCTGGCTGAGGGATGGAAAGGGGAGTAAGAAGAAAAAAATGTATTGTCAGGTACATGGTCAAGAAGTCAAGTAACAAAAGATTTGTGAAGTAGCTGAATTGGTAGGGGTTAGTATTCAAGGAATGGTCATGATTGGCCAAGTTGAAACAGGCCAAGGTTAGAATCTCAGGGTGATTAGGGTAGTAAGGAACCAGACTAACTGTTGTGTACAGGATGTATTAAAGACTGAGACCCCATAAGGAAAGCCCAAATGACACTGGCTTCAGTGTAATCCAGAAATGGCTGTGAACATAGTTCTCTGAATCATAACCTTAAGAGTTAGGATTCTCTGGCACCATAATGGTCAACTCATACTTGAACAACAGTTTCATGCCACAATCCACAGCAAGGGATTATCTAACTTTTGCTTGAAGAATGTACTTTCAGTATTAGCCCATCCCATTTTTTCAACAGTTCTTTTTTTAGGAAGGTTTTTCTTATGATCAAACTGAAGCTGCCTCTGAAGTTTTCTTTCGTTATTACTATCTGGGTCCTTCTAGTTTAGGGGGAGTCCAGTGATTCTATCTTGGGAATGGAATGCAATGAGAGGTTCAGGGACTATATAATGCAGTCAGGTATACAACTAAAGAGAAAACATTATTCCTTTCCTCTTTGCCTTAACCATGGCAGTGGCCAATCTAGGAGATATAAATCAGGTAGATGTCCTTGCAGAGTAGAATGGGAGTTAAACTAAGACTTTTACACCACCTTCCAGTAAGGTAAGCCTTTTCAGATCCCCAAGGATTCAAAGTCAATGATAATCCCCAGAATAGTCGCCTCTTCTCCCAAAGGGAAACCAGCCCAGCTTACACAAAACAGATACTGCTCCTACTACATCCCACCCCTCAATAGCAAGATCCCCAAAGTTTTTTAGATTATCTTCCACCATTAAAATAAGCTTCAAACAATTCTGACCTCAGAAGAAAGGCTATTATAAGTAACATTGAAGGGGGCACTTTTGAAGTGAAAGTACAATCTTCTAAAAAAGTATAATTCTTATAGTGCGTATGATAAGGGAAGTTCGGAGTATGTTGATAAAAAAGCATGGGTGTGCTTTGACCCAGCAGCATTTCTATTGGGCTTATATCCCAAAGAAATCATAAAGGAAGGAAAAGGCCCCACATGTGCAAGAATGTTTGTGGCAGCCCTTTTTGTAGTGGCTAGAAACTGGAAATTGAATAGATGCCCTTCAATTGGAGAATGGCTGAATAAATTATGGTATATGAATATTATGGAATATTATTGTTCTGTAAGAAATGGCCAGCAAGATGATTTCAGAGAGGCCTGGAGAGACTTACATGAACTGATGCTGAGTGAAATGAGCAGAACCAGGAGATCATTATACACGGCAACAACAGTACTATATGACGATCAATTCTGATGGACATGGCTCTCTTCAACAATGAAATGTTTCAAACCACCTCCAATTGTTCACTGAAGAAAGCCATATACACCCAGAGAGAGGGATGTGAAATGTTAACCACAACATAACATTCTCATACTCCTTGATTGATGTTTGCTTACATTGTGTTTCCTTTATCTGATATATCGTTTGTGTAGACAAGATTTTTCTTGCACAACAATGACAAGTTTGGAAATATGTATACATATATTCGATTTGCCAATATTTTAACATAATTAACATGTAGTGGATATCCTACCATCTAGGGGAGGGGTGGGGAGTTGGGGGAAAAATTTGTAACGGAAAGCTATGTAAGGGTTATTGTTGAAGAATTACCCACACATATGTTATGCCAATAAAATAAAAAAATAAAATTTAAAAAAAAAAGCATGGGTGTGGGGGCAGCTAGTTGGCACAGTGGATAGAGCACCAGACATGAAGTCAGGAGGTCCTGAGTTCAAATTTGGCCTCACACATTTAACACTTCCTGGTTGTGTCACCGTGGGCAAGTCACTTAACCCCAATTGCCTCGGGGGTGGGGGGGAACATGGGTAAACAAGAGCAGCATCAGTATCATTAGGTGAGTGATATAATGGACCTACGTAAGTGGGCACAAATAATACAGGCCATAGAAAAATAAGTCAGGGCAGCTAGATGATGCAGTGGATAGAGCACATAGGGTTTAGCCCTGAAGTCAAGAAGACTTCAAATCTGGTCTCAGACACTTAACATTTCCTAGCTGTGTGACCCCGCACAAGTCACTTAACCTCAACTGCCTCAGCAAAAAGCAAAAATTAAAAATAATTGTCATGGCCCTTCACAGTGAGTGGATAGTATTGCTGCAAGTATTCACTGATAAGACTGTAATTCTCCTCAAAGCATAAGCCTCCAGTTCTGTCCCAGTATCCTGCCTCCTATGCTAATTGACCCTAGCCTACAAGGATCCGGTTCCTAAAGATCAAAGTTTTGCCCAGTTCATCAAGATCTTCCCTATATATGAAGTACATTCAACTGGTTCTAGCAACCAGATTCTTTGTAACTGTCAAAATTCGAACTAGATATGGCTTTTTGAGTATAAATTACATTAACAATGCATTGCCATCTTTTTTTGCTGCTGCATGGGACCTTGCAATTGAAACTTGTATTTCTGTATGCTCAGGAAGCTGACCTTATTGAAAAGTAGGTTCTTTAATCATTTATTTAATCATGTCTCTTTTCCTAAAACTGCCATCTCAATGACTTAACATGTCAAGAATAGGGAAAGGTATCAATTCCAGTTGATTTTTGGATATGGTTTTCAGGACTTATCTGACAATTAGGGACTTTGATACTATAATTCCATCCTCAGTGCAGAGTCCCTGAGCCTTGAGATCTGCTCTCTAAAAGAGCTCTTCCTACCCCAGGAAGTGGCAGTACTGAGGCAATTTGGTGGTAATACTAAGTTCTGAGATGAAGGTGAGGGAAGAGCCTGTACAGCCCCAACAGGAGGAGTTGGTTCTCTGATCTGTTATGACCCTTCATACATACAGATTAAGGAGGGTCCCAGGGACAAGGAGGTTCTGGCTGGTGGGCTCTGGAACACTACATAAACTCCTGTCTCAACTTGGGCCTCAGGATGAGTTGTATGCAGAAAGGTTATTATAGATCAGTCAGCAAATTCTGACCTGTAGGAAAACCATTCTTAGTTAATTCTATAAAAATAGGTGGCCATATTTAGCCCATGAACTATAATTCGTGACCTCTGTTATAATGGTGACCCATGATAAGAATCACCCCAATTAACCCAAGCTCCTCAGTTTGTATCAGTAAATCCTATGTGAACTGCCCTTTACATCTCACACACACACGGCATTAAGATCTAGGGCATAGTCCAGGAGTGGCAATGGCTGGGATGTGTGGTCTTTAAGGATCCATTCTCTACTTTTTATTATTTTTCCTCCATTGATATCTACATTCTTATATCCCAGAAGTCAGGGTACCTGTGAAATATATCAGGTTTTGCAAGGGTAAATGTTGAAAATTATCTTTGCATATATTTTGAAACTAAAAAGCTACCATTTAAAATAAATACAATACAAATCCCCTTAATATAAGCTCCTTGTCAGCAGGGACTGTCCACTTGTATTTGCAAATGGTAAACTCTATAAATTCTTGATTGACTAGATGATTTCTAAGGGAACTTTCAGTTCTAAATGTGTTATATGAAATTATTCCAGTTCAGTTTAGTTATTTTTCAGTAGTATCCAATTCTTTGTAACCCTGTTTAGTTTTCTTGGCAGAGATACTGGAATGGTTTTTCCATTTTAAATTTCCAGTTTAGAGATAAGGAAACTGAAGCAAAAAAAGAATTGATAGCTAAGTGACTCCTCCAGGGTTACCCAACAAAGAAGTGTCTGGGGCCAAACTTGAACTCATGAGTCTTCTGATTGCAATCCCAGTGCTAGGCACCATCTAGCTGCTCCCAACGTGAGTTCCATCTCACTGACTTTCAGAAAGTTTCCCCCCACACCTCTGTGACCCTGGCAAGTCAATTATCTTCTCTTCATTGGTTTCCCCTACTGTTCAGCCGTATGGAGAGCTATGTTTTGTTTGGTTTTTTCCTAGTAGCAATGTATGGCTGTGAAAGCCTTTGATGAGGTACGGACGGGGGGGGGGGGGGAGAGAGGAGGGGCCATTCTCTTAAGGCCAGAGGTCAGAGATCCTGGGGCATCACGTGAAACGAGAAGAGCTTGCAGTTGCTACCGAAGCTTCCTCGGCCGGGCTCGGGCCTTCAGAAACCCCCATGCCCCGCTATGTTAGGCGGGATTTGCGGTGGAGTGAGGGTGAGGGGCACCAGGGCACAAGCAGCCACCGGACACGGGCACAGCAGTTTCAGAGCTGGGGACGCGGCGGCCTCGCTCGGAGCGGGTCTCAAGGTGCCCTGGAAGCCCCCTTTTCCTTACAAACCACGCCAGGGGCTTCGCGTTCGGTGTGCCAAGCCGACTGACCGCAGGACCGTTCAGGGGCCGTCCAGGGCACTGTCCTGCAGGCGGACTACGTTTCCCAGGGATCTCTGCGGCGGTCAGGCGCCATCTGTAGCCATGGAAACGAGAACAGGCCGGCCCCGCAAAAGAGACTTCAGACGATTGGTGAGGAGAAAGAGGCGAGGCCGGAAGAGGAAGAGCCAGATTAGACAGGTACTTAGCGTCACTTCCGCTTCCACGTGATGCTCGTGTCTCGGATTCGCCTGTATCTGCTTCGGGATTGCCTCTGATTTTTAGCGACCATTGGGACTGGAGCCGCGCGTTCCCAGTCGGGGTAAGACCCGAAAGATGGGGAGGGATGGGCCGGGATGTGCAAAAGGAAGACCATAATACGTTGGCATCCTGTGTCGGAACCCCTGGGGATGTGTCTAGGGAAGGCGAAAGGGAAGGGGGAGCGGCCCAGAAGAGTTGCGCGTGCGCAAAACCCCGGCGCCCTCGGATAGCCACGCCCCACACTCAAGGGGACGCTTCGATAGGCGAGATTCGAGCCGCAGCCCCGCCCCTCCCCTTCCCTCCTCCCGCTCCCCCCACCTCAGACGGTCTGACCCCTTCCTGAGACCCAAAAGGGTCTGACCCCCTTCCCTCGGCCCGGTTCCTACCTGCCTCCACGAGCATTCATCGAGCACCTATTGTGTGCCTGGCCTGGAGCAGCGGCAGATGATTCAGTACCCACTGTGGCCCCGGCTTTCCTCCTGGAGCGCCCGGCCAGAAGGGTGTAGGACAGGAGTTCGAATCCTGCCTCAGACTCACTGGCCCTGCGGCCAGGAGCCAGTCAGTTCCCCTCCCTTCCCCTCCAAAGGCCCTGGCAGTGATCGAGTGGGGCTCGAATCCGGGACCGGGGTGTGCTTTGGGGCCGTTTCCTTTGGGCTCCTCACGCCTCCCTGCCCCCCAGCCTGTGTTGGTTTCACGGCACCCCCTTTTTCTGCAGCTCCGCCTTCCTGGTCCTTCCCCGGCCGCAGGGCATGGCCCCGATGCTGTTGACCGCTGGGACCCCGCAGGTGAGTGTGAGTCCCGCTGCTCCCCACCCGGTTCCATCCTCCAAAGGCTCCATTTCCAGTCCGGCTCTTTGTTCCTCGCCTGGCAGTGCCCCCGACTGGGAAGCGCTGCTTGCTGTCCCTGCCCCCCTTGTCTGATGGCTGAAGCTCAGCAGTCAGGAGCTTCCTTTTGGGGTTGACTCTGACTGGGAGACCTTTTGGGGGCCTAGGCGGGGAGCCGCAGGTCCGGCCATTTCCTTATTGACTCGGCCAGAAAGTGTCTGAAGCCCGATTTCACCCCCGCCCCCTACTTCGGGCTCTGCCCACTGTCCGCCCTGGTGCCCCGTGAGAACGCCTAAGGAAGTCTTACCAATTGGTTGGCCCATTTGTCTTTGACCCTAATGCACTTACCTTGCTCTTGAGAGGAGATCCGGCATTCTGGTCTTACCTGGCCCGCTGCTTGCCACCATTGGGCTAATTCAGAATGGAACTGATTCCAGCCTTTCCCTTTTCATTTGTATGGAACCTTGTCCTTTAAATAGATTTTTTTCCTTAAGCAAAAAAATGGTTTGATTTTGTTCTATCTTTCATTCTTATTCACTCTTTGTATTTGTGATATTGCCCCTTTCGTATTCAATATTGTATTTTTTAAGGTGGCCTTTTTCTTCAGATTTTATTGTTCATTTTGTTTTTTTCTTTCAGTGTCAGATCCCTTACTCTGCTTAGTTTTTCTCTTTTGTTTCTACATTATTACACCTTTATTGTAATCTTGTAGAAATCTTATTTGCTCCAATCTGCAATAATTTTCCCAGTGATCTCTTTGGTTGCTAACATCTTGTTATTGTTACAACTTTAGTGAGATTGATAGTTCACATCAATTAGTAACATTTTATATGTTATATATAAATATATTTATAATATATGTTACATAATATATAATATAAATACAATATATATAAATGTATATTAAGTTCTTACTATGTGGCAGGCACTGTTCTGAACGCTGATGATTCAGAAAGAGGCAAAAGAAGATCCCAGTCTTCAAGGAGCTCACAGTCTAATGGGGGAGACCGCAAGGAAATAAATTATGTGCAAATAGATCTTATGCAGGCTGGATAGGAAATAATTGAGAGGTAAGGCACTGGTATTAAGGGAGTTTAGGAAAGACTTGCTGGAGAAGGTGGGATTTTAGCTGGGACTTGAGGGAAGCCAAGAGGCAGAAATGAGGAGTACATTCTAATTCTTGTAGATAAGAATCTTTTCCTTTTGCTTTCTTTTCTCTGTAGCAATTCATGTGAATTTGTCATTTCTTGTAGCACATTAGCATTACTAATTCATAATCCATAATTTGTTTAGCAAGTCCCCAGCCATTGCACACATAATATATTTCCAGCTTTTTGTTGCTGCAAATGCAAATTTGGATATTTATGGAATCGTTCTGTTATTAGTGTACTTTGGGAATAAATCTGAGAATGGGATCCCCGGATGGAGGGAAACGAGCATTTATTGACACGTGTGCTATATGCCAAACACTGTACTAAGCAGTTTATAAATGTTATCTCATTTGATCCTCACAACAACCCTAGGAGAGAGGTGCTATTGTTGTCCCTTTTTCACAATCAAGAAAATTCAAGCAAAGGTCAAACAGCTTGACTCAGGGTCCCATAGCTGGTACGTGTCTAAGACTGGATTTGAACTTTGTCTTGACCCCAGATTGAAGGGTCTCTGACACTTAAGGTCAAAGGATTTATATTTCAGAATGTTCAATTGTTTTCCAAATGAATGGATCACAGGGCCTCCTACAAAAAGTAATGGGTTCCTGATTATATCCAATTTCTCCCCTTTCCAATCCAAGATCAGATGGGAAAAAGAATAGTGGATGAATATTTGTTGGTCTTGTAGTTCTGAATATTAATTTCCCAAATTAGTATTAGAAGTGATTTCTAGTTTTTTTAATGCCCAGTTTCTCTCCCTTCCCATCCCAAACTAGAGGAGATAAACAAGAACTAATGAATGTTTTTTAGTCCTCAGTGTATGAATTACCCATGTAAATCACTAGGAGAAGTACAGTGGGTGTCAAAAGAAAGATGGTTATAGAATGTTATCTTCTCTAACTTAGTTGGTCTTTGCTCTCTCCTGGGATCCCTTAAGAGTTAGTTTGGGCTTGCCAAGAGACTATGGGAAGAACTGCAGTTGGAGGGAGACAGGCCCTTCAGGAGGATTCTTTGACAGCCAAATGGAAGCTGGACTGGCCCAGAGAGAGACCAGAGGTAGAGAGAACAGCCCAAGAGAAGGGCCGGCCACGGGGAGGACAGCCCAGAAGCTGTTGCATGCATGTGATGGGAGGAAGTGTGTAAGAGGTGGCACGATCAGGCAGAGGAGTGGAGGATGACACCAAGATTGCAAGCCTGAGGTACCAGGAGGATGGCGGTACCCTCAGCATTGGTGGGAAGGGAGGAGGAAAGAAGGGTTTGGGGACAGAGAGAATGAGTCCAGTTTTGGACTGAGGAGTTTTAAGAGATCTGCCAGTCATCTCATTGGAGGTCCCACGTGCAGTTGAAGGCTTGACACTAGAAGGGACAGACTCAACACAGCCTTCTTATGGGTTCTAGCCAGAAAAAGAGAAGAGGCAGATGTGGGATGGAGTTAGCAGAGATGTGTGGGTCAGTGGAAGTTTTTCTGAAGCTGGTGGAGACATGGAGATGTTTGTAGGTAGCAGTGGAAAAGCTCGGAGAAGAAATTCAAGTGGATGAGAGTGGGAAAAACAGAGGAAGTGATCTGCTAGAGGTCGAGATGGAAATGGGTCATTTGGGCATCTAGAGGAGTTTACTTTGAGAAGAAGGACCATCTCTTCATGTGAGAAGGCTGAAGTGAGGGCATCTGATATGACAGAGGGGCAGAAGCAGGAGTTTTTGGTGAGTGGCCTTCAAGGAAATATGAGGCAAGATTCTCATCTGAGAGACGGAAGGTGGGAACTTGGAAGGTTTAAAGGGGAATGAAAAGGTTCAGAATTGAGGTCATAGAAATACACACAAGGTCAAGAATACTGTCATTTTTGTGTGTGGTTGACATAGGAAGATCAGGGTAAGTGACCAAGTCAGAGAGCTTGGAGGTAGGTGTGCTTGAGGGAGCATCAGTGTGTAGGTGGAGGACTCTAAAATGAGAGCAGAGTCTGAGAGGGAAGACAGACTGCAAGCCAGCCAAGACGGGGAGGATCCAGGAGCTCAGGAGACAACAGCTACCAGAATTTTGATTGGCTGGTCAGTACATACCGAGTGGACCTCAAAGTGGCAAAAGTGTTTTGGGGTTGTTTGTTTGTTTGTTTGTTTTTATTAACTCTAAAGACAAATTTTAACATTAATTTAAAAAAATTTTTGAGCTCCCAATTTTCTCCCTCCCTAAGATGGTAAGCACTTTGATAGAGGTTACAAGGGTCTGATCATGGAAAACATTTTCCTATTAATCTTGTTGTGAAAGAAGAAACTGATGAAAAGAAAAAAAGTGAAAATAGTAGGCTGCTCTCTGCATTCAGGTTTCATCTGGTCTTTCTCTGGATGTGGTTAGTATTCTTTATTCTGAATTTTGGAATCAAGATTGCTAAGAAGAGCTCAGTTATTCAAATTTAATCATCATGCAGTATTCCTGTTATTGTGTACAATAGAGGGAGGGTTCCAGGTCTCTGAATTCGAGAAGATGCAAAGAAGAAGAAGGAAAAAAAAGGTTGAAGACTGAACCCCGTTTGTTACTGTGGCCTAGGCCTTCCAGAGGGCCCAGTGGAAGAGGCTGGCCAATTTACAGTGGGACGGTGGGGGCAAGGTGGGCAGGAAGAAGTGTGCAGGGGGGACAGGAACCCCAGCCGGCAATCAGGATTCCTGTGTGGGGCAGGTGGGAATTTGTTAATCTTCCTGAACTTCATTCCCCATTATCATCATCCCAATGAATTTGGGTGGAATGGGTGGAGTAGCCACCCAGGACATTGGAGTACAGTGTATAGCTGAGAAGTTGGGAGAAGGAGAAAGGACTGGCCCAGGAAAGCTGTAAGATCCCTGCTGCCACTGTATAATGTCACATTTTGATGGCCAGCAGAGTTCTCCCTGGCGAGGTCCATTATAGCACAAAGTACAACATGATGAAGAACCTTAGCCACATTGATTGTATCTCACTCATGAGGAGCATTAGAATTAGAAAGTGGATTCCCTGAAGGCAGTGACTTTTCAATTCTTGTTTGGATCCAGCATTTACCATGGTGTCTGGTGCGTAGGAAGCACTTAATATTTGTTGCAGTGCAGAGAATTTCATAACCTAAAGTCACACAGTTGTTATTCTGTTCTAGATTCCGCTGAAAGCCAAATCCTCTTGAGAACTGTTCCCTCTTGTTGCTGAGCACCCACCAGAGCTGGTGTTCAAAGCCTGATCCCGGGCACACAATTTCTTTTCTCTTTAAGGAATCGGTTACCTTCAGTGATGTTGCTGTGGAATTTACTTGTGAGGAATGGAGTCACCTGGCCCCCCCTCAGAAAGAGTTGTACCGGGACGTGATGCTGGAGAATTATAGGAACTTAGTCCGCCTCGGTAAGGACAACTTTCTGCAGCGATTCAGAAGCTGCTTTTTGGAGCAGTGGTGCTAGGGGCGGAAGAGGCGGGGAGTGCTCTTAATAAACAATGAGTATTCTCTTGGGTAGCTCTTGCTTATGGTGCCGAGACCAGATTTGTTAAGCCTTTTGTAGCCAGGAAGTGATATATTTGTGAAATGTTTTGCTTTGGACGACTAGAAACTGGCCTCGTGGGTATATTGCCCCGAGGTTTTATCTCCTGAATTTCTATTCCCTGAAGTCTAAGGTCGCATGAAAGGTTCCATGCACTTAACTTGGGTCAAAGGAAATTACTTTTTGAGGTCAGATCCTCTGTGCATCTATTTCCCTCAAATTCAGCATGTTTGGAAGGTTTTTTTGTACAGGACTTCCAGGACCTTACTGGCTAGTGTGCCTGCTCTTTTGCAAAGGCCAAGGGCAGTGATTAAAGTCTGCTCCTTTCTTTTTTCCAACACACAGGACTTACAGTTTCCAAGCCAGATGTGATCTCCCAGTTGGAGCGAAGGGAAGCACCCTGGACTCCAGGAGGGATCCAGAGGAGTAACCGCCCAGGTGAGTGGTCACTCTAAGCAGCCGTTCGCTTGGTCAGTCTAGGCAGACATTAGTAAACTCTGAACATAGAGCTCTCCATCAGCTGCTCAGGCCTTGGGAGCAGCTGGCTGATCCTGCAGACTCAGGTGGACGTCGGCCCCCCCAGCATCCTGGCATCTTTCCCCTCCTAATGTCCCTCCAGCACCAGAGAAGGTCAAACTGAGTGGAACTAGGATCTTTCTCCTCCACAGCTCCCTTCCACACTTGTTCACTTGTAATAAATTATAACTACTAGCACTAATGCTTTGAGGTTTGCAGAATCCTTATAAGTCTTGTATCATTTTGTTCTCTGAACAATCAGGACAAGTATATCCATGTTACAGATGGGGAAACTGAAGCACGCAGAGGCTAAATAACTTACCCAACTAGGTAATATTTGAAGCTGGATTTGAATCCACATCTTTTTTATACCAGATCTTGCAGTCTATGTACTAGACCACCTACATGTGCCTTGAGAATGTCATCTTTGAAAGCTTTTTAACTTTAACAGATTGGTAACTTCATCTTGAAGAATTTTGGCCCATGTGATCCTTCTTTTGTTTTTTTTTTTCCTGAATCCCTTAAAATCTGTTCTTCTTGGAACAACTAGTTAGTGTAGTGGATAGACCACCAGCCCTGAAGTCAGGAGGACCCAACTTCAAATGTGGCCTCAGACACAGAACACTTCCTGACTGTGTGACCCTGGGCAAGTCACTAAATCCCAATTGCCTCATTCAAAAAAAAAAAAAAAATGCTGCTCTCTTAAAGTCTAAGATTCTTGAAAGATAGAAGTAGCTTTTTCTGTTACAAGTTCCAAGGTGGAGTATTCTTTTCTTCCTAAAATTCTCATCATTTCTATCTCTGCCTTCTTGGCCAGAAGTATTGTGGGTATTGCCCCATTTTGAAAGATGGAATTTTTAAAGTAGTCGGGAAATCATTAATTATATTCTCTGTGGGGTAGGGAGAAAACACCAGTAGATGTCCAGATAATTAAAGTTCTTTTTTCTTTGCCTGTGTCATGCCTCTCTGCCAGGCTTGCCATTGTTTACTTTTTTTTTTTTGCTTTTTGCTGAGGCAATTGAGGTTAAGTGACTTGCCCAGGGTCACACAGCTAGGGAGTGTTAAGTGTCTGAGACCAGATTTGAACCCAGGTCCTCCTGACTTCAGGGCTGGTGCTCTATCCACTGCGCCACCTAGCTGCCCCCTGTTTACTTTTTTTAAATAGAATTTTTAGTTTGTTATTTTTAACATAACAAACATGATCATTTCTCCACAGACCCAGCACTTGTTCATATTCAGCTCTGGTCTTTTCATAAATAGTATTTGCCAGTCTTCTATTTTATTTTCCCATGTAGTTTTATATCCATCTTTGCTGCAGGGTAAGTTATTCTTGGTTATAATATTCCATCTTTGATCTTTTGACCATATATTACAAGATCTTTTCTCATATTCATATTAAAAGTTACCAGAGCTTGTAACCTTAACTCTAGTTCTTAGGTACTTGAACTCCTTCATTCACTATATTTGTCAATTTTTTTAATTTGAGGGCAGTAGATTTTGGCAATGACATCTCTGAGACTTTGGTGTTTTGCTTAAGGAGATGATTGTTGAATTCTATCTTTATTTTGCCTGTGGTTTTAATGTGGCCGGTTGTTTTCATGATGTCTTAAAATAATACCCAGGCTGGTTTTTTTTTTTGTTTGTTTGTTTTTCAGGGGCTCTAGCAATTTTAAAATTCTCTCTTTTTAAACTGTTTCCTGAGTCTTTTTTTTTTTTTTAAAGAATCAGCTTAAAGGGGCAGCTAGGTGGCACAGTCGATAGAGCACCAGCCCTGAAGCCAGGAGGACCTGAGTTCAAATCTGGCCTTCCTAGCTGCGTGACCTTGGGCAAGTCACTTAATCCCAATTGCCTCAACCAATAAAAAATCGGCTTCCTTTTTTTATTTTTTCGATGTTTTGATTTTTTTTTTTTAAATTTCTTACTAACCTAAGAAGGCATTGATTTATATTTGGGATATTCTTGATTTCAGGGCATCTACTAATTTTCTAAGATATTTCTTTTCCTTTTAATTCTTTTCATTAG
The DNA here is from genome assembly GCA_023553655.1 of Myrmecobius fasciatus. Taxonomy (NCBI): domain Eukaryota; kingdom Metazoa; phylum Chordata; class Mammalia; order Dasyuromorphia; family Myrmecobiidae; genus Myrmecobius; species Myrmecobius fasciatus. The sequence goes on along the minus strand of JAJPUD010001257.1, from coordinate 148,750 downwards.
AGCTTTTATTTCATTTTTTTAACCTATGATGTATTTTCTAGATATTCATATAATCTTTATGGAAAATCTATTTTTAAAGTCTCTACTTAGAGTTCCATTTTTTTTAATTTTTTAAAAATATCAATGAGTAATAGCATTTACATCGCATTTTTTATGGTTTTCCAAGTACTTTACAAATAATATTTATCCTCACAAAAACTCAGAGAAGTTGGCTCTATTATTATCTCCATTTTGCAGATGAGGAAATTGAGGGAGAAAGAGTTTTACTGATTAGCCTAAATTGACACAGCTAATTGTTATCTGAGACTGGATTCAAACTTTAGTCTTCCTCCAGGTCCAGTGTTCTATGCACTACATCACTTTGCCTGTTCCTACCCTTTGATTATTTCTCTGTTGAGTAATGGCTCTTATTCTTAAATATTTGATTACTTCACTATATATCTTGGATGAAACTTTTATTAATGAAATTTGCTACAGGTTTTTTTCCCAGTAAATTATTTTTCTAAGTTTAATTGTAATGGTTTTGTTTCTGTAGAAGCTTTTAAATTTTACCTTCTGTAAACTATATAGTCTCAATTGGTCATGAACTCTTCCTCTAGTCATAGTTGATAAATATTTCTATTATTGCTCCTCTAATTTATTTACAACATGACCTATTCTGATAATAGAAAAAGATCTTCATCCAAATATAATTTTTGTTACACTACTTTTCCAGTTTTCCTGGCATTTTTTGCAAATCATCCTTCCAACAATGTAGAACATAACTAATTTATTTCTGCTCACTGTGTGAAACCATGGTACATGTTCTTTCATATGTTCACCACTTAATGCTCCCAAAATGCCTTGTTTTTTCTCCCAACATCATGATATCTACAATATCAGTAGAGCATTCTGTCTCTGTCATACTTAGTCCTGCCATGTGGTTAACCTACAATAAAATATCTTGAAGCCCTTTATATGTTTTTCAGAGTTCGTTGGTTTTATGTTGCATGTTTCTCTGCATTGTTCTTTGGGTGATATTCACCTTTAGTTCCTCAGAGGTAGCAGTGGCCCATAGTTCCCTGCCATAAAGGAGTATCAACAAAATGGTTTTTTTTGGTTTTTGGTGTTTTGTTTTGTTTTTTTTTTTTTGCAGAGGCAATGGTCAGTTTTTGTGTAGGTATCATGTACTGCTGAGGAGGAGGTATATTCCTTTCTGTCCCCATTCTGTTTTCTCCAGGTGTCTATCATTTTAATTTTTCTAAAATTCTGTTAACTAATTTCTTTCTTGTTTATTTTGTGGTTAGATTTATCTAATTCTGAGAGGGGGGGGTCAGAATTCTGAGGTCCTTTCCCATTATAGTTTTGCTGTCTATTTATTCCGGTAACTGACTTGACTTGTCTAAGAATTTGGATGCTGTACCCCTTGGTGCATATATATTTAGTATTGAAATTATATCATTGTCTGTGGTACCTTTTAGCAAGATATAGCTTCCTTCCCTATCTCTTTTAAGTAGATCTATTTTTGCTTTTGTTTTGTCTGAGATCAGAATTGCTACCCTGTTTTGTTTGCCAAACATAATATATTCTGCTCCAGCCTTTTACCGTTACTCTGTGTGTGTGTGTATATCTGTCTTTTTTTTAAAATGTGTTTCTTGTAAACAATATATTGTAGGATTCTGGTTTTTAATTCACTTCTGTTTTATAGGAGAGTTCATCCCATTCACATTCATAGTTATGATTACCAGTTTTTTCCTCTATATATTTTTCCTTCCTTTTCACTCTGTCTCTCTTCACTTAACCCTCCCTTAATCCTTCTTTCTGTCACCCCTCTTCCTTTTTCATACCTTTCTCCTCCCACTTCTTTATAGGGGAATATAAGTTTCTATACACAACTGAGTGTATATTATTCCCTCCTTATGCCAAAAGGGATAAGAATAAGCTTCATAAAATGCTCATCCCCCTCACTTCTTTCCCTCTCTTGTAATTTATGCAAGTATCATCTTTCCATGTAGGGATCTAAACAGTTTAATCTTTAAATAATGTTTTTTTTTGGGGGGGGGGTTCTCCCTTCCTGATTTGATTCTTGAATTTATAGATCAAACTTTCTGTTTAATATTGGTCTTTTCAATAGAAATGATTGAAAGTCCCCTCCTTCATTGAAGGTCCATCAACTCTCCTGAAAAATGATGCTCAGCCTCTCTGGATACTAGATTCTTGGTTGTAACCCCAAGGTCCTTTGCCTTCTAAAATATGGTATTCCAGGCTCTCTGATCCTTTATTATAGAAGGTGCCAAGTCCTGGGTAATCCTGACTGTAGCTCCTTGATACTTAATTGGTTTTATTTGTTTTGTTTTAATTTTTTCTGGCACCCTGCAGTATTTTTTTCCTTGAGCTTATAGTTCTGGAGTTTTGCAACAATATTTTTTGGAGTTTTCTTTGTGGGATCTCTTTCTGAATGTGATTGGTGGATTCTTTCAATGTCTGTTTTGCTCTCTGTTTCTAGTATATCAGGGCAGTTTTCCTTGATGATCTCTTGAAGAATACTGTCCTGGCTCTTTTTTGGTGGTGGCCTTCAGGTAGTTTGTTTATTTTTTAAATTATCTCTCCTAGATCTGTTTTCCAGATCAGTTGTTTTTCTAGATCAGTTGTTTTTCCAATGAAATATTTTATATTTTCTTCCATTTTTTTTCAGTCTTGTTAGTTTGTTTAACTGATTCTTGATGTCTCATGGAGTCATTAGCTTCCATTTGCCCCGTTCTGGTTTTAAATGTGTGATTTCAGAATCTATTCAGAAGCTTGGTTTCTTGTGGTTTTCAAGGGAAACTAGAATACCTGGAGGAGCTTCCTGACTTCACTCTGCCATGTTTCAATTGCTTCTTTTGATGATTAAAGACCCAAATGTACGTTAAGTCAGGAGCAACATACCTTCATTCATTCACTTGATCTTTCTTTTGTGGATAAACAGGTCAGACTTTTTTGAGTGATTTTAAATCTCGTCCACAAGGCTTGATACTGTCATCACAATGTTACTTCCACAATTCTTAAAATAACTAGATGTGAACATATCAGGATATATGCAGGGCTCATAATAAGGACTTGAAAACGATTTTGGCAGAAATAAAGGAAGACTCAAATAATCAGGAATGGGAATAGGATATGCCAGCATAGTAAAAATGACAATACTTCCTAAAATCATTTACAGAACTGATGCTTTACAGTCAAATTACTTATAAGATATATCTATATAAGATATTATATAGATTTAAATAAAACAATAAAAAATGGCATTTGGAAGAACAAAGGATCAAGAGAAATAATCAGGATTTTAGTAAATGGAGTCTGGCATTATTATATCTCAAATCATATCTCAAAATTATTTTGTAAAGAAGTAATGATCAAAATTTCCAACTGTTTGAAGTAAAATAATGAAATCCAGTAAATAAAGGGGCCTAAAAAGTAACACCCAAAAGCCAATGTGTAAGAAGCTAAAGAACACAAACTCCTAGGGGAGAGGCTTCATGTTTTAGAGGGAATACTGGACAAACAATAGAAAGCTTGACAAAGAATACTAAGAAAGTAATTTCTTTTGATAGGGAATATGCAAGGTAGGTCTACATGTATAGCAAGAGTAACAAAGAGCACAATTACATTTTTGTTTTCTCATTCAGATTGGGAAGCTGCTCATGAAACTAAGGAGTTTTCTCTAAAGCTGGGGATTTCAGTAGAAGAATCATCCCAAGAAAGAGGAATGGGAGAGGATCTCCATTTATCTACCATACAAGAAGCCTGGGAACATGGTGGTGCTACATTAGAAAGGGAGGAGAACAGTGAGGGAAAACATTCTTGGAAAGTAAAAATAACTCAAAAGAAAAGTGCTAATAAGTCAAGAAGCTACAAATATGATAGAAGCTTCAGTCTGGGGCACATTTCTTTTGCACGACAGAGATCATCTTTAGGAATGAGCCTCGTGAAACGAGATACAAGTAGAAAACACCTCAGACTTTCTACAGACCTAAGGAAATATAATAGAATGTATTCAAAGAAGATATTTTCCAAATACAATGACTATGGGAAATTTTTTAAGCATAACTCGGACTTTATGGAAAACCATAGGCTGCATAATGAAGAGAAACGTTATCAATGTAATGAATGTGGGAAAGCCTTCAGCCAGAGGGCCAGTCTTATTCAACATCATAGAATTCATACTGGAGAGAAACCTTTTGAATGTAATGTGTGTGGAAAGGCATTCCGCCAGAGCACTGGACTTAATCAACACCAGACAGTTCATACTGGAGAGAAACGTTATGAGTGTAATGAATGTGGAAAGGCCTTCCGTCTGAGAAAACAGCTGATTCAACATTACAGAATTCACACTGGAGAGAAACCGTATGAATGTAACGACTGTGGAAAAGCCTTCCGCCAGAGCTCACAACTTACTCAACACCAGACAATTCACACTGGAGAGAAACCTTATGAATGTACTGAATGTGGAAAGGCCTTCCGCCTGAGAACATTACTTATTCAGCATCATAAAATTCATACTGGGAAGAAACCTTATCGATGTAATGACTGTGGAAAGGCTTTCCGCCTCAGTTCACAGCTTATTCAACATCAGACAGTTCATAATGGAAAGGAACCTTATGGATGCAATGTATGTGGAAAGACCTTTCATCAAAGAGCTCAACTTAATCAACACCAGGCGGTCCATTTTGGTGAAAAGCCTTATGAATGTAATGAATGTGGGAAGACCTTTCGCAATAGTACTTGCCTTATTCAGCATCAGACAATTCATACTGGAGAGAAACCTTATGAATGTCGGGAGTGTGGGAAAGCCTTCAGATTGAGCTCTTATCTTACGCGGCATCAGAGAATTCATACTGGAGAGAAGCCTTATAAATGTGATCAGTGTGGGAAGGCCTTCTGCCAGAGCTCACAGCTTACTCAACATCAGACAATTCATACTGGAGAGAAGCCTTATGTGTGTAATGAATGTGGGAAGGCCTTTAGTCAGAAAACAGAACTTACTCGGCATCAGACAATTCATACTGGAGAGAAACCTTACGAATGTAATGAATGTGGGAAAGCTTTCCGCCGGAAAGCAGGACTTGTTGAGCATAAGATAATTCACACTGGAGAGAAAACCCACAGATGTAATGAATGTGGGAAGACCTTTCGCTGGAAGACAGGACTTACTATTCATCAGAAAATTCATAGTGGAGAAAAACAGTATGAATGTAATGAATGTGGCAATGCCTTCCGCCTCAAAAGACAGCTTACTCAACATCAGAGGCTTCATACTGGTGACAAACTTTGTGAATGTGATCAATGTGGGATGGTTTTTAGCCAGAGTAGAAACCTTATTCGACATCAGCGAATCCATAGTGGAGAAAAACCTTACGAATGTAATGAATGTGGGAAAGCCTTCCGTTTGAAGGCACGTCTTACTAAGCATCTGACAGTTCATACTGGTGAGAAACATTTTGAATGTGGAGAGTGTGGGAAGGCCTTCCGTCAGAAGACACATCTTACTGAACATCAGACAATTCATAGTGGCGAGAAACCCTTTGGATGTAATGTATGTGGGAAGGCCTTCCGATTAAGAACACAACTTATTCAACATCATAGAATTCATACTGGTGAGAAACCATTTGAGTGTAACGTCTGTGGGAAGGCCTTCAGTCACAGGACAGAACGTAATCGGCATTTTAGGATTCATACTGGAGAGAAACGTTATGAATGTATCGAATGCGGGAGGGCCTTCCGCTTGAGCACACACCTTACACGGCACAAGAGGATTCATACTGGGGAGAAACCCTATGAATGTGGTGAATGTGAGATGGCATTCCGCCTGAAAGCACAACTTACTCATCATCAGAAAATTCATACTAGAGAGAACCTTTAAGAGGGTTGTGTTTTAGGAAAGGCTTTCTTCTGGGACAAACAATATAAATACAGAACAAAAAAGGTTTGTATTACAAATATAGAATGAATTTTAGTTAAACCAACTGATGAAATACTAAGAATTTTTTTTGCTAAGAGGCCATATGAATATAAGGAAAGGAATAAAATTTAAAAATTGAACAAAAGAAAAACCCCATATGTGAAGCACTGTTTTATTTTTTCCTACAGCAGTGATTCAAGATCTTTTTCTTTCTCTTCAAAGCCCTCTCCAACTTCTTCCCCAAAGTCCCAATACTTCCAATGATTTAGATTTTTATTGTCTTAGACATTTATATTTTGGAACCTCAGCTTCATCTACAGTTTGGCAAGTATGTATTCTTACATTCTGTCAAACTCCCTACAAACATTTGTTTAGAATAAAAGGGCCTATTTTCCATTGGAAATAGTTTGTTATTGTTGTTCAGTCATTTCAGTCATGTTAGACTCTTCATGACTCCTTTTGGTATTTTCTTGGCAAACATACTGGAGTGGATTGTTCTCTCCTTCTCCAACTTATTTTACAGAAGAGGAAACTGAGGTAAACAGGGCTAAGTGATTTGCCCAGGGTCACACAGCTAGTTTCTGTAGCCTGATTTGAATTCAGGTCTTCCTGACTTCAGGCCTGGCATTATCCCCTGAAACACCTTGCTTTCCTGAAAATATTGTGGGTATAAAGATATGCTTTTCTGATATTCAGTCGGAAAACATTTTCAGCAAATATTGGTATGTTTGCTCATAAGTCAAACTTTGTTTCAGAACAGTGATACTGTGCCTTGCCCTTGGAAAACAGTAGTCAGATAAGCATATGGCAACATGGGCTCTTCATATGCCAGTCTGGGGGGAAATGGAGATGGGCAGAGACCTGCAAGTAGATCCTAGTTCTCTAAGCCTTTTATTGTAAACACTAGACTCAGTACTTTTTCTTGTCTTCCCCCCTCCTTTGGGTCAGACATAAAAGTTTTCCTCATTCTGATTTATCTCTGGTCTTTATAATTCTGTTTCTAACCCTAATTATATGAAGGTAGATAGTGAGGAAAAAGAGACTTGAGGAATCCCCCTTTGTGACCATAGAAAGCTGAACTCTTAGAAACATGTACCTCAGCCTATCCTCTCTTCCTCCAACTCTGAACTGTAAGACACAAATTTTCATGGTTTCAAGGAAAGGGTTTCTCAAAGTCCATGTTTTGTTTTGTTTTGTTTTGTTTTTGTTTTTTTTTTTTATTGGGAATGGTTCTAATAAAGCTTTTTATTTACAAAACATGAGTGACCTTTCAACATTGACCTTTGCAAAAAAAAACCTTTTTCCCCC
>JAJPUD010001257.1:90119-136519 GCA_023553655.1 Myrmecobius fasciatus | reverse complement strand
GAAATTCTTGACCTTTTGTTTTTCCAGATGAATTTTGTTGTTATTTTTTCTAGTTCAGTTAAATAATCTCTTGGGAGTTTGATTGGTATAGCACTAAATAGATAGATTAGTTTAGGTAGTATTGCCATCTTTATTATATTCGCTCGACCTATCCAAGAGCACTTGATGTTTTTCCAATTGTTTAGATCTGACTTTATTTGTGTGGAGAGTGTTTTGTAGTTTTGCTCATATAGATCCTGACTTTCCCTTGGCAGATATATTCCCAAATATTTTATACTATCGATAGTTATTTTAAATGGAATTTCTCTTTGTATCTCTTGCTGTTGCATTTTGTTGGTGATGTATAAAAATCCTGATGATTTATGTGGATTTATTTTGTATTCTGCAACTTTGCTAAAGTTGTGGATTAATTCTAATAGTTTTTTAGTTGATTCTCTAGGGTTCTCTAAGTAGACCATCATATCATCTGCAAAGAGTGATAATTTGGTTTCCTCATGACCTACTCTAATTCCTTTAATCTCTTTTTCTTGTCTTATTGCCAAGGCTAGCATTTCTAATACAATATTGAACAGTAATGGTGATAGTGGGCAACCTTGTTTCACCCCTGATCTTATTGGAATGGTTCCAGTTTATCACCATTACATATGATGCGAGCTGATGGTTTTAAATAGATGCTACCGACTATTTTAAGGAAAAGTCCATTAATTCCTATACTCTCTAATGTTTTTAATAGGAATGGATGTTGGATTTTATCAAATGCTTTTTCTGCATCTATTGAGATTATCATATGGTTTTTGTTAGTTTGGTTATTAATATAGTCAATTTTGTTAATAGTTTTCCTAATATTGAACCATCCCTGCATTCCTGGTATAAATCCTACTTGGTCATGGTGTATTATTCTAGGAATGATTTTCTGCAATCTCTTTGCTAATATTTTATTTAAGATTTTTGCATCAATATTCATTAAGGAGATTGGTCTATAATTTTCTTTCTCTATTTTTGTTTTACCTGGTTTAGGTATCAGTACCATGTCTGTATCATAAAAAGAGTTTGGTAGGAGTCCTTCATTCCCTATTTTTTCGAATAGTTTATATAATATTGGAGTTAACTGTTTTTTAAATGTTTGGTAGAATTCACATGTAAATCCATCTGGTCCTGGGGATTTTTTCTTAGGGAGTTGATTAATGACTTGTTCTATTTCTTTTTCTGAAATGGGACTATTTAAGTAATTTATTTCCTCTTCTGTTAATCTGGGCAATCTATATTTTTGTAGATATTCCTCCATTTCACTTAGGTTATCAAATTTATTGGCATACAGTTGGGCAAAGTAACTCCTGATTATTGCTCTAATTTCCTCTTCATTGGTGGAAAGTTCTCCCTTTTCATTTTTGAGACTAACAATTTGATTTTCCTCTTTCCTTTTTCTAATTAAATTAACTAGAGGTTTATCTATTTTGTTGGTTTTTTCATAAAACCAACTTTTAGTTTTATTTATTAATTCAATAGTTTTTTTACTTTCAATTTTACTAATCTCTCTTATTTTTAGGATTTCAAGTTTGGTATTTGATTGGGGGTTTTTAATGTGTTCTTTCTCTAGCTTTTTTAGTTGCAAGCCCAATTCATTGATTTTCTCTTTTTCTATTTTATGCAAATAAGCATCTAGAGATATAAAATTTCCCCTTATTACGGCTTTGGCTGTATCCCACAGATTTTGGTATGTTGTCTCATTATTGTCATTCTCTTGGATGAAATTAGTAATTGTGTCTGTAATTTGCTGTTTCACCCATTCATTCTTTAGGATAAAATTATTTAGTTTCCAATTGCTTTTTGGTCTATTTTCTCCTGGCCTTATATTGCATGTGATTTTTATTCCGTCATGATCTGAAAAAAATGCATTTATTATTTCTGCCTTCCTGCATTTGATTTTGAGGTTTTTGTGTCCTAACACATGGTCAATTTTTGTATAAGTTCAATGGACTGCTGAGAAAAAAGTAAACTCCTTTCTGTCTCCATTTAATTTCCTCCAAAGATCTATCATACCTAACTTTTCTAACATTTTGTTTACCTCCTTAATTTCTTTCTTATTTATTTTGTGGTTTGATTTATCAAGTTCTGAGAGAGGGAGGTTAAGATCCCCCACTATTATAGTTTTGCTGTCTATTTCTTCTTGCATCTCTCTGAACCTTTCCTCTAGGAATTTCCATGCTATACCACTTGGTGCATATATGTTTAGTATTGATATTGCTTCATCATCTATGGTACCCTTTAGGAAGATATAATTTCCTTCTTTGTCTCTTTTAATGAAGTCTATCTTTGCTTTTACTTGGTCTGAGATCAGGATTGCTACCCCTGCTTTTTTTTGTTCACCTGAAGCATAGTAGATTCTGCTCCAGCCTTTTACCTTCACCCTGTATGTATCTCTATGTTTTAGATGTGTTTCTTGTATACAACATATTGTTGGATTCTGGTTTTTAATCCAATCTGCTATCTGCTTCTGCTTTAAGGGAGAGTTCATTCCATTCACGTTCACAGTTAAAATAACTAATTCTGTATTTCCTGCCATCTTATTTACTCTAGCTTACGCTTTTCTCTTTCTTATCCCCTTTCCCTTCTCCCTACTATTTTTGCTTTTGAAAACCACTTCCCTCAAACAATCCTTCCCCTTTAGAGCCCCACCCACCCCCTTTTCCCCCCCTTTCCCTCCAGTTTCCTTATAAGTGCGTCTATTATTCCCTCTGAGCCAAATCTGATGAGATGGAGATTAACCCAATTCTCATTCCCCTCCCCTCCCTTTTCTCCCCTCAATCATTATAGGTTTTCTTTGCTTCTACATGTGATGTAATTTCCCTTATTTTACCTCCTTTTCCTCTTCTTCCAGTGTTATCCCTTTTCTACCTCTAATTTCTTTTTCAGTTTATCATATCATAATAATCATAAAATCACAATAATCATATAATAATAATCATAAAATCACAGTAATCATATGATAATAATCATAAAATCACAGTAATTTTATCATAATCATAATGTAATAATAGATTCATAAAATCAACCCTCATTCTATAAGTATCTATAACATAAATATAGTTCTCAAGAGTTATTTTTTCTTGTTACCTTTTTATGTTTCTCTTGTGTTCTGTGTTTGTAGATCAAATTTTTTGTTCAGTTCTGGTCTTTTCAGTAGAAATAGGTGAAATTCTCCTATATCATTGAATGACCATCTTCTTCCCTGGAAGATAATGCTCATTCTAGCTGGGTAACTTATTCTTGGCTGTAATCCAAGTTCCTTTGCCCTTCGGAATATCTGATTCCAGGCCCTTCGATCCTTCAAAGTAGAAGCTGCTAGGTCCTGTGTGATCCTAATTGTAGCTCCCCGATATTTAAATTGTTTCTTTCTGGCTTCTTGTAATATCTTTTCCTTGGTATGATAGTTCTGGAATTTAGCCACGATATTTCTGGGGAATTAATTTTTGGGTTTCTTTCAGGAGGTGATCAGTGGATTGTTTCAAGGAGTATTTTGCCTTCTGGGTGTAAAATATCAGGGCAGTTTTCTTTTATGATTTCCTGGAAGATAGTGTCCAGGTTCTTTTTATCATCATGGCTTTCAGGAAGCCCTATAATCCTTAGATTGTCTCTCCTAGATCTATTTTCCAGGTCAGTTGTTTTTCCTAGGAGATATTTCATGTTTTTCTCTATCTTTTCATTTTTTTTGTTTTTGTTCGACTGATTCTTGAAGTCTTGATGAGTCATTCATTTCCAATTGTTCGATTCTAATTTTTAATGTCTTATTTTCTTCAGTTACTGGTTTTAGTTCCTTTTGCAATTGACCAATTACATCATTTTGTTCATTGCATTCTTTTTCCATTTTTTCTATTTTATTTTGCAGTGATCTCATTTCGTTTCCCCATGTTTCTTCTAACTCTCTTTTAAGATTTTTTATGCAATCTTCAAAGAAAGCCTTGTGACATGGAGACCAATTTATGTCTCTCTTTGGGGCTTTTTCTGGAGTTGCTTTACCTTTAGGGGCCTCAGGATTTGAGGTCTGTTCTTCCCTCTCTCCATAAAAGTTGTCTATGGTGAGAGCTCTTTTTGGTTTTTTATTCATTTTTTTTTAAAGGTGTGAGGTCTGTTTAGGGCAAAGGTGGGACAGCTGCTTTAATTTGCCCTGGGGCAGTTCTGCTGATTGAGTTATTTCAGGAACTGGGCAGTTCTGCTGATTGAATTATATCAGGGGCTGGGCAGTTCTGCTTTAGTTCACCCTGGGGCGGTTCTGCTGATTGAATTATTTCAGGTACTGGGCAGCTCCGCTGATTGAATTATTTCTGGTGCTTATCAGTCCTGTTGTTTGATTGATTGCTTTAAGGTGCTGTGTAATGGCAGCTAGGTCCAATGCTCATCAGGGGTTCAGTGGTTCACAATCTATCCCCCTCAAAAGGCAGACCCTCCAAACCACCTGCCCACAATCAGGACAAATTGTTCCAAGAGGCCCGCAGAAGACTCCCAGGTGTGTGAAAAGCACAACGCTCCCACTCCTGTTCTGATTCCTGTTCCAGCTCCCTGCCCGGGTCTCCCTGCGCTTCAGTCTGGGTTCAGTAGACCACCCCCCTGCCCAATTAAAACAGACCTGTTTTGAGGTTCTTCCAGAGTATCTTCTTCTAGAATCGTGTTGTTCTCCAGATATTGTGGTTTTTTTTGCTTCAGAATCAGTCTAGAGCCTTCATGTTATTGGTTTGAGGGGAGGTTAGAGGAGGTTACAGAGACTCCTGTCTGATCTCCACCACCATGGCTCCCAAAGTCCATGTTTTCTACTGACTTTTTTCTTAGCTCAGGAATAAATGGGAATGTCTTGCCCATATAGAGTTATACATTTTCCCCTAAGTACTGTTTTGGCTGCATCCTATAAATTTTGGTTGATTGTGCTTCATTGTCATTCTCTTTAATGAAATTATTTGTTTCTTTTTGTTCTTTGACCCACTCATTCTTTAAGATTATTTAGTTTCAAGCTATTTTTAATCTATATCCATGGTCCTTTTAAATTTAACTTTTATTGTATCATAGTTCCAAAAGAACGCAGTTAATGTTACTGCTTTTCAGCATTTGATTATGAGGTTTTTATGCCTAATACCTGGTCAGCTTTTGTGAAGATACAACCAAGAAGTTATACTCCTTTTTATTCTCATTCAGTTTTCCAACTTTTCTAAATTTCTATTCATCTCCTTAACTTTCTTGCTTACTTTATAGTTAGATTTATCTAATTATGAGAGGAGGTGAAAGTTGAGGTCCTTTATTAGTAGTAATTTTAGTATTTTCTTTTAACTTTTTTTCATTTAACTTTTCCTTTAAGAATTTGGATGCTGTTCTTCATCTTGTATGTTACTTTTTAGCAAAATATAGTTTCCCTGCTTATCTCTTTAATTAGGTCTATTTTTCCTTTGTGTGAGGCCTTGATTGCTAACCCTTTTTTTTTTTAACCTCACCTGAAACATAATAGATTCTGCTTTAGCCCCTTAGTTTTACTCTTTGTATATCCCTATTTCAAGTATGTTTTTTTGTAAACAACATATTGTTGGATTGTAATCCATTTCACTGTCCCCTTCTGTTTTATGGGTGAGTTCATTTCATTCATATTCAGTTATAATTTCTGTCTTTCCCTCCATCCTATTTTTTCCTCTGTTTATCTTTTCTCTTTGTACCCTATCCCTCTTCAAAAGTCTGTTTTGCTTCTGACTAATCTACTTTAATCTATCCTCCATTCTATCAGTCTTCCTTATTTTCTCTTATCCCCTTTTCCTTCTTCCTGTTGGGAAATGCCAATTCTAATGAGAAAAATGTAAGCATTGCCTGCCACTCCATCTTCCCCTCCATTGTAAAAGTTTCAACTTTTGTGCCTTTTCTATATGACATAATTTTCTCCATTCTTCCTTCCTTTTCTCCCAATACATCTCTTTCTTATCCCTTAATTTTACTTTTTTGAAATCCCGTTATGCTCAACTGATACTCATGCCCTTCACCTATATATATTCTAATTGCCATAATAATAAAGGTCCTAGGCATTATAACTATCATCTGCCCGTGTAGGAATGTCAACAATTTAATCTTATTGCCTTATTTCTTTTTGGTGTTTACCATTTTATGTTTCAGATTTTCTATTCATCTCTGGTCTTTTCATCAGGAATGCTTGAAAGTCCACAATTTCATTGAATATCCATTTTTTTTCATAAAGATTACACTCAATTTTGCTAGGTAGTTTATTCTAGATTGTAATCCAGCTCCTTTGCTTTCTAGAATATATTCCAAGTCCTCTGATCCTTTAACTTGGAAGCTGCTAAATCTTGTGTGATCCTGCCATTGACTTAGAATATTTGAATTTTTTTCTGATTGCTTCAATATTTTCTCTTTGACCTGAAAGCTCTGAAATTTGGCTGTAATATTCTTGGGAGTTCTAATTTTGGGAACTTCTTCAAATGGTGATCAGTGGATTCTTTCAGTTTCTATTTTACCCTCTGGTTCTAGACTATCAGGGTATTTTTCCTTGATAATCTCTTGAAAGATGATGTCTCGGTTCTTTTTTTGATCAAGGATTTTAGGTAGTCCAATACTGAATACTTAAATTTATCTTTTCTATTTTTCAGGCCAATTGTTTTTTCACTGAGATATTTCACATATTCTATTTTTTAAATTGTCTGTTTTTGTTTTGTTGGATTTTGAAGGGTTAAAAGGGGATTAATTTGTTGGGTTTTTTTTGTTTTTTTGTTGGTGTCATAAAATCATTAGCTTCCACTTGCCGAATTCTAATTTTTAGCAAGTTCTTTTCTTCATTGGACTTTTGTGCCTCATTTACTATTTGGCCAGTTCTGAGGTTTATGAGGTATATTTTCACCAGTATTTTTTGTGCCTCTTTTTACCAAGCTGTTGATTCTTTTCATAATTTTCTTGTATCATCTTTTCTCCCAATTTTTCCTCTTCCTTTCTTATTTGATTTTTAAAATCCTATTTGAGCTCTTTTAGGAATTCTTGTATCCAGTTCACAGGTTGTTGGGGGTTTTTTTTCTTTGAGGTTTTGACATTGCCTTCTAGGCAATGTTCCCTGTCATAATAATTCATTATGGTCAGGTTCTTTCTTATTGTTTGTTCTTTTTCCAGCCTTTGATGTTCAAACTGGGTTCTGTTCCTGAGTTGTAGGGGCCACTGTCTCAAGCTTCAGGCCTTTTATGCTACTTTTTTCTTATTTATGTTCTTTAAGACTAAGTCAGGCTGAAAAGTAATGGCATTATCTGCATCAAAATTCATTATTTAAATGTAAATAGTTGCAAAGCAAGTTTAATTGGTTGTGTTAATGTCTGATATTGGTGGTAATTTTAAAAAAATAAATTAAAACTGGGCCCATCTTTAAGTTTGGTTTGGATGGCAAGATGACTTGGAATCAGAAGACCAAGATTTGAATCCCTGGGGTATAACTTAGTACCTATGTAACCTTGAACAGATCTTCACCTCTCAAGATCCCAATTGCACTACTGTCTATTAATAAATGAGTTCCATTATTTAAAAAAACAAAAAACAACTGAGGGCTAGTTTAGTCCAAGTACCTTTGGGATTAGAATAAGGTGAAAAACTTAGGGACCATAGAATACAATTAAAATTTTTAGATTTAAAAGGCTACAGTTAAAAGAAAACACTACTCTTTGCCTCTATCTATGCCTGTATCTATCACGGCAGTTGTCATGCTAAGTCAAAAAGATGTCTGAGAAAGACAGCAAGAATTCTCTTAAATTTTATCTGAAAGCAAAACCAGTGACCCTACCACACACTATCCTTTGTTGGTAAGGTCACAAAAATTCTGTAGAGAATCTCTCACCACTAAACACTAAAAATACTTTGGCTCCAGGATGAAACCTAATGGAAGTGGCATTAGACTTGATGATACAAATAGTCATCTAGAAAGTAAGATTCCTGGAATGGAGACAATGTGAAAGGCAGTTAAAAGTGTCTCTTCTTACAAAAGTAGTGATCACCAGGAGCAGCAGCCAATTAAGGACCATAACTTCAGTGCTATAATACCTTCCTTCATTTAGGTCATGAATCTCAAATGCAACCTGATTTGATATGGTCCCTGCACTAAACCCCTACTTACTAACCCAATGTTCCCTGTCCCACCAGTCAACCATTCCTGCTTGGAAGACCCATTAAGGAGTAGATAACAATTTGTCATTCCTTTAGATTCTCCTGGGGCAGTTGTAGAAGTCTAATAATCCTAATCTCTTTTTCACAGGCCATTTCTAATATGATTATAAAAAGAATTTCATCTCTTTATGGCATTAAAAAGCAAGACAACACCTCTATTGTCCAGAACATTTCTATGAAGTTGTCTAAGTTACCATTTAGAGAGGGAAGAGGCCAAACCTGAAAGTCAAGGGGAAGGACCAACCTTTTCCATAGGTGTTATAAAAACTTTTGCAGTGACAGTAGCCCCAAGTCTGGGTAACTACATGGAAATGAGTAAAGAAAAGCTGGAAAAGTTTAAGTGACTTCATATCTAAAACATTTTTAAAAAATAAAATAAAATAAAAACCTTTGTTAGATGACCTCCTGAAAGAGTAGTCTATAAGAGCATTGGACCAAAGAGCTCTCCTACTTCTGGATGGTGATTGTGGAGGTCAACAGCTCTTGAAATAGATTTGTTCAAGCCTTCATCTAACCAGAGAGAGAAGTTCTGGAGCATTCTGGACTGGAGCAAAAAATATGCTTCACATAAACTTAGAAAAGCAATCAACCATAAATTCAGATAAAACAACAGTAGAGATGAGATAAAATGATAAGGAGGGAATTTGAATTATGCTTGAAAGGCAGCAGATAATGAATCAAAGCACATAATATATTTTCATCTAATAAAACAATCTAAATACTTAAAGGAAAAATCAAATTGTAGGGAGAAACAGTACAGGTATAAGTGGTAGGATTTTTAATAGTCCTTCCAGACCTAGACAAATTAACCAAAATAAAAGACCTGAATAAAAAAATCAGACCTGATAAGACTTCTGGTAATGATTGAGAATAGAAAGGTATTTACATCTCAGGGGCTTATGATACTTTAGCCATGTATTGGGACATATCAAAAACCTTTCCCTCCAAAATGTAGAAAAGCAGAAATACACATTTACAGATCCCAAAGTAAGTGGCTAGCACATAATAGGTGCTTAATAAATACTCATTAATTAACAAAATGTTCAATAACAAGCCTTTAAAGAATTTTAAAGTAATGGGAGAATAACAATTCAAAAATCTGATGAGTTAAAGAACAAATAATAGAAACAATAGAAAGTTTCACCAAAGAAATAAGATAGCTTATCAAAACTTTTGAAATGCAGATAAAGTAGTTTTGAGGAGTAAAAAACAAAAAATAAATCAACAAATTTGAGTGTATACTTTTAAAAATGTGAACAGCAACAAATTGAAAGCTCCCAACTAAATAATAAAGAAATCCTCAAAATTTTAATAAAAATTGAAAGCAAAAAGACTATTGAGTTGATAAAACTAGGAGCTTTTTTTTAAACTAATAAACAGCTTTAAGAAAAGGATGGAAAACCAAATTGGTAATATCGAAATGATAAAGGAGGACCTAAAACAATAAAAAAGTTATTAGAAAATGATACCTAATTATGTGCCAAGTGAATCTGAAACTTAAAGGAAATAGATGAATATTTACAAAAATATGAAATACCAAGCTTAACAAAAGAAGAAAGACTATTTAACCCAGTATCAGAAAAAGAAATTGAACAATCCAAAAATGAGTTCTTAAAAAAAAAAACAACTCGACTTCGCTCAACATCCAAAGAACGATTCCCATAAATGAAATAATATCTGTAAAAAGTGCTTAGCATAATACCCAGAACATAGTCATTTAATAAGCACTTAATTCCTCCCCAGTACTACATAAACTATTTATAGAACCATCAACATAAAGATGGTAGTTAAATCCATGAGAGCTGATTAGATCAACAAGTGAAGTACTATATATTGTGAGAAGAAAAGGGAGCACTGGATGAGACCCTGAGGGACAGCTGTGGTTAGAGGACCTGTTCTGGAGGAGGATCCTGCAAAGGAGACTGAGAAGTCAAATAGGAGAACCAGGAGAGAGTGATGTACTGAAAACTTAATAGAAGAGTCTCCAAAGGCTGCCAAGAAGTCTAAGAGAATGAGGATTGAGAAAAATCTATTGGATTTGGCAATTAGAAGATTAGTTATTTTGAAGAGAGGAGTTTCAGTAGAATGATGAGATTGGAAGTCAAACTATAAGAGATTAAGAAAAGAATGGAAGAAGAGAAAATGGAAGCACCTGGTGTAAAAGGTTTGTTCATGAAGTTTAGCTACAAATGGCAGAACTATAATATGATAGTAGGGATAAAAGGACTTGAGTAAGGAGTTTTTATGATGTAGGAGATACAGGCAGATTAGTAAACAGTAGGAAATGAACCATTAGAGAGAGATAGAGAGATTGAAGATAAGTGAGTGAATAGGGATGACATTGGAGGACATGAGATGGAATAGGACCACCTGAATTGGTAGAGGGGCTAGCCTTGGTGAGGAGAAAGGTCACTTCTTTATGTGAAACAGGAGCGAAGGAATAGAAATCAAGGATCAAGAAAGCAATTTTTGAGCATATGAGAGCCTGGGTATATTGTTAGGCAGTAAGGAATTATTACTGTTTCCATTATATAGATGAGCAAACTGAGGCAAACAGATTAAGTGACCTACCCAGGATCACATTGCTAGTAAGTGTTAGAAGCTATATGTGAATTCAGATCTTCCAGAATCCAGGCCCAGCACTCTGTTCTACTATCTGGTTACTTTGGATGTTTCAGTAGACAGTGAAAGAGTGAAAATAAATGAGAAAGTGGGGAATATAAAGGATGCAATCTGCGGATGAAGGCCAGATAGAATAGAATCACACTCATATAAGACAGCTAAACTTGGAAAGAAGGGTCACCTCCTGATGGGAGACAGGTGAAGGTGGAGATAGTAGCAGAAGGCAGCTGGGAAGTATAATTTGAGTTGAGGAAACTTGGCAAATGATCTTTATTTTTTTTTCAGTAAAATATGAGGCAATATTCTTATTGGATACAGTGGTGGAAGGAAGAACCTCGAGATGTATGAGGAGAATTGAAAAGCTTTGGAAAATGCAATGTAATGAACAGGCTAGTGAATCAATATTGGATGTGTAAAATAATTGCCTTGCTTGCAGTAATGGCAGAATTCTGATTGTGTAACAGATTTGTTTTTTTCCCCTCAAAAACTCTTTTTCAACAGCCCAAAAGGTGACTCTTCACATAGACATCACCAGATAGTCAATATAGATGGCCAATATAATCAGATTTTGTTATATATTTTGCAATCAAAAGTGCAATCAGTTAAAGCCCCAGAGTTCAGTGTTAACTCAGAACTTGAGCTGCTTCTTGCAAAATCCAGACTGAAATTGAAGAAAGTAGGGAAAAACATCAGACTATACAGGTATAACCCAAATATCATCCCTTATGAATATGAAATAGAGGTGATGAACAGATTTAAGGAATGAGATCTAGTATATAGAGTGCCTAAAAGAATTATGAATAGAGGTTCCAAATATCATATAGGAGGCAGCAGCAAAAACAAAACAAAAACACAAAGAAAAAGAAGGCTAAGAAAGCAAAATGTCTGATGAGGTTTTACTGATAGCTGAGGAAAGAAGGAAAGCAAAAGGGGAAGACAGGAAAAAAGGAAGGATATAACCAACTGAATACAGAATTCTGGAGAATAGCAAGGAAAGATGAGATTTTCTTAAATGAGCAATGGAAAAAAATAGAAAATAGAATGGGAAAGACAAAATATCTTCAAGAAAATTAAATATATCAAGGGATATATGCAGAAATAGGCATGATGAAAGGAAAAATGGTAGGGATTTAACAAACAGAAGAAATTAAGAAGAGGTGGCAAAAATATGCAAAAGAACTCTACAAGAACTTTTTTCTTTTTAAAAAATTATTACAGCATTTTATTTTTTCCAAATACATGCAAAGATAGTTTTCAACATTCACCTTTGCAAAACTTTATGTTCCAAATTTTTCTCCCTCTCACCAAGACAGCACACAATCCAACGTAGCCTAAACATGTACAATTTTTCTAAACATATTTTCATATCTATCATGCTGCACAAGAAAAATCAGATCAAAAGTGAAAAAAAAAACACAAGAAAGAAAAATAAACAAATAACCAAAAAAAGTGAAAATACTAAACTTGAATCCACATTCATAGTTCTCTCTCTGGATACAGATGGCACTTTCATCCTGAGTCTATTGGAATTGCCTTGGATCACTTCATTGTTGAAAAGAGCCATGTCCATCACAGTTGATCGTCACATAGTCTTGCTGTTACTGTCTACAGTGTTCTCTTGGTTCTACTTACTTTATTCAGTATCAGTTCATGTAAGTTTTTCCAAGTTTTCTGAAATCATCCTGCTCATCATTTCTTATCGAATAATAGTATTCCATTACATTTATATACCATAACTTATTCAGCCATAATTGTTGGGTATCCACTCAGTTTCCAATTCCTTGTCCCCACAAAAAGGGCTGCCAAAAACATTTTTGCACACATAGGTCTCTTTCCCTCCTTTATGATTTCTTTGGGATCCAGACCCAGTAGAGACACTAAGTGTATGCATAGTCTTATAGCCCTTTGGCCATAGTTCCAAATTGCTCTTCATAATGATCTGATCACTTCCCAACTTGACCAACAATGTATTAATGTTCCAGTTTTTCCACATCCCCTCCAACATTTATCATTATCTTTTCCTGTCATCTTAGTCAATCTGAGAGGTGTGTAGTAGTACCTCAGAATTGTCTTAATTTGTATTCTCTAATAATGATTTGGGGCATTTTTATATGACTAGAAATAGCTTTAATTTCTTCATCTGAAAATTGTCTGTTCATGTCCTTTTACCATTTATCAGTTGGTAAAAGAACCAGACATCCTGAAGAATGGAAGTCAAATGAGTTGTAGGAAGTATTGCTAATAATAAGGCTAGTGGAAGTGATGGAATCCCAGCTGAACTAATTAAAATCTTAAAAGATGATTGTGTTAAAATGCTGCATTCAATACATCACCAAATTTGGAAAATTCAGCAGCGGCCCCCCCGGGTTAAAAAAGATCCATTTGTCCCAATCCTAAAGAAGGGAGTGCCAAGAAATGTTCAAATTACTGAACATTTGCACTCATTTCACATGCCATCAAGGTTATGCTTAAAATTCTGCAAACTAGGTTTCAGCAAAATGTGAAACAAGAATTACCAGAACAGGCCAGCTTTTAATGCTCATCCTCCTCTCTTTCCCTCTACTATAATAGGTCTTATGACATGTTACCTCATTTTACTTCTCCTTTCCTCTTCTCCTTGTACAATTCTTTACATCATCACATTAAAGTCAACTTATACACATACCCTTTGTCTACTTATACCCCTGCTAACTGTCCTAACAAAGGTACAGTTCTCAAGAGTTGTAATTATCATCTTCCCATATGTGTGGATGTAACCATTTAACTTTTAAAAACCAGTGAGTTTTTTTTCTTCTATGCTTACCTTATGCTTCTCTTGAGTCTTCTTATTTCTGTTCATCTCTGTCTTTTCATCAGAAATTATTGAAAATTCCCTATTTCATTGAATATCCATCTTTTCCCCTGAAAGATAATGCTTAAATTTGGCAGGGGGGAGGGGAGAGGGGTAATGGAGGGTGGGAGGTGGTAAATTGATTTTTAGTTGTAGTTCAACCTTCTTTGCCTTTCAGAAAATCATATTTGAGGCCTCTGGTCTGGCTATCCTGAAGGTTTTCCCAATGTTCTGAGTTGGTTTGGCCTAATCCTGCCTATTATACTGGGATTTAGGTACTCACAATTTGCCTTCTGTGGTTGCACTGGAGGTCTCAAAGCTGCCCTGCTGATCCACTGGCCCTCTGGACCAGGACAGAGTAGCCAATGCAGATGTACTTTGGCTAAGAGTCTTCCACTAGATTCCCCATGCTGGGCTTCCCCACACTACACCTGTGCTGAACTGCATTCTCCCCTGCCCAATTCAAATAGTGCTTTCCTGAAATCCTTCCAATATATCTTAAGCTAGAAAAGTATTTTTTTACTCTTTTGTGTTACTCTTTGAGTGTTTGTGTGGTCTGTCACTCCAAAATCCATTCAGAAGCTTGATCTAGTATTGAGAGAAGCTGGAGAGCTCAGGTAATATTCCAGCTTCTCTCCAACACATTGGCTCTGCTCCCTCAGAACAGGCTAGTTTTCAGAAAGGCAGAGGAATTAGAGACAAAAATTGCCAATGTTTGCAGGAGAATGCAAGGGAAGTCCAGAAAAACATCTACTTCTGCTTCATTGACTACAACACAACACAACAAAATGTGGCAAGTTCTCAAAGCGCTCTTACTTCTCTCCTGAGGAACCTGTATGCAAGCCAAGAAGCAACAATTAGAACTGAACATGGAATGACTGATTGATTTAAGATTGGAGAAGAACAAGGGTGTATATTGTCACCTTATTTGCTTAACTTATACGTAGAGTACATTATTTGCAATGCCAGCCTGGATAAATTAAAAGCTGTAATTGAGGTTACCAAGAAAAATATCAACAATTTCAAATATGCAGATACCACTCTATATGAAAGTGAAGAAAAATTAAGAAACCTCTTGATGAGGGTCAAAGGAGAGAGTATATAAACTAGCTTGTAGCTTAATATTTAAAAGGTCTAAGGCCTAAGATCTTATCAGTTTGGTCCCATCATTTCTTGGCAAATAGAGGGAGAAGAAATGGAAGCAGTGGCCCATTCTATATGCTTGGGCTCAAAGAGAATAGAGCTATGAAATTAGAAGAATGGCCACAAAATTAAAGATGTTGCTCCTTGGAAGGAAAACTGACAAATCTGGACAGTGTATAAAAAGTAGAGGCATCCTTTTGCCAACAAAGGTCTATGTAGGCAATATATGGTTGGATTGTAAGAAAGCTAAACACCGATGAATTGATGATTTTAATTTGTGAGACTGGAGAAGACTTCTGAGTCTTTTGGACAGCAAGTCAAATCAATCAACACCTAATTCAGGCTATTCATTAGAAGGTCAAATACTGAAGCTGAAGCTTGAATATGTTGGCCATATAAGAAGAAGGGACTCACTGGAAAAAGCCCTAATGTTGGAAAAGATTGAAGGAAAAGGAAAATGGAATGGCAGAGGATTAGATGGATAGTATCACCTTGAAGGTGGACAGACTTGGAGAGTGGGAGGGTAAAAGATGTGCTATGGTCCATCATCACAACAAGGACCTCCACTGCCTGAAGGCCAGATATGCTACAATTCACACCTTCCCCATACTTCTTAGTACCTTTAAAGGGGGCTTAAGGGTTTTGAGTCTCTTTCTCATTGACTTTAGGTCTCATCAATGGCATATCTCTGAATTCTAGCTTTCCTGCACTTCAGTTCCATTTAACCACTTCATGAATTAACTTTTACAAAAAAATATTTGCTTCAAAAACTTGACAAGACTCAGTCTCTAGAGAAAGGAAAATTCAGCTCACCACTTAGCTCATTTCCTGAATAGGGAGTTGGGATTTCCAGCTCCCCTGGTTTCTCCGGGTCTTCCCCCTGACCTGACTGCAACATCTGGCATGGAATCCTGCTTCCAAAATCTCCAAGGTCCAGGGATTCACAGAACATACCAAGACAAAACCTAAAGCCTATAGGGTAAAAGGAAGAAGCCCAAGTGTAGCCTTTCCTCCCTGCCTCCGGTACATGGTGAATTGGACTTTCACATCTCAGGGCATTGAGGGGGAAAAAAAAATCTAAATCTTGTGTATCATAAAAGGTTTTTATTATTTTTAAATTACCTTTTCTATTGACTCATTCAAGGAAATTTAATTTGTGAGGAAAAAACATGTGCTATTTAGCTAAATTTAACTGAAACTTCCAATAATGAACTCAAAATGATTTAACTAGTTAACTGAAACTTCCAATAATTAATTGAAGATGATTTAACTGGTTAGGAGTGAAAAAGCAAACACAAATTATCGTCTCTCGTTTAAGATGATGAACTTTTGTGAGACTAACTTCAGTATCCATTCACCAGGTGCAGTTTTCCCCTCATGTTTGGGATGTAAAGCCCCTTCTTCCCCACTTGCCAGCTCTCTGTATGTAAATCCTAGCTGCATCTTCTTCTTTTTCTGATGATGTAACCTTAGCTTTAGAAGGAGTCTGCTTCTTAGTGAACCCGAGGCTGTGTTTAGAGATTATAATAAAATCTGGTTTTAAACCGTCTCGGTGTGGACAAACACGATTGGTGGCGGTCCGAATCAGGGAGTCCTTGGGTGGTTCCGTGCACGGTAGTTTTAGGGCACAGCCCCTGCCTTCTCCCGGGCGGGCCCAGCTCTGTTCCACGGTCCCCGTGGTAACACGCTCTGTTCTGCCCTCGCCGATACCTTCACTCGCGGGAGCGGCCGCTTTCCCGTGCTGTGCCCTGCCTGTCGTTCACTCTCCGGGATCCCTCCCTGCTCTCGCCGCCCAGACTGCCCCTTCAGCACCGAAAGGTGCAGGAAGTCTACCTTCTCCTTTGCCTTCCAACCCCTTATGCCAGTGAGGCTTTAGGAGAATTCCCTCGAGCATCCATCCATCCCACGGCAGGGCAGCCTCGCCGCCAAGGACCGGCGATTAGGACGGGGCTGATCGGTCGTGGTCCTGGGGCACGGCGCAGGCGCCAGGCCCCTTATCCCCAAGGTCTCCCTTTTCCCCCCCGGGACCACGTGCGATTCAGTGGGTAGGGAAGAGGGTCGTCCGGGCACGCGCAGACATCGAGCTCGATTGGTGAACTACGTTTCCCAGCTGGCTCTGCAACGTCAAGGAACAGCTGTCACCCCAGCCAGTGGCCATGGAGACAGGACTCTTTTGTATCGTGAATGGGTGCGCGGGAGGGGAAGGCGGGGCCGGAAGGGGCGGTCCCTGGCGGCCCCCTTCCGTATCGTCAGGGCCGCACTGGTGCCGTCCTGAGTTGGTGCACTCCTTGGTGCCGGCTTCCTCCAGAGCCCGGCTCCTGCCTGACCATCCGGGTGAGCGCGCTCGGCCACGCCCCGGAGAGGCCGTACGCCACGGACATGGACGACCGGGCCGCTCGGAGACCCGCCGTGGCTCCCCGGAACCAGGCCCCCTCCCGGCTCAGCTCAGCCCAGCGGGCTGCGGGTCCAGAGTGCGAATCCTCCCGGTGTGAGCCTGGCCTAGTGCTTTGAGCCCTTGGCGCCCCGGATTGGGTTCCCGGCCCCACGCCCGAGCCCTCTGCTCCTGCGGGCCGGACCATGGACCCTCGGCCCAGGGCGGGCACAGCCGTAGGGCCCCGCCTGCAGGTGAGGGCGGAGCCGGGCTGGGCTGGGCATGTGCGTTTACTCAGAGCTTTGCCCCGCCCCCACACGTGGGGAGGGACATTCACCGAGCTCCCCGCCCCCTCGGGCTGTGTGGTGGGCCTTTGGGGCCTCCGGCTGTAAGACTAGGGGTGTTCTTGTCCCCATATCTAGGATCGTTTCAGAAAATGAAGGTGACCCCAATTCAGGACGCCCCCGGGGTACTCTAACCTCTTACATAGGATAGGGTCGCTTCTATGGATCATTCAGAGCAGTCATGAGCCCCCTAATATGAAGCACCGCCCAGCACCCCCATAATTCCTCCTCCCAGCCTCGGGTCCTCACTCCTGACCCTTAGCCTTGAAATGTCCCGCCTCCAGCCGAGCCCCCACCTGCTGGAGCAGCTTGTCCCCACTTTAGAACTTGGGGGGCGGGGCTGACCCTGTCACCCCTTTGTTCGATGCATGAGTAACCGCTTCTTGAAGATGGTGTTTGCTCGGCTGCTGTGCATGAAAATTCTATTCTAGTTTTTCCCTTTCAGTTTGTGGGAAACTTTCGGACCCCATTGTTGGGCTCTGCCTTTGTAATTATTTCTGACTTGCTTTCTTTACTAGAAAATTCAGCCCATTAACCTTCAGCTTTATACTTTTAAAATATTTTAACATCATAGAGGCTAGAAGTCAAATATCCCGGAATTAGTGTTTTCTTTTCCCTTTTTTAAATGGGAATTTCCTCCCAATAACTAATCTAACTCTGGTAGTGTTGAAGGTGTGTACTTTGTTTTTATATTTCATTCACTCATAGGGGCTACTCTTCCCCATTGCCTCCCCTCCCTACATTTTTAAAGTTTAATAATACTGCCTAACATATTGATTAAAAATATTAGTACATTTTTGTAGTGTATTAACTGGAAGAATGTTTTAAGTTTGGTTTTGTTTGTAAAACTGATGAATTTGATCTGTTTTCTCACCTTTTGGAGTTTACTTCCATTTCCATTTTATATCACTCTATTCATTCATTATATTCCATTGTATTTGTTGGGGATGGTGTTCTGTTCTGATCACACATTTATTTAGTACCTGCTTCTGTCAGGCAAACTTAAGAATGAAGACAATATTGAACCCTCTGGCTAGCCAGGGCATGTAAAGAAGGCATAGACAAAATAGTTGCAAGGCCACTGGGGAGGAGGACTTTTCGACCTGAGACTGAAAGGAAACTAGGGAATGTGATCCTTGAAGGTAAGCGGAGTTCATGTTCCAGGCATGTGGGAAGTGAAGGCAGGAAGTGGAGTATTGTGTATGGGGAACAGAAAGAAAGCCAGGCCGGCTGGCCTGGAGTGTCCATGATGGAGAAGAACATGTAAGAAAATTGGAGAGTGAGCTCAGGGCCCAGTTGTGCAGTTTTAAAATGCCAAAGAAAGTTTGTATTTCATCTTTCAAATAATGAGACCACTGGAGTTTAAGAGGCATTCCATTGCTCTCTCATTCTTTACATAAAGGAAAAAAGCTTGGTCTAACCTCACTTATCCGAACCCTGAATTTTTGCTGCTGTTGTTCGGTCAGGTTCAACTCTTTGTGGCCCTGTTTGGAGTTTTCTTGGCAAAGATACTGAAGTAGTTTGCCATTTCCTTCTTTAGCTTATTTTACAAATGAGGGAATTGAGGCAAATTGTAGTGACTTGCTCAGAGTCCCACAGCTAGTAAGTATCTGAGTGATTAGAACTTAGGAAAAGGATTCTTCCTGACTCCAGGTTCTGCATTCTATCCGCAGAGCCACCTTGCACCCCTGATGACCCCACATTAACCTGTGTATTTGCCCTGAAGCTGATTGTCTCTTGGAAGTATATTCACTTATGCCACTGTGGATATAATATATTTCTTTCTTTTGTTCCTTTTATTACTTCATATGGTTTTTTCCTGGTCCTCTGAAAATTTTCCTATTTATATTTCTTTATGGCACAGATTTTAGTATTCATATTTATTCTACAATTTTTTAAGCCATTACCAGTGATTGAACACAGAATCTTTTTCAGCCATTGCCTCAATATTTTGGTACATCTGGAACCTTTCTTAGATGGCCTTACAGAAAAACCCAAGGGGTATTAGCTCAGTAAATAATTTGCTAAATGCTAAATTGTTCCTGAATGGATGAATCAGTTCACAACTCCACCAACCATATATTGCCACAAAAACTTTTTCAACTTTGTCATTGAATTATGTTTTATTTTTTGGAATCACACCACACCTGATTTCTCTAAGAATTCTCCCCCTACCTGTCAAAGGTACTTTTATCCACTTTCTGCCAACATGTAAATGATATAATCTTTAATGTTTAGATTGTTTATATTTCAAAATATGTTAGGAGATGCTAATTATAACCTACTTTTTGCCAAACTTTTCCAATTTACTTATCAGTTTTTGTCAAAACTTGGATTTCTGGAATCTGCAGTGATGGGTTTATTTGTTTCTTATTCTTATTGATCTACTTTGTTCTCCCGATTTACATTTCTTCATTTTAGCCATAAAATAGTTTTGATAACAACTGTTGTGCATGTAATGTAGTTTGGATTCTGGAAGTAGACATCTCTGTTTTACCCAGATCCTACTGGAAGACCTTCTTATTGAAAGACCAGACCTTAAAGCTCTTCTGAGCTGTTATTTAAGTCTCTTTTGTCTGTTACAAAGAAAATTACCTTTTATCAAAATGAATATTTTTACATTAAAGTCATTCCTATGCTTTTTAGTGTTAAAACATAAATGAAGCATTTTCTACATCTCGATATGTATTTATTATCTTTGTTATTAATGTCTTTGTAGTCCCTTCCATCTCTACATCCCCAATCCTATTAACAGTATGGATGTACTTAGTACATTATATTGTATTTAGAAAGTACAGAGTAAGAATGCTTATTTTTTCATCATGTTGAACCAACCACTCATGCCTGATAGAATTAAAGATTAGGCGTAGTGAATAATATCACACAGCCTTTGTAGTCTCATTCCTAATATTTAATAATTTTGCATCAAAATTGGTTATTTTGTCTCTTATTTCCTTTCTCTGCTTTATTTTTATTTGTTTTGTCTATCAGGACCACGTTTGTAAGGCGTCTGAAACCCTTTTCTCATTTTCACCAGCACTTTATGTAACATAGGAATTGCTAGAATTCATTTATCAAACTTTGTGCTCCAGAGGAATACAACTTTGGGATTTCATTTATGGCTTGCTCAATTTTTCTTCATCATAATATGTTGTCTATTCTGTTCATCTCTCCACCAACAATTTATTCCACTGCATATGTGAAAAACATCAAGATTCCTTGAAAGTTACACTCCACCTCCAAAAAAATAAAACATTACTCCCCCGTTAATGACTCTGTTCTACCCTCTGATTATGAACAATCAGTACAGATAAAAAGGGAGGTGAATGCTTACTGGAAGTATTTGGCACCATCTTGTCAGATGCCCAGTAAAATCAAGGGGCAGAATTCTGCCTACAAAAAGTGAGATCCTCCCAATGCACCTGTTTGCACGTGATCTTATGCATCAACATCAAGAATATTGAAAATCGGAGCAGCTAGACGGCACAATGGATAGAGCACCGGTCCTGAAGTCAGGAGGACTTGAGTTCAAATCTGGTCTCAGACACTTAACACTTCCTGGCTGTGTGACCCTGGGCAAGTCACTTAACCCCAATTGCCTCAGGGAAAAAAAAAGAATATTGAACATCTCCTTAATGAGATCTTCAGTCATACAAAGGGATTTGACTGAACTCTCTGCATAAGAGGGGGAAAAAATTGATGAGGAACACCTGTTTAGATGCGATTAGATGAACAGTCCTTAGAAATTGCCCATTCATTGATGATGAATGGATGGATATTGCAGGTGGTGAATGAAGTGAGCACAGAATTGTACAAGAAGACTATAGTGGGCTAGGTTGACTTTGGGAAAGGGAGCTAGTTTTTTTGCATCTGTATGCTTTCAGTGACATGGCCACAAAGTCATGGAATGCTACAGACTGAAGAATTGAAGTTGAGAATGTTATACAGTACAGTGGAGGCACACATGACAAATGAGAACCAGGATGTCATCAAAAAAAAAAAAAAGTACAAGCCCCCTCAAAAAAAGAGGAAAAGAAGATTCTTGAATTACCCAATTTCCCCCTCCAATTTCTGTTGGGCAGCAATATTGGTGGTGCCCTCCATCTGTGGTACCGGAATGCACCCAGAATTCCCTGTGCTCCCCTACTGTGTTTGTTTTGTTTGTTATTGGAATGCCTAAGCTAGGACTTGTCTCTTTGTCCCTTTGTGACTCTTGGACAAGAAGGGTATTGGAAAAGGCTCAATCATCACTCAGCCCATAAAAGTTTTTTATTAGGTTTATTTTTTCTTCTGGGTTTCCATGCCACGTAAAGGTTTCTTTCTGTTCTCTCTCTGACATATGGTGGTTGTTTTATTTATTATATTTGTCATTGTTTGGGAGATGGGACATTGGGCAGGATGGGGGTGTTGGGAGTGTTGGTCATGAATACTCAGGCATTTTGCTTAAAGTCCCAGTGCAAAAGAAAGGCTCTGACAGGAAGAACCGAAGGCAGGAAGTTAGGTGCAGAAACCACAATTCAGAAGGAGACAAAGAATCACTGAAGAACATTTGTTAAATTTGGCAGTTCTGTGTGGATTTCCCAAAGAAATCAGTAAAGGAAGTATTTTACATGCTCAGAGAAAATACAAAGTGTATGATTGCTCTCTGAGTTTATCCCATCCATTAGTCTTTTCTCCTTGGGCTAATTTAGTGGTTAGGGAGAATGTGGAAAGGACGAGCCACAGTTCATTTTTAGTTTATTTATTACTTTTGTATTGTGTCACTAGAATTTGTGACCAGAATCCCTGCTCCCCTATAGACATAGGCTCTGCTGTGCTAGTGCTGCTCCTCACTGAGACTGAGATCCAGGACTGTGAACAGAACCAGGTATGGGCAATGCCAGAGTCCTGCCCCTGTTCCAGAGAAGGGCATCCTGCCATCTCTTTCTGGCCACTTACTGTCCGTGGGCTGAGAGCTCTGGAAACCATCGCTGCCCTGAGGCCCACTCCTGGTTTGCCAGGCCCGGCCTGTTCTGGACTGTGCTCTTTCTAGAACTTGTTTTGAAGCATTCTTTTAAAGGTGTTTGGACGAGTTTGGGCAGCAGCTCAGGCAAGCCTCTGCCTTTTCTCTGCCTTCCTGGCTCTGCCTCCTGTTTTTTTTATTTTAGATGAATGATGTGTTTACATTTTGTACATGTGGATCCTTTTCTTCCTTTTTTTTTTAAGTCTCATTTGAGGCACAAGTAGTGGTCTAAGAGGATCAAAGACTAAGCACAGTTTGGGCACATAGTCCCAAGTGCTTTCCAGAATGGCTAAACTAATTGACAACAATACAACAATATGCCCATTTTCCTGCAGCTTCTTTCATGTTCATCCTTTTACTTTTCTGTCAACTTTGTCACCCTGATGTGGGAGGTTGGATCTTAGGTGTTCCTTTGATTGGATTTTTTTCATGTGGGTTTTTTTTTTAATTTTTTCTTTTTCATGTGGCTTTTGATAATTTGGATTTCCTTCTTTGAAAAACTGACCCCACCCTTTCCCTGTTTCTAATTTGGGAAATCTTTCTTAGATTTAGCAGCAATTGTTTTCATTTTTTCTTTTCCTTCCCATTATTTAATAGTGTCTGGTGCATAATAAGTGCTTAAATGCCCATAGATTGGTCAGATGAGATATTTGTAAAGTGTTTAGCAAGAACTGCACAGAGTAGGCACTTAATCAGTGCTTATTCACTGCCTTCTGGGCATATGCTTCAGACTCTAATACAGTTCAGTTATGAGCCGTGGTTGTCTTGGGAAGTTCTCCCTCACTAATCCTCTCTGGTCTTTAGGAGGGATGATGCTGGAATAAGCACAGATCATTTTCTGTTTCAGGTTTCAGTGACATTTAAGGATGTCGCCGTAGAATTCACCCAGACAGAATGGCAGCACTTGGTCCCTTTTCAGAAGGAGCTGTACAGAGATGTGATGCTGGAGAACTACGAGAACTTGGTCTGTCTGGGTAAGGACGGCTCCCTGGGGGGATCCAGAACCTATTCTCTAGGTGAGAGGGTGGGGGCTGTTTGCAAAGGGAAGCAGCTATTGTTTCAGAATGCTGAGGCCTGGAAGGCTTAGCCTGTTTGTGCTCAAGAGATGGGGTTCACGTGAAATGTTTTGCTTCATACAATTAGAAGCTGACAGCTGAATTGCATCGCCCTTGAGATTATACTTTCTAACTCTTTGTACTCTGAAGTCAAAGGTCAGATGTCATAAGAGGTTCCCATCTCATAACTGGAAAAGAATCTTTTTTTTCCTGACACTAAATCTATCATGTGACTCATTCCCTCATTGTTAGTTCGCTTCAGAGGTCATTTGTAGTACTGTCCTGAGCTTTACCTGCTTTTCCTCCAAAAAGAACAGTGATTAAAGTCTGGAATGGCTCTGTCCCTGCTCAGTTCTTTTTTCCAACACACAGGGCTTATAGTTTCCAAGCCAGATGTGATCTCCCAGTTGGAGCGAAGGGAAGCACCCTGGACGCCAGGAGGGATCCAGAGGAGTAGCCGCCCAGGTGAGTGGTCACCGTAAGCAGCCGTTCGCTTGGTCAGTCTAGGCAGACATTAGCAAACTCTGAACGTAGAGCTCTCCATTGGCTGCTCAGGCCTTGGGAGCAGCTGGGCTTGTCTAGCCTTGGCTGATCCCACAGATTCACAGATATCGGCCCCCCAGCATCCTGGCATCTTTCCCCTCCTAACGTCCCTCCGGCACCAGAGAAGGGTCAAACTGAGCGGAACTAGGGTCTTTCTCCTCCACTGTGCCCCCCTCCTCCAGATGCTTTGCTCTGGTCACTGAACAAGCTGAAGGGGCCCCCAGGTAGTCTCTGCTTCCTTTGGCGTGAGCTGCCACAGCCGACTAATTCATGACTGATGGTCAGCCTGGTGGTGACTGGTCAGGCCGCCCCTGACCTCCCTGGGGATGGTTGTGATTGTTAGGAAGTCTTCTGTAACGTCCAGCCTCAGTTTGCCTCTTTCCAGCAAATACCCATTGCTCCCCCTTACACCCTCTGGGGCCAGACTGAACAGGTTGGTTAATCTCTCAGACAGCCTAATGTTGTCACCGGCGCCAGATCTTCTCTTCCCACTAAACACCCCCACTTCCTTCATGGAGTTGTGTGATGGCAGGAACTTAAGCCGCCTGGGCCCCCCAATATTCTGGTTTCCCACCTCTGGGTGCTTCTTGACTGAGGCTCCCAGAAGTGAACGTGCACACGAACAGCAACTTCCCTGATATCAGAAGATAATTAGGAAATGATCTGGGGCTTTGAGTGGACCACAAGTCCAGCATGAGTCAGCATTAAGGGAAGCACAGAGTTGAGAAGGGGAGGTGAGAGTCTCCTTGTACCACCCTGATCAGATCAGATCTGGGGAATTGTGTTCTGTTTGCAGGATTCAGAGGCAAGTTCCCTGCCCTAAAGTTTGCAGGATCCATTCACTTCCATTTTTGCTCCTTAGATTTGGACAACAGTCAGGCAACCAAGTAGCATCTCTTCCCTTCACCCTGATCTCAGAAGTCACTGGCAATGACCCCTGCCGGCCCTTTCTGTCCTTAAGGTTGTACTACACCTGAGCACTCATCTGAGGCAGCCGAGGGCTGTCTTTAGAGCTCCGTAATTAAATATCCCTCCCTTTTGTTCCCTCTCCTTCAGTCCTTTCCAGCACCGAGGTCATTCTCGGCCAAGGAAGCTGAGCTGCTTTATCTTTTTCCCGTCCAACTTTGACTCCAATAGTCTTAGCTCCTTTTGGATCTTCTTTTCCCTGAGCTGCTTTGAAACAGGCCCCTTGTCATTCTGTCTTCAGCAGCGCTCATCACTTGTAGTTTTCACCCTCTCCTCTGACATTCCTCCTCAGTTAAAAAGAAAGCACTTGTACCCGCTCACCATAGTGAAGTAGATCATCCATTTGTTAATCATATCTGGAAATCAGTGTCTGAATTTACACTTCTACTTGTCTTTCTCTCAGAAGCAGGCTTCTTCATTGGTTTTCTATCACTTAAGTTTTCCTAAATGTCTCTGAATGCATCCTTTTTCATCTTTTCTTATGGTGTAACAATGTGCTATACAACAATAATATACTATAATTTGTCTAGCCATTCTTTAGTTGATGGATACCAATGTTATTTATAGATCTTTGCTATAAAAGTGTTTCTGTCCATATTTTTCTAAAATAAGTCCTTTGCCTTTTTCTTTGATTTTTTTTTATATGTAATATTGCTTTCCATAATGCCTGGACCATTATATCATTCCACTATCATTGCATTTGTGAGCCTATACTCTTGCAGCCCCTTTGTCAATTGTCATTTCCCTTTCTGCCATTCTCATGATGAACAACCTTAGGGTTGCTTTAATTCACATTTTCTTGTTCTTTGTGATATTGAGCATTTTTTTTTGTCTCTTTAGAGCTTGGATTTTTTTTTTTCCTTTGGGAGAAGATTCTTCAACCATTTATCTAATGAAATGTAACTCTTGTTCTTAAAACTTGAATCATTTTCTTGTTTGTTAGGTATAAGAAATTTATCTGCAATGATTTTTTTTCTTCAGTTAATTGTTTCCCTTTGTAGTTAATATCAGTGATTTTTTTTTTGCAAAAACATTTCAATTTATATAATCATAATTGTCCATTATATCTTTTGTGTTTCTCGCATCTGTAGTCATAAGAGATGTTTTCTTCTGTACTCCTTTAGTTTGTTTATGTCACCTTTTATATCTAAATCCTACATACTTTGGGGGGCCTCTTGTGGTATATCTAAACCTGATTTCTGCCCAATTCCCTTCAGGAGTTTCTCCTCTTGACATAAATGCCCATTCATGCTATTCAATTCTAGTCCCATGTTCTCCCAAATGTTCACCAGAGTATCATATGAACATGTTAGAAGCCTTCCTTGCTTTTTCCTGATACCTCACGATTACCATTAGAGCTATCTTACCACCCATTTGTCATGTAACCTGTGTATGTGTGTGTATGTGTCTAATTCCTCAACAAAGATCTTTACTCACCAAAGTACTCTGTTGGTTCTATGTCATGGCCTGATCACACTTACCAAGTGCTTCTTCATTACCTTCAGGATGATATTTGTTTTTGCTTCCTCAGAGGCAATGGTGAGCTACTTCTAATTTCCACTTAACAATACTAGGAAGTTGTTAGTATTAAAAAAAAAATACTCCTTTTGCTTTCATGAAAAAACTCAAGGGTTGTGAACTCTTTGCAGTTTCCTCAAAGCAATCCCACTACCCCTCCTTTTTAAGTCAATGCCAAACTCATCGTTTTCTTTACTGTCTATCCCCAATGTAGATACTGTTCAGCAAGCTTTCCGGGACACGTTCAAGATAAACATTGATAAAAT
Source organism: Myrmecobius fasciatus (assembly GCA_023553655.1). NCBI lineage: Eukaryota > Metazoa > Chordata > Mammalia > Dasyuromorphia > Myrmecobiidae > Myrmecobius > Myrmecobius fasciatus. The sequence goes on along the minus strand of JAJPUD010001257.1, from coordinate 109,678 downwards.
AAATAAATAGAATACAATTAAATTAAATTTTAAAAGATATACATTGATATCTGGACAATAGACAATAGACATGGTTTATGCTCTTGATCTTTTTTTATGAGGTGGATGGGCCAAACTCTTGAGATTTGCATAGATTTCTTTAAGGTCATCTGCATTGTCAGGAGGCTTTGATGAAATGTGTAAATGATATATCTGGAGGGCACTAAATAATTACAGAGTTCTTAAAATATCTGAGAATGAGTGAATGAATACCCCAAGATATATGTAGGACTTAAAAAAATGCAAAAAAATTTTGAATAAAATGAAGGAAGACCTAAATAATTAAAAGACAAGTAAAACATTTATGGATGAGATAGACCATTACAGTAAAAAAGGCAATACTTCCTAAATCCATCTACATACTTGATATCATATCATTTTAATCATAGAGAGATATTTTGTGGAGTGACATAACAGCAACCAAATTCATAGAGTAACAAGGTGAAGATTATCAAGGGAAATAGGGAATGAACATTTTAATAAAGGAATATACCATTATAAGACATCAGTAAAATTGCAAAGCAATAATTTTCAAAAATATCATGTACCAGTTAACAAATAGAAAAATCAGTAAATAGAAAGGACTACTAAGTAAGATCTAGAACCTTGATATTTGATAAACCCAGAAATAGAAACTCCTGAGGGAGGGACTAATTATTTAAGCAAGAATTTCTGAGAAAAATATAAAAGCATTTTGGTAGGAATAGATTTATTAAATCATTTTTTCTTGATGGAGAATCCAAAAGGCAGGAAGACGTGTGTGTACAACAGAAATAACAAAAGAGGACATTGATGTTTTTTTATTTCATTCAGATTGGGAAACTGCTCATGAAACCAAGGAGACAGCTCTAAAGCTGGACATGGCAGTGGAAGAATCATCCCGGGAATGTGATGCCACGTTAAAGAGGCACCACAACAGTGAGGAAAAAAATTCTCAGAAAGGAAAAATAGCCCAAAAGAAACCTGCAAATAAATTGAGAGGCTGCAAATATAACAGTTATGACAGTAGCTTCAGTCTAGGGCACATCCCTTTTGCCCAACAGAGATTTTCTATTGGAATGATTCTCCATAAATGTGATAAAAACAGAAAGCACTTCAGACTGTCTGCAGACTTAAGAAAACGTAAGAGGATACATTCAAAGAAGATATTTTCCAAGTATAGTGAATATATGAAATTTTTTAAGTATAACTCACACTTTACTGAAAATGGTAGGCTACAAAATGGAGAGAAGCGCTATCTGTGTAATGAATGTGGGAAGGCCTTCAGCCAGAAAGCCAGTCTTACTCAACATCATAGAATTCATACTGGAGAGAAACCCTATGAATGTAATGTGTGTGGGAAGACTTTCCGCCAGAGCACAGGACTTAAGCAACACTGGACGATACATACTGGAGAGAAACGTTATGAGTGTCATGAATGCGGGAAGGCCTTCCGTCTGAGAGCACAGCTGATTCAACATTACAGAATTCACACTGGAGAGAAACCATATGAATATAACGACTGTGGGAAGACTTTCCGCCAGAGCGCACAACTAACTCAACACCAGACAATTCACACTGGAGAGAAACCTTATGAATGTGCTGAATGTGGGAAGGCCTTCCGCCTGAGAACATTACTTATTCAGCATCATAAAATTCATATTGGAAAGAAACCTTATCGATGTAGCAACTGTGGAAAGGCTTTCCGCCTCAGTTCACAGCTTATTCAACATCAGATAATCCATACTGAAAAGAAACCTTATGGATGTACGGTGTGTGGAAAGTCTTTTCATCAGAGAGCCTTACTTACTCAACATCAGACAATTCACAGTGGGGAAAAGCCTTATGAATGTAACGACTGTGGCAAGGCCTTCCGAAATAGCACGTGCCTTACTCAGCATCGGACAATTCATACTGGAGAGAAACCTTATGAGTGTCATGAGTGTGGCAAGGCCTTCCGATTGAGTGCTTATCTAATACGGCATCAGAGAATTCATACTGGAGAAAAACCCTTTACATGCAATGACTGTGGGAAGGCCTTTACCCATAACGCAGGACTTTCATTGCATAAAAGAATTCATGCCGGAGAGAAACCATATGAATGCGATGAATGTGGAAAGGCCTTCCGCCGAAGATCAGGGGTGGTCGAACATAAGATAATTCACAGTGGAGAGAAAACTTATCGCTGTAATGAATGTGGCAAGGCTTTCCGCTGGAGAACGGGACTTATCCAACACCAGAGAATTCATACTGGAGAGAAACCTTATAAATGTGATACATGTGGGAAGGCCTATCGCTTAAGCAAAGGACTTACTCAACATCAGAAAATCCACACCGGCGAAAAACAGTATGCGTGTACTGAATGTGGGGGTGCCTTCCGCCTGAAAAGACAACTTACTCAACATCAAAAGCTGCATGGTGGTGAGAAGCGTTACGAGTGTGATCAGTGCGGGATGGTCTTCTGCCAGAGCAGAACCCTTATCCAACATCAGAGAATTCATAGTGGAGAGAAACCTTATGAGTGTAATGAATGTGGGAAAGCCTTCCGCTTAAAGACACGTCTTAATGAACACCAGACAGTTCACACTGGTGAGAAGCGCTTTGAATGTGGAGAGTGTGGGAAGGCCTTCCGCCAGAAGACACATCTTACCGAACATCTGTCCATTCACAGTGGTGAGAAGCCCTTTGAGTGTAATGAATGTGGGAAGGCCTTCCGCTTGAGAACACAGCTCACCCAACATCACATAATTCACACCGGGGAGAAGCCGTACGAATGTAACGTCTGTGGGAAGGCCTTCAGTCACAGGACAGAACGAAATCGGCATTTTAGGATTCATACTGGAGAGAAGCGTTACGAATGTATCGAATGCGGGAGGGCCTTCCGCTTGAGCACACACCTGACACGGCACAAGAGGATTCATACTGGGGAGAAACCCTATGAATGTGGCGAATGTGAGATGGCGTTCCGCCTGAGGGCACAGCTTATTCATCATCAGAGAATTCATAGGAGAGAGAACTTTGAAGAGAATTATCATTGAGGTGAGGGTGTTCTCCTGAACAAATGCCCTTCTCACATCTGCTACTAATGAAGAGAAAACTTGTCTGTAGAACAAATGTGGAAAGCCTTTGAGCCAGAGCACAGAAATGTCAAGTCATTCACATCAAAAAACCATATGAACATGAGGGTTATAACTAGAGCTGCAAACTTTTAACAAAAATTAAAGATCTTATTTTAAAGGCAATCCCCCTTTCATCTTGAGGCAGCTATCTGCCCAGTCTGCTTTATTAGTAGGCTTCCTACCTAAAAGTTTCTTACACCTTTCTTCCAAATCTCAATTCTTACTGCAATGACTTAGAGGCTTAATAAATTCTCTAGTCTTAGCAAATATGGATTCTCACTTAATTCTTTTCTCTTTCTCCACTCTCCTCTGCCTATCTTACTTACTGTCCTCCTTCATGCTGCCCACAGATATTCACAAACGTTCAGTATCCTTGAGAAACTCCATTAAATCTACCATCCCTGAGAGCTGTTGCCCTATATCTTTCCTCCCTTTGACAGCCATGACCTGCTCAAAATATATGCTACAAAATAGCTCAAAAGCCCTTGATTGCCTCCAATTCTTCTCCTGTCACTCTTCAGTCTCTTTCAGTGTTGCTTCCAACCTTCTTCGTCAACTTATAGGCATGGTTAACTCCAAGATTGCTGGTGATCTCTCAATTGTTAGCTTGGCCCTTCTTCGATTCTCAGTGTTCTGTTGACCCCAGACTCCTCTGGATACTCTGTACTCCTCGGGTCTGGCTACTGTTCCTCAGTCCCATTTTCAGGATCATCATCCATGTCCAACTCTTATCTTTATGAGAGTATATCAGTGATCTGTTATCTATTTACACTCTTTCTTAGATTTCTCATCTCTTCCATAGTGAATTAATAAATCCCAAATAAAGCCCATGACTCCTAGATATCTCTTGAATTCTTGTACCATCTCTCTAACTGCGTATTACCCTTTTCTTATTGGATCCCCTGTAGACCTCATAAGTTCATGAACATATCCAAAACAAATGTTCATTATTTTTCCCCAAAAACTCTTAATTTTGAGCTCCCCATTTCCATTGAGAGTATCACCATGCTTTGTGATTGTTTAATTGTGTCCAACTCTTGATGACTCCCTTTGGGTTTTCTTGGCACCGATACCAGAGAGGTTCATCATTTCCTTCTCCAGCTCATTTTACAGATGAGGAAACTGAGGCAAACAAGATTAAGTGACTTGCTTAGATTTAAGCTTGTGAAGATGTGTCTTCCTGATTGAGCTTATTGCTCTATCCACTGGACCACCTTGTAGACTGCCATTCTCAGCATTACCCAAATTCACAAGCTATCAGTCAGTTGAGCAGGGTTGACATTTCTAGCTCTACAATAGCTCTCAATCCTTCCTCTCTGAGCTCATAACATTGTTTAGATGGTGACTTCTTGGTGAAGTCTCTTAATTGGTATCCCTGCATCCAGCCTCTCCCATCCTCTATACAGCTGCCAAAATCCCAAAGCATAAAAGTGCCCACGTCATTCACCTGTCAGGGAGCTCTGGTGGCTTCCTTTTCAAATTTCCAGTTTCAAATACAGACTCCTTTGTCAGCAAACCTTTCAGGCTTCTGTCACATTTTTTTCTTGGGTTTAAGTTTTATATATACATATATATATTATTTATTTCTGTGCATTTTGTTTCTGCCCAGTAGAACGTAAGCTTCTTTAAGCAGGATCTGTTTAATTTTGGTCTTTTTATTTCCAAATTAGAGTTAGTTGCTGGCACATGCTATGTTCTTGATGCTTGAATGACTGAAATGAGGGAGTGGCAAATATCTGCCCCCTCAAATACTCTTAAATTTGTTAAAATTATCAACCATGTTTTCAGCCTTTTGGTCACAGAAGTATCCCTTAGCTAAGGTGAATTCATTTTTCTGCAGTCTTGATCCCATCCCCTTCTATGTCTTCATTTTCCCTATCAATTGGCCCTTTCCCTTCTGCTTGTATTTATTATTTAAGTAGACCAAATTTTTTCCCCTCAGACAATCAGGGTTAAGTGACTTGCCCAGGATCTCACAGCTAGAAGTGTTAAGTCTCTGAGGCCAGATTTGAACTCAGGTCCTCGTGACTTCAGGGCTGGTGCTTTATCCCTGCACCACCTAGCTGCCCCAGACCAACTTGTTAAAGCCCCTTCTCGGTTTAAGCTCTGTGCTGAGGATATGGGACTCACTGTGCTGTGTCCTCGTGATGGTCCAGCCTCCCTTCCTCCTCACTCTCAGTAGAAACTAATCCAGGTAAGGACAGGATTTCTTGGCTTGACTTGGTCTGCTTCGGTTGGGAGGTTGGCCCTACTTTGTTCTCAGCACACTGTGTAGCAGGTTCTTGATGAGACTCAGATGCGGGTGCTCGCTTCCCTGAGCAGATGGAGAAGTTCACGATCCCTTGAAAAAGGAGGCGCTCCAGTCCGAGCTGTCGTTTGAAGAAGATGACTTGGGGGGCTGAGCGGAGCTTAGACAGGAGTAGGGAGAGACTGCTGCCGGGATACCAACCAGTAGCCTCTTGCAATAGTTGTAAGGTTTAAGGAGATGAGCTTGTACCAGGGCGGTGAGGAAAGAAGGGACACCCAGAAGAGAGATTGTGGAGGCGCTCAGTAGGCCTTAGCAAGAGCTGAGATACGGGGTGGGGGGAGCACGGGCTTGAGTGATTGGGAGGGTGGAGTCACGTCAACAAGTAAAGGTAAGGTTTGGAAAGAGAACAAGTACAGATTTGGGTATACTGAGATTAAGCTGTATTCAGGATATCTCATTCAAGATGGCTGAGGGGAGAGGGGAGAGGGGAGGTTAAGGTTGTGTGTGTAGATGTGAGAATAATCAGAACAGAGCCAATAATTAAATTTGTCCCTTTCTGGGGTACACTTGAGTACAAAATAGCTACAAGGAGTAAGCTTTTACACCAGGTTTCTGGACTCCAGTGGGCAACTCAGAAGCGTGGGGGCTTTGCTCCACTAAATTAGTGCATAATCCTACTCTTGCTAAGTAAGTCAGCTGTTGTTTAAAAAAAAAGGAGGAGGAGGAGGAGGAGGAAGAAAAGAAAATGTGCTCACCAGCATCCAGAAGGAGCCCCCCAAGCGGAGGGTGAGGAGGAAGCGCATCCCTGCGCAGGGGACGACAGCTTCAGTGAGGAAAGATGAGTGTTAAATCTGGTGACTTTGGCCGGAATATAAATTGCTTGAAAGGGGTCGTGTGCAGCCAAGTTAAGAGAACGGGTGGGAGTCATCCTGCAGAAGAGGAGAGACCCATCAGTAAGTATGAATTTGGCACCTGCTGTGAACCAGGCCTGATGATGTCTGCAGATAAAATAGGAAGAGACACTTCCACCTTCAGGGGACTCACAGCCTAAGAGGGGGAGGGGAAAAACACACAAAAGGGAAGCTGAAAGGGGTCTTGGGGAGATAGCTTAGCAGGTGGGAGACAAGCAGGCAGGCTGGGGGCCCCTCCCCAAGGGCTCTTGCTTGGCAGGGGGCAGAGGGACTAAGGACGTGGCCCTCTCCAGACTGACATAACCCTGCCGAAGGAGAGGACTCCTGGGCTCCTGGAGAAGCATGTTCAGACAGTTTTATTCTAGGGCCTGCAGGAAGATTGGAGCAGGAGGGTCAGTGCTCTTATTTAGAAAGGTGGCTTTGGCCTGTTGTTCAGTTGGTTTTAGCCAAGTCCAGCTCTTCATGAGCTGCTTGGGTTTGCAGGCAAAGATACCCGAGCAGTTTGCTGTTTCCTTCTCCAGCTCATTCTACAGATGAGGAAACTGAGGCAGGCCAGGTGAAAGGCCTTGCCCAGGCTTACCTAGTAAGTGTCAGGGGTCGCATTTGAACCCAGCCCTTCCTGACTTCGGGGCAGGTGCTCTTTGCCCAGCTGACTTCTCCCCAGAGGATAAATTTGAGAAGTGGTCCATGCAGGAAGTACCGGGGGCTTTGGGCAGGTGATGGGGGTGGGGGGAGAGAGCATGGGACGTATGCTGGAAAGGTTGTGGCAAGCTCCAGACTTAGTCAGGCTGCCAACTGTCCCTGCCCCGTGTGACCTCACTCTGCCAGTTTGCTAATCAGGAAAATCCGAGAGTTGGACTAGATTACCTCCGAATCCTAACTGCTCCCCCTAACTCTGTGACCATTTTGTGGGGGAAGAAAAAGGGCACGCTGTACTCTGCATTTTAAAGTCTGTCAGGGTCACTGACTTATGAGGTAACTTCAGGGAGACCTTGTGGTTCTCTTGGCAATCATGTGACTGCCTAAAGCAATTCTCAATGAACATTTTATTACAATAAATGTTTATGGCTGCCTCTTTTTCTATCATCCTTAAGTTTTCCCAGTATCTCTCCCCCTCCTAGAGAAACATCCTATATAAAAATGGGGTGGTTTGGGGTTTTGGGTTTTTTAAGAAAAAAAAAACTCAAGACAAATGATTAATACATTGAAAAAGTCAGAAAATATAAGCAGTGTTTAACACCTGTGGATTTCCCACCTCTGAAATGGGTAGGTCAGGGTACCTTCCCACACCTTTCTAGTGGAGCTGCCCTGTTTGCCACTTACTTTTTTTTTTCTTCTATTTTTTTTTTCCTGAGGCAGCTGGGGTTAAGTGACTTGCCCAGGGTCACACAGCTAGGGAATGTTAAGTGTCTGAGGCCAGATTTGAACTCAGGTCCTCCTGACTTCAGGGCTGGTGCTCTATCCACTGTACCACTCAGCTGCCCCCACTTTGTCTTTTTAATAACAATGAAATAAAGCATCGAGATTCTGCAACAACATTGTCGGGTTGCCAAACATAACCCCCAACAACCCTTTGTCATTTGGGGGGTTTCTTCGGAGTGGAATCGTGGCTAGTGGGTAGCGTGCTTTCCCTCCAGTTGTGCTTTCAGCCTCTCTCTCAGCTTCCAAAAACACAGGCTGTGAGGGCTTGCATCCCCCCTAGCTTCTGAGACGCTTCAAAATCACTAATTACAATCCTTGGTTCATTTGATCCTCACAGTGACTTTATGTACCATTATTGTTCGTGTTTTTTCTGTTGGGACCCACATCCGGGGTCTGGCTCCCGCTCCGGCTTGCGTTCCCCTGCACCAGTCAGCTGTCGGGAGGTGGTGAGCCTGGTATTGACATCCAAAGTGTGGCACAAAAGCTCCGGCGCCATTCTTGGGGCACTCTGAGGGCACTACAGAGAGCACGCTTCCACTCTGTGGAGGCTTCTTGTTCAGTTCTCGGGGCTTCTAACGCGTTCTTTGTAGCACTGAGGCTGGTAAGGTGTAGCTCTAGAATCTCTGTTGCCTGTCAAAGCTTCAGTAGTGTATGACTTAGTCGTGATCACCCTTCGGTGCCGCTTCCGACTCGAAGCCGTGTCAGGATTAATGATCTTGTCCAAAGGAACTGCATTGAGCTGCGCTTCTCCATGTGTAGAGTTCTCGGGTGAGGGCTGACGTTCATGTTACACACACACAAGTTTACTGCTCTTCTGTTGTGTGTTGATGTTGTGGTTTTTAAGAACGGATATGATTTCCAAATCCAAAATTGTAGCTTTTAAACAACACACTTTGGTGGCTCTTCGTGATGTGGCACAGGGTGTTTGGGGAAATTTTGAAGCACTTCAGTAGTCATTCAATGAATACGATCGATCGATCCATCGCAGTGAACCGTGTGAATTTGTAGCAAACAGAGTGAGCTGGCAGTTCAGTCACAGAGAAGGAACGCTGATTCCTCTACAGAAAGACTTCAACAACGGGAAAAAGCCAGCAAAATGTCGAAACTGAAACTGTAAACTATGGCTTGGGAGACATTTCCAAGACTGGCGAACTGAAGGCTCCAAAAAAGTGATTTTTACAGATGAAACTCAGCTCACGTTTTCATGCGGAGCTAAACCCGAACCTTTGTCATAAGCGCTCTTATGATGACTCAGATCTGGGTATCGGCAAAACATCTTTGGGAATTTTTTTTTTACTCTCAGTGGACCCGGAAGTCTCGGCCAGATGAGAGAAATGAGGAAGGTTGACGGATCGGTGGCTGTCCTGAGAAGCAGAATTCTTGAGGCAATTTCTAACAGAAAAAACCAGAGCACTGAAGCGGAAAGCCATCCAAGAGATGAAGATACTTAATAAGCATGGAAATCTGATTGCTATAAATAATCAATATATTCTTCAGAAGTATATTTAAGGGGCAGCTAGGTGGTGCAGCAAATAGAGCCCTGAAGTCAGGAGGACCCAAGTTCAAATCTGGCCTCAGACACTTAACCCTTCCTAGCTGTGTGACCCTGGGCAAGTCACTTAACTTCAATTGCTTCAGCAAAAAAAAAAAAAAGTATATTTAAGATGAAATGGGATAAAAAAAAACACATGATTTTCTGATGAAGATCTAAAGAATGTTTAAAATCTCAACTCGATGAGGAAATGATTTAAAACAAGTCATTATGGCAACGAGGCAGTGCGTATTAAGATTACTTAAGATGTAAAACTTTGTAAAGGTTTATATGTCAATAAACTTAATTGCCTTATTTTGTCCCAAGTAATTTGCACACTATCATAACATTATCTTGAATAGAACTTGTTCTCAGAGATAGAAATGGATGATTTGGCAAGTGATTGGATTGCTGGGGTGTCCAAAAAAGGGAGTAGAGTGGATTGTGGACTGGGTGGCTGAAAGAATGGTGGACCCAGGACATCCCTGCCGCTTGCTTCCGATTGATCGTGTACAGACCTTGTTTGTACGTAGCTGCTTGCAGGTTGTTGCCCTCCTTATGCTACGAGCTCCTTGAGAGCTGGGTCTGTGCCTTTCTTTTTGTCCATAGCTCTTAACACAACAGCTGACACGTAGTAGGCATTGTTGACTGACTGAGTGATAGAAACGTCCGGAAGAGTTTGAGATCCAGTTCAGTGACACAGGGCTGGAGCTCACGAAAGAGACTGACGTGATCCTATGAGGGACCAGGTAGGGGGGAGAGAGCCGAGGACGGCCACATCTAGGACGGGACATCGAGAGGGTCCAGCCAAGGAGATGGAGGGAAGAAGGTGAGAGCCACAAGAACAGCATCTCCACATTGTCAGTCAAGGATGGGGACTGAGAAAAAGACATTGGGTGGCCCTGAACAGAGCTGTTGCTACTGCGTGAAGAGCTCAGAAGCCAGATTGCAGGAGGTTTAAAAGTCTGGGAAAGTGAGGGGGACACCTGGGACAGGGGGTGATTTCAAGGAGTTTACTCAGAGGGCAGGACTTGGTCAGGATCATGTCCCAATGGGGAGCAGACTTGTTTCTAGGCAAGAGTGAAGGAAACAGCGGATAGGGAGGGATTGGAGATGGGATGGGGAGCAATGAGATGATGAGTAAGCTGAGGGAGGGGGCATGTCTTGGAGAAAACTAAAGGGATTAGTCAGGGCTGGGTGAGATGAGTTTGTGGGGGATGACCTTGAATTTCCTGGTAAAATAAGAAGTGAGGGTCTTAGCTGAGAGGATGGAGAGGACCCTGAGGGAAGGGAGGCATTAAGTGGAGCAAGTAACAAATGGCTTCAAGAGGGGAGTTTCCATAAATGGAGGTACCCCCAGATTTCAAAAGGTTAGTGAGTGACTGGTGAGAACTTGATGAGGGCTTCCAGAGGACCAACTAAGAGGTGTGAACCCAGCTATACTGGGACTGGGGAGAACTGGGACCTGAAATGAGGTCACTGCAAATCACAAATCTACTCCATTTCAGATGTATTTGAAGGCATATCCTGGGCCACCTCACTACCAAACGTCTTGAGAAAGCCGCTTATGCCCAGTTTCCCCGGTTCCCCCACTCTCTCAGAGAGGGACCCTCAGGACCCAGGTGATGATAGGCTCTCCCTATGGCTTGCCACCTCTTGGTGTATAAATAATCTGAGTTTTTCTGTGCAGGGATGCAGAGTGAGCCAGGGCTATAGAGGGGTGAGAGATGCAGCTGATTGGATTCTGATCCCCAGCAGGGGCACAGCAAGGGGCCCCCAGTGCTAGAGGCAGTCAGGGCAGGATGAGACAGAGGCAGACTGCATAGTGACTGAAGAGCCTTCAGTGGCTCCCCGTTGCTTCTAGGATAAAGTGCAAAGCCCTGGACAGTCTCTGGCAGCCTTCTTGTCTGGCGAGCCGACCTGCTCGCTCCTCCCCCTGCTCAGTGCTCCACAGTGGAGGGGAGCCCTCCCCCTCCACAGACCCCAGACCAGCCACCTCACCATGCTTACCTCAGTATTCTCATCTGTAAGGAGGGACAGTAACAGCAACTTCCTCCCAGGGTTACTGGGTGAAGCCCTTGGCAAGCCAGCTCCCTCCCACTTTGCTGCTGCAGCTCAGTAGGTGTCATGTATATGTACAAGTGACGTGTCCCAACCCTCCCGCAATAGTGTAGTTTCTTTGTGTCTCCGATCACATTTCTGTGACCCAGACCTGCTGTTTTGTCCCCAAAGGGAGTCCCCATTGTTCCTGAGAGGAAGGAAGCTCCCAGCTCTTCAACTCCTGGGGGTTTTAGATCCTTACAGGGTTTTCTGGAGCATCGAGAAATTAAGTTAGCTTGGTCACCCAGTCTGGTCCTCTAGGCTCTGTCCGTTGCCCCAGGTGACCTCTGGCACACAGTAGGCTCTCTGTTTCTGGTTGGATGTAAGCCAGCTAGGAAAGCATTTGTGTTTTTTACATCTTGAGCAGGTGCTCACACTGTGTCTGTATGTGGGAGCCAGGTGGGGAGTGCCAACCTTTGGCCACCCCACTTGTTTGTCGGGCCTCAGGGCCCCCAGCCTGCCCACAGTGAGCTTCTTGCTCTTGTTCTCTCAAATATGGCAGAGGGATGACGGACTGAAAAGAAAAAAGTCATTGAGGAGGGCCTAGGAATCACGGTGAAGGCAAAAGAGTCTCTCCCGTGGTCCCTTCCTCCAGAGATGGTTAGTCATTTACTAAGTGCCCACTGTGCACTGTGTGCCAGCTACAATCCATAGAGGAGTTAGCCATTGAACCACTTGAGCCTCTTCTCCAGACCCTGAAATGGAACCTTCCCCGTGGGCTGGCAATTCCTAAGGGCCTTGATCCCAGGGAACATTTTCCTTTTTCCCTGTCTCCTCCCCAGTGTCTGTCAAGGTGCCCTGCATGCAGTGGGCAGTAAGGAAATGCTTCTGGAGTCAGTGATCCTAGCATTTTATTGCATCAAGGGCCTTCAGCCTGGGATGGGATAAGTCTGGGACTTTCAGCACCAGGGAGAGTTCCCAAAGCTCTTCCTCACTTCATACAGCTCTGATCTCAGCTGGAGGCAGGCTGGGCTCATGCCCCCGCCCATGGCTCCTGGCTGTAGCCTGGCTGCCCCCAAGCCCTCTGGCAGAGCTCGTCCTAGCTATCAGCTCCCAGAAGTCCAGCACTGTTTTGTCGATTTAGGACTGGAGGGAGTCCTCCTTGGGAGAGCTTTGTCCTCCGGCCAATTGCTGTAAAAAATGTCGAAACTAAAATAAGAAAGTGATGGAGATTTCCAAGAACAGGATCCACACAGTCCTGTCTAATCAAATAAATGCCACTGGGAGCCACCTTACACCCATTAAAGTGACAAATGGTTTAAGAGAAAATGTGATATTGGTTGGGTTGTGAGAAAGAGACGTTCTGCTGTGCTTGCTTAATGTGAACCCCTAGAAGGCAGGAGTATTCTTTTTTTTCCCTGGGATTCACAGCATCTAAGTGCAGAGTAAGTGTCTAATAAATCTTTGTTGAGTTTCCAGTTAAGATGTCTTTATTGTATCTTTTATTGATAAATTTAGTTTTACAAAATCAATTTTCCACCATGAACTTTGTGATTTTAAAAATTCAACATGAAAATGTAGATTTAAAAAATACATTAAACATGATTAACAAGAAGGCTCCCAAACCCTTAATGTGCAATCCCAGTTTAAATTCAAGTGTAGGCTGGCCCTGCTGTGCCCCAATCCCTGAAACCCACCCTTAGGCCTGTGTTTTGTGATAATGTGGAGTTTACTTTGCCAGCGTGGGGATTGGGATGTGGGATGCGGGTGGCACCTCATGGAAGTTGGAAACCAACTGAGTGGATTCATATTCTCCAGGGCCTCGGGACAGAGGGGAGGGGGAAATACTGGTCCCAAACCAGCCTTCTCTCAGCCCAGGCCCTCCCATTGGGCAGACTCGTTGCCCTTGCCCCCATCACTCAAGTCCCAACTTCATCAATAGCCTTCTTAGAGGCTCAGGCCCCAGCTGCCGATATTCCTGAAGACCAGTGGGAAGGGAATAAGAGACTTGGAGCCTGCCTAGACTCTCCAGGCCCATTCTTTCTATTGAGCTCTCCTTCCTTAAGTGATGGGTCTGATCTGGCTCCTCTTGGCCCTGGCTGGCTCCCACTTTGCATATCCTTGGGTCCAAGTTCTGCTGAGCAGATGTCCCTGGTTTGCAGCTTTCCAGGTCATTTGATCTGTTCTTCATGGATTCCAAGCACTAATGCTCAGGAAGGAGGGGCCCTGCCCTCCCCTCGTTGGGATGAGTGATTGACCCCCAGAGCAGTTCTCTGACTTTCAAGGCGGCTCCGCCAGTGCAGTCACTTGGACCTCCTCTGTCCTGTGAGTTCTACTGTCTCCATCACCATATGTCCCTCTTAGTGTGGCTCAGCACCTGGATTAGCAAGAGAAAGCACAGGTGCAAGCCCCACCTCCTGCAGCATGCAATCATACAAGCCAGGCACTGGGCTAGGAGGCAAAAGACAGTCCCTGTCCTGGAGAAGTTTAGAACCTAGTGGGAAGACAACATATAGACATACATAGACAAAGCAAACAACAACATAGAATCAATAAACGATCAACCAAAGGGCAACTAGATGGCACAATGGAGAGGGAAGCCTGAGGCTTCAGACACTTCCTAGCTATGTGACCCTGGGCACGTCATTCAGCCCTACTTGCCCCAGTTTCCCCATCTATAAAAGGGACAGGAGAGAAAAATGGCCAAGCCCTTCAGTATCTCTGCCAAGAAAGCCCCATTTGGCTCACGAAGAGTCAGCCATGAATGAAGTGACTGAACAGTTTAAGAAAAGTCTTAGTTCCATGATGCACATCTTCCTTGCAGCTGGGCAGAGCTGTGTGCAGACCCCAAGGGATATAGGGACAGAGCAAAAGGAAGGGTTGTAATGACAAGGGCCAAAAAGTTAAGGAAGGCTTGGTGGAGAAGCGGAGACAGTGGCAGGATCACAAGTAAAGAGCTTGGTCAGACATCAGAGGCACCCAATGTCATCCACTGCATCCTGCGCCATCGCCACTTGTCCTGACTTTTGCACCACTGGATATTGATGACTCAGGAAAAGGTAATGATTAGGCAACTCTGCCTCCTTTAAGACATGGTCCTGTGATACCTTTCTTCAAAAAGCAAAGGACAAACAACAATCCAGTGAGTCTCAAACCTTTTGTTCTCAGGACCCTTTATGCCCTTAAAATTTTTCGAGATCTCTCCCAAGAGTTTTGTTTATGTAGGTTATATTTCTTGATATTTACCAAAATAGAAATTAAAACAAAATGCTAGAATATTAACTCATTAAAAGTAATAATAAACTACTCACATGTAGTTTACATTAGTTATATTTTAATGAAAATAATTTTCCAAAATAAAAAATAAAAAGAGTGGTATTTCTAATATATTCTTGCAAATCTCTTTTTCTTGTTCTGCTTAATAGACAATTGCCTTCTCATATCTGTTTCTGCATTCACTGTTGTGATATATTGTTTTGGTTAAACTTCATGAAGAAAATCTAGCCTCAGAGGATGGGGCCAGTGACATTTTAATATTACTGCAGAGATAGTTTTGACCTTTTGACCCCCTAAAAGACCTTGGGGGGACCCCCAATTATTTGCAAGCAACACTGAGAACTTCTGATGTAGTCGACTCTTACCTGCACAGGATTCTCTGTCATCTCCATGTAGTCATCCAGCTTTTGCTTAAGAGCCTCCTGTCCTTAGTCATTCGGTTCCATTTCCCAGAAACAATTTTTAGGGAAGATTTCCTTTAGTCAGAGTGAAAGCTGCCCCTCTGCAGTTTGCCCCCCTTATTGCTATTTTTACCTAAGTCAGGCCTGGCTTAGACCAGTGCAGTGATTCAGGCTCGGAATTAGAGACTTGCAGCGCATAAAATGCAGTGAAGACAACTTCAGTATAATTGACGTATCGTTCTGTTTATCTCTGAATTCATCATGGCCACGCTGAGCCAGAATGGCAGCCTTCCAGGGCCGTCTGGCTAAATCTGGAACTCGCTTCCCTTCCGGTCTTTTATGCCCCAAGCATCAAGAAAGCCAAACCAATGATAATTCTCGAATGGCATCCCTGATCCTTCCAAATCTACCATCTACATAAAATAGGTCCTGCTCCTAACATAGCCTACTCCTTGTGGGCAAGGTCCCCAACATCCTTTAGAGGAACTTTCACTCATCTTTTTCTTTATTGTTTTTTCTTATTCACCAGTTTTTTTTCTTGGTTTTTAAAAATTCATTTTTATTTTCAGATATGAATTCCGCCTCTCTCATCTTTCTTTATTTACCAGTAAATAGAGTTAGCATTTATTCAGTGCCAACTTAAGATATTGTGCTTAAGCACCAGGGACACAAACGAAAGGTGAAAGCCAGGCCCTTGGCTCAGGGAAATCTCATTCTAATGGGGGTGACAGTGGCAGATAAGTGTACCCAGTAGTCGTAAGCAGGATAAATGGGAGCTGACAAAGGTTTCCTGTAAAAAGCAGAATTTTATCTGCAATTTAAAGGAGCCACAGAAAGCAAAAGGTGAAAATGAGGGCATTCTGGGCCTACAGGACAGCCTGTGAGAATGAGCCCAACAGGGAAGTGGAGTCAGATTGCGGGGCTGCAGACTCGCGAGGACCCAAGCAGCGCCCCAGAGGCCAGTGACCAGAACTCCCCCCATTTCTGGCTACACAAGTTGGCTAGCTGTCCCCCCCAGAGCTGAGCAGAACCCAGCCCTGGAGGTCTGAAGTTCAGAAATGAGCTGCGGCCTCTGAAGCAAGAAGCCACAAAGTGTGGATCCATTCTCTGCCGTTGTGCTCCTTTTGGTCCGACAGCGGTTCTCCATCAGCCAGCGCCACCCCAGCCATGTGTGGAACCATCAGTGACACAAATGGAGGAGGCTTGGAAGCTGCGGAGGCTTTCCAGGGACGGGCCCGCTGCTGAGAGGATGACGCCCACGCTAGCTCAGAGTTTGGGAGGCTCCAAGTGCAGGAGAGCAGAAGCAGGAGGCTGACCACCAAGGGCCGCAGAGCCATGGTGCTGACCTCAGTGTCATAAGCCTGGAGCGCACACCGCTTTGAACTCTTAGTGAGATTCTGAAGGTCACCTGGCAGGCAGAGCCGGGACACTGAGGTCCTGCCGAGCACTCCAACGTGGAGAGCACAGCTCCATGGGCCCGAGAACTCACACAGGGCGAGGGCCAGGGCGGTGGTAGGGAAAAGCAATTCAAGGACCCTGGGATTGACTGGGTACCCTGGGAGGCGCTGGCACAGGATGCCCGCCCAGTGGGCATGCCCTCCGCAGAGAAGGGGAAGCAGAACCGCACTGGCTCCAAAGAAATGCGGGAGTCCAGATTTAGAGAAGCCACCCCAAAGGCGGGGTGCCTGACCGTGGCTCCTAGGGCTGATCAACCATAGTCGGACACACTCTAACGTGACTCTAAGAGGTGACAGGGGTGAAGCCGGGCCTTTGGGAAATGACTCGTGGCCAAGGGGAGGAGGGATTGGAAGCAGGAGAGACCGCCGGCAGGCCCGGCCCCCGCCTTGTTGTGTGGCCCACTGGGCGGGAAGAGGGGTCCTTGGCAGGGAGGCTGGAGGGCTTGGCCACCTCCTCCTCATTTACAGGCGGACCGGGCGAAGGGGCCAGCCCGGCATCTCCCAGCTAGTCAGGGTCTGAGGGTCTTCCCTTCCCGCCTCCAGCCCAGCCGCTCCAGCCGCAGTAACGCAGGGGGCACGAGGGCGGCAGAGGTGGGATCCACAGGGGAGGGGGTGGGCAGAGGGAGGAGTCCGGGGGGCTCCTGGGAAAGGCAGCAGGGGGAGGGTTTGGGGGCCAAGATAACGAGTCCTGTTTTCAGCATTAGGAGGGAGAATGGTGGTGGAGGTGCAAATGCGCAGGCGCAAGTGTCGCTCCTGCCCAAGAACTACCCTTCCCAGAGAGCTTTGCCTCTCCAAGCCGAGTCTTTCCCGGATTGGTCCAGTGGCTCGGTTACGTCACTGACGCCCCTCCCACTTTCTCTCCTTAGAGCTCGCAGCCGACTCGCTTTGCCCTCAGTCCTTTCCTTGTGGGGAGGGTCGAGTCCCACCCACGTGAGGGTCCGGGTGACCTGGGGGCGGAGGAAGCAAAAGAGGGGGAAAGAAGGGTGAAGAGTGAACTCGGGTCAAGTCCCTTTCGTCGGCGCACGTTTCTATTAGTTCTCGCGGGGGGAGGGAACAGGCCCCGCCCCGCCCTTCTATCCCCTCTCCCCTTCCCCTTCATTTGCCCGGGATGCCCGGGAGAGGCCCCTGGGTGCGTCGCGTCGTTCTCCACCCTCCCATGGCTCCATGGCAGGCGGAGCTGCTCCCTGGGCCTGCTCAGGCTGTTCCGCCCCCAGCCTCGCATTTAGTTCCTCTGTTTTCAGGATTTCCTTGGTTCCGTTATTTCAGTCGTGTCTGACCCCGTGAGTCCATTTGGGGGGTTTGCAGCTCACTTTACAGATGAGGAAACTGAGGCAAACAAGGGGAAGTGGCCTGCCCAGAGTCACGCCGCGGTCAGTGTCCCACAAAGATGAGTCCTTCGGACCCCAGGCCCCGGGCTCTGTCCGCTGGGCCATAACCCTGCCAGGTCAGGAGATGATGATGGCCACTTCGGCTTTTTTTTTTTTTTTTTTTTTTTTTGAGTTAGCTGAAGCCAGATAAACCAGCTCCGAGCCTTAACTTGGTGTTTCAGTGTGCTTCCCATAGACAGCCTGTTTATTCTGCTTTCTAAAGCTGTCATATTATGGACGAGTTTGTTGCGCACATTTAGGGTTAGAGTTAGGGACAAGGACTGCCCAGTGTCAGTTAATTCTGCTCCCCTCTCCCTGTCATAAAGGCCCCAATCCAGGTCCTTTCCCCCCTTAAAACCTCTTCTCACACACCCTGCGGAGGTTACATGTCCTGCGGGGGCTTTGAGAAGTGATCTTTGGGGTTTCCAGGATCCATGACTCCAAGGACAGGGCTGGGGACTTCACCCAGGAGGAAAGGGGCTCCTGGCCCCCCTCAGAAGGAAGGAGCTGTGCAGTAAAACTGAATGTGGGGGAGAGAGAGTCTTGAAATTATGATTTATTTTCAGTAAATGTCTGATATTTTATATGCCCACATACCCGGGATCACGAGTAGAAAAAGTTCAAGAAGCGCTGCTTTAGAAGTTCGTTGTACTACCTCTGAACCTTCCCGGTGTGACCACTAGTTCCCAGGAAGAAAAAGCCTGGGACAGAATTGAAGAAGGCAGGATGGCACAATGGAAGCAGCCAGTAGAGTAGATCCCAGATCTGTGGCTGGCTCCCCATCCAACTTTGGGCGGCTTGTTGGGGCTCCAGAACCTCAACTTCCTTCTCTTTAACTGGCCTCCAAGGTCCCTTCCAGCTCCAGGATAGTGTGCCATCCTAAACACTTTGGTTCGATCCTAACTTCCTTAAGGAAATGCTCCTTTTAAGTTTTTGCCCCTGTGCCCAGTGCCCGGCAGAGTCATTGCCACCATCTTGGCCCATGAAGCAGGTACGGGGGTGAGTGAATCAGAACCAGCAGAAGTATCATCACACACAAGCAGCCAGTTGTGTCAAATCAGGAAACGCTTTTAAAATCTGGTCAGAAAGTGCTTTGCGTTCCTATCGCCTGCCTGAATATTGCCTTCCTTGCTCCCAGCCCAGCAACCATCGCTTCGGAACAAAGAAAGACAAGGGAAAAAGCCAATTCCTCCAAATGGGCCAGCTGAGTCTAACAGTGTATTCAGGGCTCCCCACCCTAGTCCACTGGCTCAGCAAACCAAGGAAGGAGGTGCATCTTCTCTGGGTGCAGTCTGGGCCATCATAAATGTTCCATTATTGTCGTTGTGAATGTTGTTTCCTTGGTTCTGCTAATCCCACATCAGTCACGTCACTTCCCATGCTGCTCCAAATTCTTGGTTCATCGTTTCTCAACTAGCAATTGTGTTTGATTGCATTTATATCTGCAGATATCCACACTGACCTGTGACACACTAGAGCCTAGCTCAAACTAGATTAACATATAATTGGGAAATGAACAAAATAAATAAAATAGAAATATTACATTTATTTTTTAATTATTAAAGCTTTTTATTTTCAAAACATATGCATAGATAATTTTCAACATTCGCCCCTGCAAAGTCTTGGGTTCCAAGTTTTTTCCCTCTCTTCCCCCACCCCCTCCCCTAGATGACAAGTAATCTAATATATATATAATATATATATATATAATATATGCAAATCTGTAGAGTGCACAGAGAAAGACAGCCAGGAGCTGAAGGCCATGAGTG
>JAJPUD010001257.1:30734-90109 GCA_023553655.1 Myrmecobius fasciatus | reverse complement strand
TGTAGAGTGCACAGAGAAAGACAGCCAGGAGCTGAAGGCCATGAGTGTCTGGAGTGAAACCAAGTCAAAGGAACTGGGATTGTTTAATTGGAGAGAAGACTGTGTGTGTGTGTGTGTGTGTGTAAAAGGGTCATAATATGAAATTCATATAAAACATAAAAAAAATTGAAAAGATGTCACATGCAAGGATTAGACATTTTTTAAGTATTTCTATGATGAGCTTTCAGAAACATCAAATAATATTTCTATGTACATGGTAGAATCTATTATGTACGGTTTTACTTTTTTAGCGAAGGAGTTGGAGTCACACGGCTAGGAAGTATTAGGAGTCCTCCTGACTCTAGGGCTCTATCCACTGTGCCATCCAGCTGCCCCATACAACTTAATTTTTAAGTATATAATAAATGCAACATGTCACCTGCAAAGCGCTCTTGCTTGTCGGTGATTCTTTCTACCTTTCCTTCTGTTCTCACCCAGGAAACTGCCCAAAGTTCTCTCTCTAGGGACATTTGTCATGTCTGGAATCTATATACTAACAAAATCTTAGGTGACAATAGCCACATGATGCTAGTGTCAATTGTGACAAATTAACCTATTTGGGAGGGCTTGGCTTATGGAAGTTGCCCATCCTAGGCAGATGGACTCTTGGTATCTTTGCAAAGCAGAAATTGAAAAAAGAATACAAAGGAATAATATTTGTAGCTTAAAAGACTTTGGAGAAAGAAAGCAAGATGACCCTGCAGGGGAAAGTTGAAACATTAAAAAGTCCTAAAAACTTCCTGTCTCCAGCCTCACCCTATATCCTGGGAAACCTCACTTTCCCAAACTCTAGATTTTAATGAGTGAATAGGGTTTTGTTTTATGTCATGTATACTGTCAGCAGTAGCTACATTGTGTGACCTGATAAATCCAGCTAAAAGAAAACAAGAGAAAATTTTTCTGTTAAAAGTTTCAAAGTTGTCAGAACATAATCTCGTCCCTATGTTGCTAGTTATGGCCAAGTTGGAAATGCAGAGAGAGACATACTGATAAAAAGAAAGATATTTTCCCCATTTGCAGAAATCAATGGCATTGCAAACTAAGTCAAGGTTAAATTTGTGACTGAAGCATAATCTGTTCAATATATTTTTCCAACTTATGATGGGAGTGTGATTTGAATGTTTTATACATCTGAAAGAGTTTAGTAGGTTTTAATGGAGTTCTAAGATTGTTAAAAGTAGAGACACTGAAATTTCCATAAAACAGCACTCAGATCCTTCACTTTCTTCCTTCCCTGGAGAGTGAAACATTTTATTTTAAATGGAACTGAAAACAATCTAAAAATTTTGACTCTAATGATTCCAAAAGGGGGGGGGGTGAATAGTTTTGCAATTTGATATTCCAGAGCCTTATTGGGTGCTTGAGAACTGCCTAGCACAGGCATCCGTCTTGGAGGGGGAAAAAGATTCAAAAATAACTAGTTTGGAAAAACACAAAATATCATTTTATTAGTGGGAAATGGTAATCTATGAGTGATGTGAGAATTTAATTGCCTAGAAGCAAATACACCTAGAAGGAATTAAATAGACCATGCATTTATAAACTTTTAAGAAACCAAATTGGAAAAACAAACAAAAAAAGAAACCAAATTGGAAACATTGTACTTGACAAAATGAGAACTTATCTAAAACCTTGAACTTTCTATTTCAATCAGAAAAAAGTATAAGATTTACTGTGAATTTCAATTGCATGAGAAAATTGGTGCTAATTTGCAAGGGAGAGATCCAGTAAAGGAAATCACTTCTGAAAATGGATTGAGAAATTGTGTGTAAATAAAGAGATATAGTATTAAGAAAGTAGCAGTAAAGTGTTTACTGCTATACCTAGGATATTTAGACTGTTGTCTAAACAGACTAATTCATTCATTATAATTTCAGTTATATTTACTATCTATTATCCTCACTCTTTTAGAAGGGCACTGAGTGTCAGATTTACGATAAAAACTGGAAGTTAAAACATAGATCTTCCATATTCCAGTTCCTCGTAAAATTACTGGTAATAATGCCACAAAGATCCTATTCCTGAAGTCTAGGTTTCCTCACCTCTCTAAGTACGAATAATTTTGCCAAATAGATACTACTGTTTAAAACAATAGCTCCAGAAGCTGTGTGAGAAAAGACTGGGTTTAAGAAATTAAGATGACCCTCCATTCTTGCTAAGAAGCTTTGTTCAAAGTGCCTTTTTCTGTTCAGTATGACCTAGGTCCTGAAGTAACATGTCTGGTTTCTCAGCCACAAAGGGCTGGGTTCAAACCAGATTGTGGGAAATCCAAGATTTCCCACACTGGACAGAAAGGAGAACATTTTACATAACAGTAAGGTCGAGCAGAGTAAGTCAATCAGACTTAGCTCTTCTCAGCCATAAAGTGACCCAAGACATTTCCAAAAGATTCATGATGGAAAATGCCATTCACAATCAAAAAAAAATTTCTGATGGACTCCAAATACATATCCAAGTAGTCAATTTTCACTTTCTGTGGGTTTTCTTTCCTTTTGTTCTGTTTCTTCTTTCACAATATAACTAATAATATTTTTCCTGGTTGTACATGCATAAGCTAGATCAGATTATTGCCATCTTGGGGAGGAGAGTATGAATGGGAGGGAGAAAAATTTGGAATTCCGAAATCTTTCAAAAATGTTAAATGTTATGGGGCAGCTAGGTGACGCAGTGGGTAGAGCACCAGCCCTGAAGTCAGGAAGACCTGAGTTCAAATTTGATCTCAGACACTTAACATGTCCTAGCTGCGTGACCTTGGGCAAGTCACTTAACCCCAATTGCCTCAGCAAAAAAGAAAAAAAAATTAAATGTTATGGCTCTTTTTAATAATGAGATGATCCAGGCCAGTTCCAGTAATGTTGTGAAGGAGAGAGCCATCTGCACCCAGAGAGAGACTGTGGAAACTGAGGGTGGATCACAACAGTCTTATCGCCTTTTTGGTTTTCTTTCTTATTTCTGATTTTTCTTGTGCAGCAAGAGAATTGTGGAAATGTGTGTAGAATTGCACATGTTTAACCTATGTCGGATTACTTGCCATCTAGGGGAGAGGGGAAGGAGGGAAAAATTTGGAACCCAAGGTTTTGCAAGGTTTGGCTCATGCTGTGGAGCTGGTCAGCTTCATGAGGGCAGGGAGGAAGTGTTAGTCAAACACCTACATTTCAAATGGGAGTCTTGGGGAGACCCAGCCCTCTGCCCAACTCCTCGGGGGACCCGTTACTCTGGACACCCCCGCAATGTCCTTTCTAGTCACTGTCTAAATTAGAAGGGCTCCCAGTTTCTCCAGCCCCGGGGTTTTCTTCCAGTAACGAGAAAAAAAATTAAAAAACCAAAAAATTAAATATTAAAAATTATCTTTGCATGTAATTTTTTTCCATTAAAAAGAGGCTGGGGGGAGGGTGAAGTCCCGATCAGCTGATGTCAAGCCACTAGAGCCCTGGAGAGGATGTGAGCGCAGCCGGCGAACTACACTTCCCAGAAACCTTTTCCCGTCTCGGCGTGGTTACCAGGGAAACTGGACAGAGACCTGACTGGAGGAGCGGGTCAAAGAGTTCCAGGATGGATGTCACTTCTCCTCAGTCTCGCTCCCCCCCACCCCCACGCCCCGGGGAGAGGAGTCGCTTATTGGTCGGCCCCGGGAGATGGGGAAGAGAATTAGCCAATCAGGAGCGCCAATCGTCCTTTTCTCCCTCTGCCCTCCCCACTCACTCGTCCCCTTCCCAAGCTCTCCAAGCTTACCCCCTCCTGTCTCCCCCACTCCATCCTTTCCCAAGTTGCTAACAACAACCACGAGCACAACCACCGAGTCTCAGCTGAGAAAGACCCGTCTGCAGTCCTCCCTCTCTCTTATCCTGCTTGTGTCCCCGCGTATAGCTCTAAAACTCGGGACAGAAGAGCAGCACATTGGCTTTAGGAGAGGGACTTTGCTGCTCACACCCTTGAAGCTGGAGGGGTGGTCCAAAAAGTAACGAGAATAACCAGGATTTCAGGTTCCGAGCCGCCCTAGGCCGGGCCCAGTGCTAGGTGCGGAGCGCTGTCCTCGGTACTGGAAGAGAACCCCGGAGCTGGAGAAGTGGGGGTGTCCTCCTCTTAAAAACCAGGATTTCGGGTTCAGCCCTGTGCCTAGCACTAAGGGCAGAGCGCTGTCCTCGGTGCTGGAGGGGAACCCTGGGGCTGGAGAAGCGGGGGTGTCCTCCTCCTAAAAATCAGGATTTCGGGTTCAGCACTGTGCCCAGCACTAGGGGCAGAGCGCTGTCCTCGGTGCTGGAAGAAAACCCCGGGGACTGGAGAAGCTGGGGCGCCCTTCTCCTAATTTACACAGTGACTAGAAAGGACATTGCGGGATGTCCAGAATAACGGGTCCCCCGAGAAGTTGGGCAGAAGGCCACTGGGTCCTGGGTTCCTGGGTCTCCCCAAGACTCCCATTTAAAATGTAGGTGTTTGACTAACACTTCCTCCCTGCCCTCATGAAGCTGACCAGCTCCAGAGCATTAGAGCCAAATATGGCTAGTCAGCATTTATTAAAAAACCTCTATGTGCCAGGCACTATGCCAAGTTCTGGGGATACAAAGAAAAGCAAAGAATAGGCGCTGTTCTCAAAGGGTTCCCAGTCTATGCAAACACCTGCATTCAAACAAGGTTTCTGATGTTAGGCCCTGCCTGGGAAAGGAAACACCAATTGTACAGGCAGCTGGGAACCAGCTACAACTTGCTCCATGTGGGAGAAGCAGTGAGGAAAAGACCCACCACTAGCCACCACCCAACCCCTTCTTGGACAGTCTAGAAGGAGGGCTTACTCTCAGAACTTCCTGTTCACCCCCAAGAGAGCCAGCAAAACGGTCAGCCTCAAATTGTCTCTTCTTTTAACTGATATTCAACCCAGCCTCCACTGATCTAGGTCAAAGAGACCAATCAGGAATGGCCACCATATGGCCAGAAGCAGGCTCCGAACCTGCATTCAACCAGATCCAGGAAGGATATCTCTGAAGATCCTGTGTGGATGGTAGTGCTTGCTACATCTAGATGAATAAATAAATATAACTTAATCAAAAAGAATTATTGAAGAATTGTAGAATAGATACTATAAGCAAATTAGAAGAGCAAGGGATGTTTACCTACCATATCTATCAGATGTTTGGAGAAAGGAGAAATTTATGATCAAAGAAGAACTAAAGAACATTATGAAGTGCAAACTGGACAACTTTGATTACATTAAATTAAAAAGGGTTTGCACAAACAAAACAAACACAGCCAAGATTAGGAGGGAAGCACCAAGCTGGGGGAAAATATTCACAGTCAGTGTTTCTAATAAAGGTCTCATTTCTAAAATATAAAAAGAAGTGTCAAATTGATAAGAATTCAAGCCAAAGGATATGAACAGATAATTTTCAGATGATGAAATTAAAGCCAGATATAGTCGTATGAAAAAATGCTTTAAATTACTATGATTACAGAAATGCAAATTAAAAGAACTCTAAGGTACCACCTCATATCTTTCAAATGGGCTAAGATGAACAGGAAAAGATGATAAATGTAGGAGGGGATGTGGAAAAACTGGGACACTAACGCATTGTTGATGGAGTTGTGAAATGATCCAGCCATTAGAGAGAGAGAGATTTAGAAAGGGCTCTAAAACTGGGCATACCCTTTGAACCATCAGTGCCACTACTGGATCTGTATTCCAGAGAAATCAAAGAAAGGAGGGAAAAGAACCCACATTTGCAAAAATGTTTCTAGCAGCTCTTTTTGTGGTACAAAGAATTGGAAAATGAGTGAATGTCCATCAGTTGGGGAATGGGTGAATAAGTTGTGGAATATAAAGATAATGGAATATTATTGTTCTATAAAATATGATGAACAATCTCATTTTAGAAAGGCCTGAAAAGATTACATGAACTGCTGCTGAGTGAAACAAGCAGAATCAGGAATACATTGTACATAGTAACAGCAAAATTGTGCAATGATCAACTATGACAGATTTGGTTCTTCAATGGTTCAGTGATTCAAGGAAATCCCAATAAGCTTTGGATGGAAAACACTATCCACATCCAGAGAGAGAACTATGGAAATTGAATGTAAATCAACACATGCTATATTCACTTTTTTTTCTTCTATTTTGTTTTTCTCATGGATTTTCCCTTTTGTCTTGATTTTTCTCTCCCAACATGATTCATAAGGAAATATGTTTTTAACAATATGTGTGCATGTATAATCAAAAAATGTTTTTATGTGTAACTGGGAAAAATAAAAATAAAGAAATGAAATGAAATTTATTTTTTTTTAATTTTTATTTTATTTGAATAACATATGTGTGGGTAATTCTTCAACAATAACCCTTACATAGCTTTCCGTTACAAATTTTTCCCCCCAACTCCCCTCCCCTCCCCCTAGATGGCAGGATATCCACTACATGTTAATTATGTTAAAATATTGGCAAATCGAATATATGTATACATATTTCCAAACTTATCATTGGTGTGCAAGAAAAATCTTATCTACACGAACGATATATCAGATAAAGGAAACACAATGTAAGCAAACATCAATCAAGGAGTATGAGAATGTTATGTTGTGGTCCACATTTCGCATCCCTCTCTCTGGGTGTATATGGCTTACTTCAGTGAACAATTGGAGGTGGTTTGAAACATTTCATTGTTGAAGAGAGCCATGTCCATCAGAATTGATCGTCATATAGTACTGTTGTTGCTGTGTATAATGATCTCCTGGTTCTGCTCATTTCACTCAGCATCAGTTCATGTAAGTCTCTCCAGGCCTCTCTGAAATCATCTTGCTGGTCATTTCTTACAGAACAATAATATTCTATAACATTCATATACCATAATTTATTCAGCCATTCTCCAATTGAAGGGCATCTATTTAATTTCCAGTTTCTAGCCACTACAAAAAGGGCTGCCACAAACATTCTTGCACATGTGGGGCCTTTTCCTTCCTTTATGATTTTTTTGGGATATAAGCCCAATAGAAATGCTGCTGGGTCAAAGGGTATGCACAGTTTGATAACTTTTTGAGCATAGCTCCAAATTGTTCTCCAGAATGGCTGTATCCGTTCACAGCTCCACCAACAATGCATCAGTGTCCCAGCCTTCCCACAACCCCTCCAACATTCATCATTAACTTTTCCTGTCATTTTAGCCAATCTGACAGGTGTGAAGTGGTATCTCAGGGTTGTCTTGATTTGCATATGAAATGAAATTTAAAAAGAATTGTAGAATAAAGATAAATGCAAAGTAGTCCAATGCAATGCAGTTTGAAAGTGAGAATACTAGAAGTACTTTAACAGAAGAAATTGTGAAAGCCTTCATGGAGGAGATAATGTTTGAGTAGCCTCATAAAACAATAGAGAGATGGAAAGAGTACATTCGAGGCATGAGAGATAACCAGGGCACAGAGAACAGACCAGCGTGCAAAGGAGGAGAATGTATAATGAGGGGTCCAAATTGAGAAGAGCTTTAAAAGACAACTGGGGGGCACAGGTTATTGAATGACATGGCTAGATCTAAATTTCAGGAAAAATCACAGTTGTATACAAAGTGAATTAGAGAGAGAGATGAAGCAGGGAGGCCAGTTAGGAGACTAAGGCAGTTGTCATTTAGAGGATCTGCACTAAGGAGACAACCCCACGAATAACAAGATGACTGATGGGTGTGGGGGTAGAGGGTGATCTGGAGGTTGGGAGTCCCAAAACACTTTTTTGTTGATGTTTGCTTGCATTTTGTTTTCCCTCTCAGGTTTTTTTTTCTTTCTAGATCCAATTTTTCTTGTGCAGCAAGATAACTGTATAATAATAACTGTATAAATATGTTTACATATATTGGATTTATCATATATTTTAACATATTTAACATGTATTGGACTACCTGCCATCTAGGGGAGGGGGGGGAAGGAGAGAAAAATTTGGAACAGAAAAGTTTGCAAGGATCAATGTTGAAAAATTACCCATGCAGATGTAGTATAAATAAAAGCTTTAATAAAAAAAGAAATCTTATGAATGCAATGTCTGGGATGCTATTTCACATGAAAACCCAACATCAAATAATTCATACTGCACTGAAACTTTATGATTGTAATGAAATGAAGATTTTCTTCCAGAGTAAAATCCTTACTTATCTAATATCATTTTATACCAAAACAAAACAACAATAACAACAAAATTATATAATGCGTGTGAAAGAGTCTTCTACTAGAACACAGATCTTATAATTTACATTAAGGAAAAATTTTATGAATATAACAATCTTGACACTGGAAATTAGGCAAGTGAAATTAAAAGTAAATGTCACAAATGATGCAAATCTCTACTTTTCTTGCAGTTCAAGTCATACATTTTGCTCCCCTAGTCCTTTAACAGCTTTCTCCCACAAACTTCCCAAGGTTTACATTTACTGGGGAAACTTAGTCAGTATGAGAAGCATTTGCTCCCTCAACTCCACTCTTTGAGACTCCTGAAATTTTTCAACTGGTTTTTCATCTTTTCATTCTTAAGGCATCCTCCTTCTTTGCTAAGAATAATGCCAGTCCAAAAATTGTGTTCCTTTCTGCTCTAGGACTTCAGTCAAACATTTAGAATCAAGCATTTAGAATCTCTTTTCCTTGGTTGGCTCCAACTGCTTTTAATTTTTTTTTTATTTTAATTTTAATGAGGCAATTGAGGTTAAGTGACTTGCCCAGGGTCACACAGCTAAGGCATGTTAAGTGTCTGAAATTAGATTTGAATTCAGGTCCTCCTGACTTCAGGGCTGGTGCTCTATCCATTGTGCCACCTAGTTGTCCCCACCCAATTGTTAACAATTACGGTATTCAAGTCAGTAAGCAATTATTACTTGCCTATGATATGCAGGCCATGTTATTTAATGCTGGGATAATAAGTCAACAAGCATTTACTAAAGTGATTATTGTGTGAAACCCCGAGGGAGCCCAAGTGCCTGCGCTTAAAGAGCTCTCTAAAGAAGGAATCAGCATACAAATAATTATGAACACACAAGATATATACAATCTAAATGGAAGGAAATCTCAAAGGGAAGGTGCTAGAATAGGGAAGGGAGTGGGAAGGGCCTCTTGTAGCAGATGTGCATGGAGCTCCATCTTGAGGGAAGCCAGGGAAGCCAGGAGGTGAGTGAGGAGAGTCACTGTTCCAGGTATGGGGGACAATTGTCAAAAAGGGGGAGCGATAGAGAAAGTCTTTCTAGATCTCACTGGAGGGCCGAGAGAGCTCTGACAAATAATGGCCCAAAATGGTTTCTGGTGACATTTGGCCCAGAGCGGATGCTTCAGAAGGTGAAAAATGGAAAGCAGGAAGCACGAGGACAGATAGTGAAATACACAAGTCCCCACATGGCAGGTGAGGGACGGCGCAGAGTGTGGCTGCTGAGCCCACAGCGGGGTGATGGAGAGCACCAGAGCGTAGGGAACTACACCTGTCTGGCTGTTGATCCCAGGGTTGGGATTTTGTGAGGAGTATTTCCAAAGCCAGCTTCAGCAGGGGCAGCCCTAGGTTTTTCCGCAGCTTTGTTGAGCCTGGATGGGAAAGGGAAGAGCTGCGACAGAA
Organism: Myrmecobius fasciatus; assembly: GCA_023553655.1. Lineage (NCBI taxonomy): Eukaryota > Metazoa > Chordata > Mammalia > Dasyuromorphia > Myrmecobiidae > Myrmecobius > Myrmecobius fasciatus. Next base: position 80,511 of record JAJPUD010001257.1, on the reverse strand, counting down.
AAGTCAGGAGGAATCCCAGTGAGCGGGGATGTCCACCTGTTGTAATATTGAATATTACAAAAGGAAAAGGCATCGATCCGACACTCCCCATGTGACAACCACTGGCTGAACTCTGGGAACAGACTCACCAAGGTAAAAGCAGTCCCCGACCTCACCGAGCTGACGTTTTAACGCCAGAGACTACCTGCCAAGAGGTAGCCAAGATCCGGAGAGAACCTTGGGGAAGACATTGACGCGCCCCATCCAGGAACACCGCCAGAGCTGATTTAATAGGAGTTAGGAGCCAGGGAGGGAAGAGCCATTTCTACCTCTGTGACTGCGGGCAAGCCGCTTAGATCTCTGATTTCTTCGTTTGTATAAGGGCAAAAGCCTGTTGAGGAGGATCAAATGGCGAGCTAACATGTAAACGCTCTGAAAAATCTTAACGTGTACCATAAATCCCGGCTGTCCTTATTCCAGGGACATCTAGATGGCTCAGTGCATGGAGTGCTGGGCCTGGGGTCAGGAGACCCGTGCCAGCTGTGTGACCTTGGGCATGTCACTTCACCCATTTGCCTTGGTTTCCTGAAATAGAAAATAAGGGGCGCTCTTGTCTCATCCAATGAGATGAGCTCAGCCTAGAGCTGACGCTGTGTAATGCTTATACAAATAGGGTCATACTAAACAATAACAAAAGTCAAGCAATATCCATTCGAATTCTTAATTCATGGGAGCAAATTTTACTTGACTTTATAGATCTGTTTCATTCAGAAAACACAGGTTGAGTCAATGGGAGTAAATGGGAGGGCTGCCCCCAAGCCCTCCCCCTCTCCCTAATCTTCAATCTTTTCCCATCAACTTGCTCCTTTCCTGATGCCTAACAAATACACCTAAGTGGCCCGGTCCCTAAATACCCTCCCAGGTGCTATCTCCCCCAAACTCTATCTCTAAATGCCCCCCTTTCCTCCCCTGGTGCTATCGCCCCCAGGCTCTATCCCTAAATACTCCCCTCCCCTCCCTGGTGCTCTATCTCTAAATACCCCCCCTTCCCTCCCCAGGTGCAATCACCTCCAAGCTCTATCTCTTACTACACCCCCATTCCCGGGTGCTATCACCTCCAGGCTGTATCTTCTCTTCTCTTCTCTCCCCTGGTGCTATCACCCTCCGGCTCTGTCCTCTTGTCTCTAGGGGCAGGCAGCTGGAGGGTGAGGGTTAGGGAGATTGGACCTGGAGGCAGGAACACCTGAGTTCCCCTTCTACCTCTGACATTTTCTCGCTTTGTCTCCTTGGAGGAGTCACTTAACCCCCGGTGCTTCAGTTTCCTCAGCTGATAGCACCTTTCTTGTTGGGAAGGTGAAACATCATGACAAAATGCTTAATACTGAGCCTGATCGGCGCCATGTTATTCCTTCTGCTTCTTGCTTCCCCCGCTTCTCAGCCAGCCTCCCAGGAAAAGCTGGCGCTCTTGTGGCTCCCACTTTCTTCCACGTTGCAGATCTCTGAAATGTGACCTTGATTTTACCACTAACTGCATACAAGTGTTAGATGTTGAATTTAACTAACAACAAATAAAATGAGCATTTCCATCTCAAAGTAGAGTTGAAAAAGACATTAAATAGGAAATCTTGATTCTGTGTGGCGTTTTTCCTTTTAAGTATATAATCAATCAAACACGGAACTTTCAAAGCTGCTCCTTTGTTTTCTTATGATCTTTTGTGCATTTAACATTAATTATCTTTCCTCTTCTTTTTAGGAAGGATGGGGCAGTCCTATCTATTGACTGATCCGCCATTCTCCCTCTTCCCATCTTCCCTCCATTAAACAAAGACAGAATAAGGTAATAAGCATTCGTGGTTGGGCAAAACAAATCCCTGAATTTGACTTGGCCTGAATTACCTATTTCTGCACTTTGAGTTCATCATCTCATTGGTCCTTTGGGATCTTAGTCATTGAACTGACCCGGGCTCTTAAGTCTTTCAAACTTGTCAAATGAGCTCTGCATGAGAAATGTGAAGTTGTATTCAGAATAACTACACCATGTATAAACCAGCTGGAAGTTGTCCTGCTAAGACAATAGAAATTCTGTTTCTAAAACTAGAAAACACTTGGCAAATAAAGGAAGTCATAGCACCAAAGAGATCTTAATTGTTCATGTTTGAGCCAGGCTAATCTAATAAAAACAAAATGATACCCAAATTAATTTACAAATTTGGTCTCATAGCAATCAATATGCTTAGTGATTTCTTTATAGAAAATGGGCAAAAATGGGGCGGCTAAGTGGCACAGTAGATAGAGCACCAGCCCTATAGTCAGAAGGACCTGAGTTCAAATCTAGTCTGAGACACACTAGTTGTGTGACCCTGGGCAGGTCACTTAACCCCAATTGCCTCAGCAAAAAAAGAAAAAGAAATGGGCAAAAATAAAATTCATTTTGAAGAAAAACTCAAGCATCTCAAGGGGAATAGGAGGAATTGTTATGGAAGAGACTTGGATGTGCCAGTTTTCAAAGACAATGATCATGGAAAACTTTAAAAACAAAAAAGTTGTTCAGTGGAGTGAATAGGCAGCCAAAAGCCACAAGCAACCTAACTCGATAGCTTAGGGTTCAATAAAACACAAGCACAATGGGGTGAGGGCATCCTATTAGATCAAAACCCAGTAGAATTCAGGGAGAAATTGAACTCATTGGCTTAAATTAGGGATCTCTTCATTGCCATATTTCATGGACTTTCCTTTTTCTATTTTCTAATTCGCTCCTGCATCCTCCCTTCTCTGGACTTTTGTGCTGCTATTTATTCCTGGTTCTTCTCTATCTCTGGTACTGGATCCATGTCCAAGTCATAAGTATTAAATGGGGGTCAGGAAATTAGTACCTACTATGTGCCATGCTCTGTGCCCAGCACTGGGGATAAAAAGGCAAAAAACAGCCTCTATTCTCAAAGAGCTCACAGAGTGATGGAGGAGACAATATGCAAACAACGTTGTGCAAACAAAACATATCCAGGATAAAGTGGAGATTATCTCAGAGGGGAGGCACTAAGATTGAGGAGAACTGGGAAAAGTTTTTCTCACCAAAGGCTGGACTTGGTTAAAACTTGGGGGCAGCCAGGAAAGCGAAGAGGAAGAGATGAAAGGGGACCAGGCTCTCTCCTGCTGGAGGAGGGGGGCAATCATGTCCCAAGGTTCCATCATATCTGTGTGTGGATGACTCCAGAGAAATTCATCACCTACTGCTTATTGAGCATCCTCACCTGGATCGGAAATCAGCAGGTCCCAAACAGAGCTCACTCATTCTCTTTTCCCCAAACTCCAACTCTGGCCAGGTCACTAGCTTGCTCCCCATGGCCCAAGTTTAATCAGACTCCTTACCCTCAGTGTGTGTATTTGCCAAGGCTTGTCCTTTCTATCTCTTCTCCCTTCATCCATTTTGGAGGGCAGCCCTGCCCTCCTGCCCAGACTACTGCAAGTCTCCTCTTGGATCTCCCTGCCTCCAATTTGCTCTCTCACTCATCCTCCACCCAGCTGCAGAAGTGGGTTTTCCTAAAGCACATCATTGCCCTCTATGCATACGTTATTCCTTCTTCCTGCTTTCCCCCCATTCTCAGCCAGCCTCCCAGGAAAAGCTGGTGCTCTTGTGGCTCCCACTTTCTTCCTCGTTGTAGATCTTTGAAATGTGACCATGATTTTACCACTAACTGCATACAAGTGTTAGATGTTGAATTGAACAGCAAATAAAGTGAGCTCTGGAAGTTCCAGTGAACACCGGAATAGAGCTGCATTTTGGCCTTCACAGCCCTCTCCCACCTGGCCTCACGCTCCCTTTTCCAGCCTTCCCACAAGGCTTCTGCCCTCTCCTTCAGCCACATGACCTGCCTGTCTCTTATCTCTGCCTGTGTCTCCCCCACAGCTGAAAAGCTCTCCCTCCTCACCTGCACCCCGAGAAATCCCTGGTTTCCTTCAGGACTTAGCTCAAACATCACCTGAGACAAACTAAAACCCCAAGAGACGGTTTCTGGGTAATTAATAATCAATGTATTCATTAGGGTAGCAAATAAGCGACAAATTGATGGACAATGGTCTCTCTTGGTAACCTAAGGCAAAGATCACGAAGGTGGAGTGCTTAAATACTTTTGGAAAAGTGGGTGGCCCTGACAGGTGGAGATCGACCCTGATTGGTGAACAGTCAGTGGGAGAATGGGGGGAGGGGGTGGCCACATTCACGATGGAAGCCAAATAGAATGAAGATGAACATTTATTTGTCATTAGAACGCCCAAACTTGATCTTGAAGAAGGTGTAGCCAAATGTACCGCTTCCTATCAAGGAGGAGGGACCCCAGGAAGTGTAATGCTACATGCTGTCAGATAGTCTAAGTATTGCTTGGTGGGGGCTTTCTTTTCCCCTTGTTATCAAAAAAGTCTCACTGCACAGGGTAAGACAGAAGAATATATTTGCAAATTAGTGTGATATAAAAGCAAAAACTTGATGAATGACACCTTACAGTCACTAACATTTTAAAAAAATGGTTTTTTTAAAGCAAAAAGTGGAAGTCCTGAATGGCTATAATGAAAATTTTCCTCCTTGTGGCCCCCTAAGCCCTCACGTTTATATTTATATTTACATTTTATATTCTTTGGGATATTTTTGCTTGGCAGGTGATTTTTTTCCACATTTTAATCTAGAAATTACTTTGGCACAAATATAAAAAGTAGTATACACATAAATATACACATGTATTTATATATACATACATATGTGTGTCTATATATGTATGTATGTATGTATATACGCCAAGAAGGTCAAGAGCATCAAGAAGTCTCCAGGTAACCAAATATTCATGGACAGCCCATGGAGTTTCTTGGCGAAGGTAATGGAGTGGTTTGCCAAGTCATTCTCCAGTGGGACCCCATTTTACAGATGAAGAACTGAGGCAGACAGAACTAAGTGACTTGCCCAGGGTCACACAGCTAGTAAGTGTCGGAGATAACTTTGGAATTTCATATCCCTGCTCCAAGCCTGGAGCTCCACCCACCACACCACCCCCGCTGCCCCCTACAATAACTTCAGTTCAGTTTATAAAAGAGCCCCGAAGGCAACTGAATTAATGAATTAATTGCAGTTAGCAGTCTTGGTTACAGAAAATGGAGCATTAAGTATGCACCCTTCTTCCCTCTCCCCGCCGCGCCCCCCCCCAAAAAAAGAGGGAGAAGGTGAAGGTCCAGGAAGGCTTTCCCTTAATTGTCGGCCACAATGGAGAGGGCGGATGCCTGGAGGACCATTGGGGGGGGGAGGCGGTCAGCTCGGAAATAGCCCCCCCGGGTTTAGGCCAGCGGGGCTCATCCCCGTGCCCCCGGACCACGGGCCCCTCGCGGGCGGGCAGTTTGGTCCAAGCCGCGCTGTGTCCGGGAAGAGCCGTCCTTGGTCACTTCAAGGACTCCCGGCGTTGGGCCCCGGGGGAGGTGGGGGAGTCAGGATGACCCTGTGACCCTGGGCACGTCCCCAGGCTGCTGAGGGTCTCAGTCTCAGTCTCCTCTCCCTCCCTTCGCACACAGTAGGTGCTCTGCACTCAGGTGCTCTGCACTCAGGTGCTCTTCTCATCCTTAGACCCGGGCTCCCCCTGGGTGGCCACGCCCAGTCATCTCATAGATGATCCCGAGCTGGGCAGCCTTCGGCTGGGGGCCTTTGGGGTCTCCCGGCTCCGTAAGCACCGAGGCAGACCCCCAGGGTCAGGGAAGTGAGCGTGTCCGGGGGTGGGGGGGAGAGAGATATCTATCCTGAGAGGGCGGGGACACGCGGGACTCCCGAGTCCAGAGCCGCCAGCCCCGCTATGGGCAGCGACTCGGCAGCCTAACCGTGCCGGACATGAGCAAACGGCGCCCCGGGTGCGCGCACTACATTTCCCAGAAGGCTTACAACATTCAATCGGTGGTTACCAAGGAAACCGGAGCGAGAGGGAGGCGGTTGGAAAGACTCTTTCCTTGATTGGTCCAGACGCCGTGACGGGCAGGACCAGAAGGACCGTGAGGAAGAGTAGCTAACGTCACTTCCGCTAAGTCCCCATCCTCGGCGGCGCCGCCGTCAGCTTCGTTCCTTCGGGCCCCGCCGTCCTGGACTTCTGATTTCCTCGGTACACTCGCAACCGTCTCGGCTGCACTCCGACCTCAGCCGCCGTCACCGCCGGGGCTCCAGCCCTGCGTCCGCCCCGGGCTGGAGTGAGTAAGGGCCCGAGCCTAGGCTAGGGGGCCGGGCGGGGGGGCGGGAGGGGCGGAGCGGGCATCACTTGGTTTCGGAGCCTATTGGTCAGTCGGGTGGGGGAGGGGAATGGTACAATGAGCCAATCAACAATACCGCTGCCCCCCCCCCCCGGTCTCCTGTTTCGGGGCGCATGCGCTCTTTGGAAGCTAACGCTCGCTCTGGGCCGTTCCTCTTCTCCAAGAAGCAGCTCCCACTTGGTCCGGGGTGGGCCTCGCAGCGGTCTGGGGCTGCCTCAGGAGGGTCTCCCCGACTCATTGAGGCGCCGCCCTGGCGTCTAGACCCGAAGTGTCCGGTCCGGCGGGCTGTCCCCTCAGGGCTGCCGCGGCGAAGGTCACGTGCTCCCCCCAGGGCTGGGGGACGTAGGGCTGTGAGGCCTCCGGGCGCGAAGGTCACGTGCCTCAAACCCCTCCCCCTAGGGGTGTTGAGGACTGACTGGGTGGGGTGTTGTCCCTCAGAAGAGCAGAGACCCAGGGGGGAAGGGGGGACAGGACCCCCAGGGGCGGACGGTCCTGGTCCTTCGGGAGTTAAGTACCAGGAAGGCCCCTCCCCCACCCCCACTTCTAGAATGGCCGAGAATATCCATCATCCGCTGGGCATTGGCTGGACCCCGTGCGCCTCCTGCCGGGCGTTAGTGTGCCCCGTGCCGGGGGGAGGGGGGGAGGGCTTAGTGTTCCCTGTGCACCGACTCGTCCCGGGCATTAGGGTGCCCCAAGCCAGGGGGGCATTAGTGTGCCCTGCCGGGGGGGGCATTGGTGTGCCCTCTGCTCCAAGCTCGTCCCGGGCATTAGTGTGCTCTGTGTTGTGAGTTCGTGCTGGGCATTAGTGTGCCCTGAGCCAGGGGGGCGTTAGTGTGCCCTCTGCTCCGAACTTGTGCCAGGCATTAGGGTGTTCTGAGCCAGGGGGGCATTAGGGTGCCCTCTGCTCTGAGCTTGTCCCGGGCATTAATGTGCCCTGAGCCAGGGGGGCATTAGTGTGCCCTCTGCTCCGAGCTCATCCCAGGCATTAGTGTGCCCTGTGCTCCGAGCTTGTGCCAGGCATTAGGGTGCCCCGAGCCAGGGGGGCATTAGTGTGCCCTCTGCTCCGAGCTCATCCCGGGCATTAGTGTGCTCTGTGTTATGAGTTCGTGCTGGGCATTAGTGTGCCCTGAGCCAGGGGGCATTAGTGCGCCCTGAGCCAGGGGGGCATTAGTGTGCCCTGTGCTCCGAGCTCGTCCCGGGCATTAGCGTGCCCTGTGTTACGAGTTCGTGCTGGGCATTAGTGTGCCCTGAGCCAGGGGGTCATTAGTGTGCCCTGTGCTCCGAGCTTGTGCCAGGCATTAGGGTGCCCCGAGCCAGGGGGGCATTACTGTGCCAGAGGGCATTACTGTGCCCTCTGCTCCGAGCTCGTCCCGGGCATTAGTGTGCTCTGTGTTACGAGTTCGTGCTGGGCATTAGTGTGCCCTGAGCCAGGGGGTCATTAGTGTGCCCTCTGCTCCGAGCTTGTGCTGGGCATTAGTGTGCTCTGTGCTCCTAATTTGTGCCAGGCATTAGGATGCTCTAAGCCAGGGGGCATTAGGGTGCCCTGTGCCAGGGGAGCATTAGTGTGTCCTCTGCTCTGAGCTCGTCCCGGGCATTGGTGTGCCCTGTGTTATGAGTTCATGCTGGGCATTAGTGTGCCCTGAGCCAGGGGGGCATTAGTGTGCCCTCTCTTCTGAGCTCGTCCCGGGCATTAGTGTGTCCTGTGTTATGAGTTCGTGCTGGGCATTAGTGTGCCCTGAGCCAGGGGTCATTAGTGTGCCCTCTGCTCCGAGCTCTTGCTGGGCATTAGTGTGCTCTGTGCTCCAAACTTGTGCCAGGCATTAGGGTGCCCTGAGCCAGGGGGGCATTAGTGTGCCCTGTGCTCCGAGCTCATCCTGGGCATTAGTGTGCCCTGAGCCAGGGGGGCATTAGTGTGCCCTCTGCTCCGAGCTTGTCCCGGGCATTAGGGTGCCCTGTACCAGGGGAGCATTAGTGTGCCCTCTGCTCTGAGCTCGTTCCGGGCATTAATGTGCCCTGAGCCAGGGGGGCATTAGTGTGTCCTCTGCTTTGAGCTCGTCCCAGGCATTAATGTGCCCTGCGCCGGGGGGCATTAAGGTGCCCTCTGCTCTGAGCTTATCCCGGGCATTAATGTGCCCTGAGCCAGGGGGGCAATCGTGTGCCCTGTGCTACGAGCTTCTCCAGGGCCTTAGTGTGCCCTGTGCTCCGAGCTCGTGCTGGGCATTAGTGTGCCCTGTGTTGCGAGTTCGTGCTGGGCATTAGTGTGCCCTGAGCCAGGGGGGCATTAGTGTGCCCTGTGCTCCGAGCTCGTCCTGGGCATTAGTGTGCCCTGTGTTGCGAGTTCGTGCTGGGCATTACTGTGCCCTGAGCCAGGGGGGGCATTAGTGTGCCCTCTGCTCCGAGCATTAGTGTGCCCTGAGCCAGGTGGGGATTAGTGTGCCCTGTGTTACGAGTTCGTGCTGGGCATTAGTGTGCCCTGAGCCAGGGGGGCATTAGTGTGCCTTCTGCTCTGAGCTTGTGCCAGGCGTTAGGGTGCCCCGAGCCAGGGGAGTCATTGGTGTGCCCTGTGCCGGGGGTCATTACTGTGCCCTGTGCCAGGGGGGCATTAGTGTGCCCTGTGTTGTGAGTTCGTGCTGGGCATTAGTGTGCCCTGTGCTCCAAGCTCATGCTGGGCATTAGTGTGCCCTGTGCCAGGGGGGCATTAGTGTGCCTTCTGCTCTCAGCTTGTGCCGGGCGTTAGGGTGCCCTGAGCCAGGGGGGTCATTGGTGTGCCCTGTGCCGGGGGGCATTAGGGTGCCCTCTGCTCCGAGCTCGTCCCGGGCATTAATGTGCCCTGAGCCAGGGGGGCATTAGGGTGCCCTGAGCCAGGGGGCATTAGTGTGCCCTGTGCCCCGAGCTGTGACCAAAAACAACTGACCCTGCGCTGTGCCATGGGGTTGGAGGGAGCAGTACGTTGGCGCCCATGGGGTTAAAGGACACAGGGCACCACAGGCCTGAGTCGGCCAGGGGCGTCGGAGACCTCGCCCAGGCCAGCGGTTTGGGGGACTCTCCGCCCCCGTCCCACTGTGAGAGTTGGGGGTGCTGGGTGACCTTCGTGCTGATCCTGACCCCAGGGGAAGCGATGGCCGCTGCAGCATCCCTGCCCCCGCCGCCTTCACCTCTGCACTTTGTATGGCTGGCACCAAGCAGAACCAGCGTCCCCTGGGCCGCCCTGGCCCTGGCCAGCGTCTGCTTTTAAACCCAAGCTCAGAGACGTGGCGGGCAGAGGAATGCCCCCGCCCTGGCAGCTCTGCCCCGTGTAGTGCCCCCCGCGTCTCTGTCACGCTCCCTGCAGCCCCCGGACCTCGTCCGTTCAGACCCCCCTGCCATGTGGGCAGGACCCCCGCCGCGGCCTCAGGACGGCCCGGACCTGACTTGGGCCTCCGTGGGGAGCTGCGGCTGAGCCGCCCGGCCGCGCCAGAGCCATCTGGCAGGGGGGGCCCGCGCCGGTGGGGGGCCGCTGCTCAGGAGCTGTCGCCGTTATCCGGAGCCGCGGTGTTTTATTCCTGGCTTTGAGACTTGGCGTGTACGCCTGGGACCTAGGGTTGTTCCTGTGCGCCACGGTGCCCACGGCTCCCGGCGCCCGCCCTGCGTGCCAGCAGTGCCCGCCAGCTCCGAGCTCGCTGCCTCCTTTTGGGGGCTTTTCCAGGCTCTTTTCTTGCTCGTGGTTCCGTTTCGGTGCTGACCCCTCGGTGCCAGAGCTGCCATGGTCGCTGACCGCCCCCATTTCACTCTGTTGTGGCTTATTTCCGTCAGGGTTTTGCCCCCCAGGGAAATGTGACTCGCCTTCCAGTTTGGGGCCAGGAGCTCTGGGTCGCTGTCCTTTGAGGGCACCCCCCCCAGGCCCTGTCCATGGTGGAACGAGGCCGCTCAGAGATATTCCTGGTCCTCTGCTCTCTGCCCGACCTGGCACAGAAATGGCGGTTGAGAAACATCTGGGGGCTCCCCTTTCTGCCCTGGCCCCCCCAAGACCTGCTCCCCTCACACCTGGACGGTTGGAACAGCCGCCACTTGGTCTCTTGCCTGGTGTCCATCATCCCCTCTCAGCGCTCCGAGTGACCAGGGAGCTCCCGGTCAGACCCGAGATGCTCTGGTGTTGAAAGCCCCGGCCCCCCCGCCCCTCCCCAGCCACCCCCTTTCCCAGCTTTCTCAGCTCCTCCCAGAGTGACCTCGGGCCCTCCTGTGCCTCCCACAGCGCTCGGTCTCGGCCCGTCACTCGCCACCGCCCCGGCTCCTGGTCCCACGTCCTGCCGGCGCCAGTTTGTATCGCGGCTGGCGTGCCCTCCCTCCCGCCTGAGCTTCGGACCTTTGCTGTGACTTTCCCTGGACCCCCAGGGCTTCTGCACGTGGACCCTGCCGTGTGAGCGCCGCTGACCTGGAGCCCGGCCGCGGGCGTCCCCGTCAGGGGAGCCCGTCTCTAGGAGGGCTCGAGCACTTCCTTTCGGGGTTTCTGTGCTAATGAGCCCCTTTCTGTTCCTGATTACAGTCAGACAGTTTGGGGGCTGACGCCGATTTGGGGCTTTTTCTGGGGGAGGAGGGGCTGACGGGGACTGGAGGCTCCCCGGGGGCCAGGCCCCGTGGGGTACGGGGGTGGTCGTTTTCTCTCTAATCGTTCCCTTTCTTTGCCAGCTCTGCCCCCTGACCAAGAAGCAACGCCTCCGAGGGGAAGGGAATGGCCCCTGTCTACCTGACCGCCCAGACGCAGCAGGTAAGGGGGGCTCCCTCCCGATGCCGTCGCCGCTCTCCGTGTTCCGTCTCCCCATTGGTTGAAGTGTCTGTCACACTGTCGGACACGGTTTCACTCCTGTAAACATGCACCAGCATCTCCGGATGAGGAGACAGGGGGTGGCTCAGTGGGTAGAGCAGTCGTTCTAGTCCCAATCTGTGTCCCGATTCTGGGCTTGCTTTTGTTTCTCTCTTTTTTAATTAAAGCTTTTCATTTTACAAACACATACATGGATGATTTTTTCAGCATTGACCCTTACAAAACCTTGCGTTCTCCCAATTGGGGTTTTCCTGGCAAAGAAGCTGGAGTGGTGGGCTGTGTCCTTGTGATCTGAGTTCAGATCCCTCCTCAGACACTTTCTAGCTGTGTGACCCTGGGCAGTCACCTCACCCTGGTTGCCTCAGTTTCCTCAGCTAGAGAAGGAACGGCCAAACTACCTGAGTATCTTAGCCAGGAAAGCCGCAAATGGGGTTCCGGCTTCCCCTTTAGAAATGTCCTTTGGGCTGGCAGATCTGGGATTCACCGTGTCATCTTCTGTAATGCTCTTTTCCCTTTTCACTGGGCTTGTCAGACTCTGAGAGCGGGAAATTGAGTTTGCCTGCATTTAGTGTCTTAGCAGCCACAGCACCTTTCATTTGCTACTTTGTCCTTTTCTGGACAAGTCACTTTTGGCATTCTATGCCTCGTAATGCACAAGACCTTGAATCCTAATGGATTTTGCCTGCTGTCATCCCTTAACATGTTCCAGGGTATCTTGAAGGTTGCTCCAGATCACTCATGGAAAAGTTAGAACAAATCTAAGGGGTCACAGTGACAAAAACCAGAATTGGCAGTGGTATAAGGGCCTCAAGAGACGGTCATCAGTCACACAACGCTGAGAATTGGTCAGACTGTCCGGGAAAAGATTTGGAATTATGTACAAAGGTCTTCTATTTCGTGACCTTCAACCCCAAAATCTTTTGACTGATTGCAAGAAATGCTTTTTTTTTTTTTAAACCAATTCTTTTCCCTCCTTAACTTTTCCATTCATTTTGGAGATGAGTCTCATCCTGTTTGTTTCCCCCTTTCAAATAATTCTTTCATGAAGTTCCCAGCCTTTATTACTGTTTTATTTTTTATCAAGTATTTTATTTTGTTAAAACACTTCTTTGATCCCCCATATTACTTTGCCAAGAAAAAAAAAGGCTAAGCAAAAGTCTACATTTCCAACATTTCAGCTTTCCCGTTTTTGTATCTTACTGTTCGTTACTGGATAGGAAGGACGTGTGCTTTAACTTTTAGTAATTTGGGATCAGCATTGCATTTGAACCTAAGGTTTTGTGGCCTTTTAGTGTTATCTTTGTATTGTTGAACATTATTTTATTTATTTTATTTTTTTATTGTTGAACTCTTAATGTTTTCCCCCCCACTTTTTGCTGAGGCAGTTGGGGTTAAGTGACTTGCCCAGGGTCACACAGCTGTTACGTGTCTGAGACCAGATTTGAACTCAGGTCCTCCTGACTTGAGGGCTGGTGCTCTATCCACTTCGCCGCCTAGCTGCCTGTTCTTTTGTTTCTTACTTTTGATGCATCAGTTCTTACAAGTCTTCTGTATTTCTCCAAATTCATCGTATTCATCATTGCTTGTGGCACAGGGACAGCTCATATGAAGTTGCCCGATAATTGTGTGTGATCTGTGTCCAGCCTCTCGTTAGTCCACGCAGGGCCGTTAGGGCCATTTGCTTCTATATGGGAGCTTGCTTTCTACCAGCAGTCAGTGGCAGCAGGGACTCTCCTCTCAGATTGAGCCTGGGCCTGTCTCCTGATGACTTTGGCTCACTCCCCATCAGTTCTTCTCCCTCCATCATTTAGCATCTCAGTTCCATTTATCCGCTTTACATCAATTGTTTTTGACAGAAGAATATTTACTTCAAAGTTAAGGCTAGGGCATTTTCCCTAAACATCTTCCCTCTTCCACCTCAGGGTCTCAGATTTAGGAGAATTTCCACCCAGCATTGATGCCTTGAGGCAAAAGGCTGGAATTGTGATGGCTACATCAAAGAATAGGAACACTTGAGTTACATTTCTTGCCTAATCCCATTATTTTGGGTCCAGGTTGGACCAATGAGTGTGTGAACAACCTGCTTCCAGTCCCTTCAGCATTTCCATTTTCCGTCTTCATCATTTTGCTGCTTTAATGGATTGAGGTTTGAGGTGATACCTTAATGATGTTTTTAATTTTTATTTTTCTTGGTAATGACTTGCAATAGTTGATCATTTGTTTCTTCATATACTTCAGCAGTCTGTCTAATGAGAATGATTATTCACAGTAACCCTCTTTTTTGGGTATTATACTTTTATCAAAATGCTTAGAAAAATATATTTTCTTTTTATCCATAAAGTTTTCTTATTATGCTACACTAAATTTTGTTTGTACAAATGCCCTTAATTTTATATTTAAAAAATTATCTCTTATCTAATATTGTTTAACTTTTGCCCATAAATTCCTTCCCTTTTCACAGATTTCTCTCACGTTTTTCTTCAGCTTTTTTAGTAGTAGATTTTTTAAAATAGATCATTTATCTATTTGTTCATATATTATGCTATTTAATTGTTAGGTACTGGTCAAAAAGTTTTGTTTTCTGCCAAGCAGTTTGAGTAGCCCTGGAAAAACAGAAGAACCTATTTTTTCAGTGACCGTGATACTAAATGTGTCTTAAAAGCAGCCATAGACTTGTTACTTCTCTACTGCCCCACATTAATTTATGGCCATACACAACTCCTTACCTTTAAGATAATACCAGATTAAATTGCTTAGATGACATATAATTGGTCATTTGGCATATCCAGAGCTGCCTGATTCTGGAGTTCTTATCAGCAAGGAATTAAATTAAAATTGAAGAGAAAAAAGGTCCCTTTTAAGTGTCTATATTCACCTCTGCAGGGTAGGTTTTCTAACAGTACAAGCCGATTTCCTTGTTCTTAAGGGATGTTCAAATTGGTGCTTACTCCTTGCTGCTTGTAAGAATCACTTCTTGACATTGAAGCTTTGAAAGTTGATGATTGTATTTGTGGGGGAGTCAAACTCAAGATTCCTCTTACCTAGTTCTGCTTGCGCATGCTCTCTATTTGCCTTGTTTCTGGACAGTTTTCTTACATAGAATTACCTGGGTTATATGATTCCAATTCTGTTTCTTCATAGTTTTCTGAGATTTCAGAGGTACAGACATTCTTAGACTGTCTGGTTGACCTTTGTTTTTCAGTTCTTTTGCTTTATTTTATAGAGATTTGAAATCATCACCTGGTTAGGCCATTTAGAAAGTTCCTTCTGGTTTTTATTCCATTTTTGCCATTTTTCTCAAGGAGGCCACTACTTCCATGAGATTTCCCCTTATTTTTCTGCCTTGTCAGTTCTCCTTTTTGTTTTCTTGAATTCCTCATTTTAATTATGTGATGGCTGTTGATAATCTCCAGAATATGAAGCGGGAGTTTGACAGTGATGTGCTGGCTCCATTTTTGTGAGATGATGATGTATACCACTGGACTTTGAGTTAATGAAGCAAGAGATATTATGGTTGGAGGAAAGAGCACAGATGCAAAGGATTTCCCTGCTTGTCTTCTATAGTCCCGGTGTGATTGTGAGTTAAGCACTTTATAAATTGAAAAAGTGCATTAGAAACATGAGCTCTTCTTCCTATTATTATTGCTTGGTTCGATGATCCAGAGTCCAGCCAGGATGAAGTCTGTGTCTGTCTCCCCTGGGAGCAAAGTCGTCTGTGCCCTCGCTCCCAGCACCGTGCCTCCTGGTCTTCAGGAGGGGTGGTCCCTGGGTCAGCACACATGTGCCTTTTGTTTCAGGTGTCTGTGACCTTCAAGGATGTGGCCGTGGACTTTACCCTGGAAGAGTGGGGGCACCTGGACCCCTTCCAGAAGGAGCTGTACCGGGAGGTGATGCTGGAGAACTTCAGGAACCTGGTCTGCCTGGGTGAGGAGGCTCTCCTCTGAGGGCTATATGTCTTCCTGCACGTAACAATGAAGTGTTGAGCAATTATGATTTTGTATACAAAAAACAGAGATGGCTAATCCTTTTCCACTTAAGAGAGAGGGGACACGTATATTATCTGTTGGCTGCTGCAAGCTCTTGCTTTGGCAGTTAGATTCTGTCGCCCTAGAGAGATGAGCTCTTCTGCACCCTGTTCCCTAAGGAATTCTCCCCGAGAGTCCCAGGGGCGTGAATGTGTGGGTCAAGTCAACATTCTCTTTCTGGCCCAAATCCATTGTCCAGCCCATTCCTTAATGCTTGCTGGCAGAACCCCACACAGTCGCCCTTGGGAAGGCGGCTTGGTGCATCCCCGCTGACCCTCAGAGGTACAGGGCCTTGTTTTGAATTCTCAGCTCTTTGCTGGTTCTCTGTCCCATGTTCACTGAACAGGACTTACAGTGTCCAAGCCTGAGGTAATCTGCCAGTTGGAACAAGGAGAAGCCCCTTGGATCCCCGAGGGAGAAAGCCCAAGAAACAGCTCTGAAGGTGAGCAAGCCCAGCCAGGTGCCCCCCCCCCCGGCCTGGGGGGTTCCTGGGGATGTTCCCCAGGCCTTTGGCTGTCAGGGTCTCCTCTTTTCCTCCACTATATTCCCCCCTGCTAGAGGTAGGCCCTCTCTGGCTCCGCCTCCATGACCATTCATTCGTTGTGATTTTTAAAAGTTTTTGCCTTCTATTTTTATGCCAGGGTCCTGATCCCTGTTACCTCCTCCCCCAGCAGCACCATGGAGCCCTTTCTTGTTAGAAACAAAACATTTTCGTAATTGCTCACATTAATATGGTGCATCACAACCTTTGACCTCTAGGTGGTCCCCGTTTCAGTGACACCGAGTATCTGAGGCAGGATTTGACCTTAGGCGTTCCTGACTCCAGTTCCAGCCCTCTGTATATAGATATATAGTTCCTGTATATATTTCTCTGTTAGCACCTTTTGTTGGATTCCTCCTCCCGGCTGTTTCTCCTGCCTCAGTGATATCGATCCCTAGAAGGGGGGAGGGGGGAGGCTTGGAATCAGAAAGCCGCCTGGGACCCGGGATCACTTGGCTAAAATGGCGATAGCTGGTGGGGGGGGTCTGAAGTGCCAGGTCTCTGGGAGGCTTCGGGGTGGGTCTTTGGACCTCTGAGAGTGTCCCTGGGAGCACAGCACCTGTTATGCAGGGAAGCCTTTTGTCGATTTGTCGATTGATTCTTTGGACCTTGTCATGGCCAGTTCCTAGCGTCTGTCTCCCCTGTCCCATCTTGCCATGATCTGTATGAGAATCCCGCGCACCTGGTGGGGATTCTCAGAGAAAACCGAGTGGGAGCAGCCGGATCTTTATGTGGGTGGGACGGTTTTTGCTTGTGGGGTGCTGACGGGTGGTCCACAGCCAGGGGGTGGGAGTGCACAGAGTGCTTGACCTAATGTCAGGAAGACCCGAGGTCAAATCCAGCCTCAGATACTTCTTAGCTCTGACCTCTACAGATCATTTCCTTTACTATCATTTGATATCCACAACAACCTGGGGAGGAAGGTGCTATTACCACCCCCATTTTACATACAAAGAAACTGAGGCAGACAGAGCTAGGAAGCTTAGCATATAGTAAGTGCCTAATAAGTGCTTGGTTTCTTCCCCTCTGTCCTAATTGTCTCGGCTTCCTGAAGCATAGAATGCTGAGCTGACAAAAACTCGATGCTCTGGAGGTTTCCGTGGAAGTCCCTTTGCTTTGTGGGAAGTGCATGACTGGTTGCTATGGAGATGGGGGAGCTAGCCTTACCTTTTAACTAGGAGTTGTTTCTTTTGGGGTCTTTGACAAGTAGTTATTGTAAGGCTCCTTACTCCAGCCTGGCTCGTCGGGCTGGTCCGAGCTAGAATGTTTGGCGTTGGTCGGCAGAGGCCGTTTGCAGGAACTAAGGGATAAATTCTTATTGAAATGGGAGGTCAATAGTGTAGGAGAAAGCAGAGGTGCTGGGGGTAAGGAGAGAGCGCAGCTTGACCCTGGGAGAGGGGAAAGGGGGCCGGAGAAGCTCACTGAGTTGGGTGTAAATGGTGTCTGAAAAGCTGGGTCACCACTGCAGGCAGAGGCAGGCAGCTCGTCCCGAGGCAGCCGGCGGTCGGGGGCTGCAGAGCGGGAGGGAGGGCTGGACCCCTGCGCAAGAGCCCGGGATAGAGAGGAGGATGGCAGTCAGGGGAGGCTCGGGCCTGGGCCAGTCCACTCTTTCCCCCAGAGGGAGGTCAGCAGGTGGGTGGGAGAGTGAAAGAGCAAGCTTGGGTCGTTAGAAGAATGGCGAAGAGCGGTGGTTCCACTCAGCATGGAGCGCGTACGGGGGTGGTTCTTGCCAAATCAGCAGAAGCAGCTAGTGCACCTGGAGGAGAAATGGGCCCCCCAAAGAGGAATCTGTAGCCATTTTCCTGATGGGAGAAAACAAGGAGAGCAGGAAATCTTCAAAAGAAAATGAAAAAAAACAATTAGTAAGGATTTGCTGTGCGGGACAAACCTGTGCTAATCACTAGGAGTTTTAAAAAATGGATCTTTTTTTCCTAATAATAGTCCATGGCTAAGAGAAGCTTTCACTCTAACAGGGAAAATTAACACACATGGGAAAGGGAGTTTTGTCCTGGGGTGAGGAGTGGGAGGCGGGAGATGGTAGAAGGTAGAAAGTTCTTCATCCTGGAAGCTGAGTCCACCCTGTGGGCTCCTGCCAGTGGAACGTTGCTCCATCATGTCAGCCCCCTTAACCCATTGGGGGGTTCTTTTTGGAGAGAGGCCCAGGCTGGCCAACCTTCATTAATCCTCTAGGCTGTACTTCTGACTTTCTGGACCTCAACACCGTACCCCAGCTGCAGTCTCTCCCTGAAATCTCCCCCAGCTCCAAGGGCGTCCTCGCCTTGGAAGACCCATCCACCCCCCTGACCCTCTCACAGTGGAACGTGCCTCCGCCATGCCAGTCTCCTCCTCCCATTGGTGAGTTTTATTCCTGTCCTGACCAGGCTTCTGACTTTCCCGACCCCATTCAGGGTACCTCTCCTCCTCCCCTTTTGTGTATCGTCTTCCAGCGTGGCACTATGGCTCAGGGCTTGTGTTTGTCTCTTGCCACTCTCACAGTTCCAAGCACATAATAAGTGCTTAATCAGTCCTTACTGTTTGTGGGACGGGAAAAACCTGTGTGTGCAGGAGCTGCCAGCTGGTGCAGGGCCTGGATGGATGGTTGGGATTCAAAACTGAAGCATGCTGTGGGGTCTCCTGTCAGCCAGTGGATAACAGTGATGTCACCGGCCGGGCCTGACTCAGGCTGGTCCCTCTTATTTAGCTGTGCTTTTAGGACAAATGAGACACTCATAGGTCATTCAGCAGCTGAGAAAAGATTTCCTTTGCCACAGCAGAAGGCTAGTCAGTGGGATTGTCTAACAGGGCAGGGGCGTTGGATGTTGATTTAGTTGAACAAAGCTCTCCTGCCTCTGACATGTTCACAGTGGCCCACAAGTCAAGCATCAGAGAGGGACAGGAAGAGCTAGGGATATCCATGGCTCCAGTCTTTAGTGCCCTAAACCAATTAAGTCTCAAGGGTCGCGTCAATGCCTTTTAAAGGAAAGAACTAGCTCATCCCCCATGGCAAAAGACTTCAGTAGATCTTTTACAAAATGGGCTAGTTTGCATATCTTCGGTCACTACTCATTTGGTTTGTGCCCTAGCTTCAAAAGCTGGCTTTAAAGAAGAATAGCTTTACTTCATCAGGGACTGTGTGACTCAATTTTGGAAAACCTGGAGATCCTGGTCTCATAGTGGATGGTATCATTCCAGGTGGAGAGGTGATCAGTGACAGTAGGCTGGCAGATAGCGTGAGTAATAATAATTTTATGTTCCTCCTCCAAGACCCCCACTCCCTATAATTAGTGTGCTTTGGGGTTAATTAGTGAATGCTTTTGGGGTGGAACTTCACATCAAACTCTTTAACTAAAGGACCCTCCCCCTTCTCCCTCTTTACTCCCCATTCTAAGATTACCATACAGGCCTGGGTAGGCAAATAGGACCTTCTGCATAAATAGACACACTAGAGGTGATGAGAAAAAGCATCACGTGTATCCTGCCAAGAGCAAAAGTTATGATACTCTTTCCTGTAAGAAACTTTGGCCATAATGTTTGAAATGGTTTATAAAAAAAATGATTGATAATCAGTCTGTAGAGGTGGTAATAAAATTGTATCAAGATACCTGGAAGTAGAACAGTGAGGATTTTTCTTCCTTGATCAAACTTAGTATATTTCTGAAAGCCTCTTGATCATTTGGAGCCAGCCAAGTCTTTGTATCCATATTTGGGGGGCTGTTATGATGAATCCCCTTAGGGCAAGGGCCAAAAACCAAAGGGGAATCATAACTCCTAGGCCCAGCAGTCAGATCACTATTATGATAGGAAATCCTTTATTTCAGCTTCCAGTATGTATTCAAAGAACTCAAAGTTATATGATAAAGCAGTAATTGCCGAACTGTCTGCCACTACTTAAAAATTAGGAAAGGACCTAAGTGGAATGAATTGTATAAACTAGGCCCCCCCCCAAAAAAAAATGAATTCAGCAGCCTCATGTTGGATTCAAAGTACATGAGCACATGGAACAAGACAGAATTAATTTGACAGAAAGTGCTAGGAAAATTACATAGCGATTGGCAGAAAACAGTTACAGAGAATAATGGTTCTTGATAGGGAACAAAAATGAGCGAACTTTGTGTGCGACAGGGACGGCAGACATGTTTACGTTTTTAAAATTTCTTTCAGATTGGGAGGCAAATCATGAAACCAAGGAGTCAGTTCAGGAGCTGGATGTTTCAATGGAAGAATCATCTCAGGAAAAACTCACAAAGGATGGCTCTTGTTTCTTGAAGTTACAAGAAGCTTGGGATTGTGTTGGCAGTTTAAAGAGGAAGCAGAACAATGAGGTGAAACATTCTCAGCAAGTGAAAATTTCCCCAAAGAAGCATTCTAATAAATTGAGATGGCATGAATATAACTACTGCAGAAATTTCAACCTAGGAGCAGTAGGTTTCTCTCAGACGAGAGTAGGAAAGAGTCCCAGTAATTGTTATACACAAGGAGGAAAGAGCTTCAGAGTGTGTTCAGACTTAAGAATACGTAATACAGCATGTCCAAATAAAATATTTTGTAAGTTTAATGAAGGTGAAGAGAAACTTTGTGAATATAATGAATATTGGAAGGCTTTTAGGAACAGATCAGAACTTACTCAATATCAGACAATGCATATTGGAGAGAAATCTTACAAATGTAGTGAATGTGAGAAGGCTTTTAGGTACAGATCAGAGCTTTCTCAACATCAGACAATTCATACTGGTGAAAAACCTTATGAATGTAATGTGTGTGGGAAGGCATTCCGCCTGAAAGCACAGCTGAAGCAACATCAGAAAATTCATACTGGGGAAAGACCTTTTAAATGTGATGAATGTGGAAAAGCCTTCATTCAAAGCCAAAATCTTAAGCAACACTATAGAATTCACACTGGAGAGAAACCCTTTGAATGTAATGAATGTGGGAAGGCCTTCACCCAGAGGATAGGACTTATTCAACATCAGAGAATACATAGTGGTGAAAAACCTTATGAATGTAATCAGTGTGGGAAGGCTTTCCGCCTGAGAGGAAAACTCAGCCAACATCAAACGATTCATACCGGTGAAAAACCTTTTAAATGTGAGGAATGTGGGAAAGCCTTCATACAAAGCCAAAACCTTAAACAGCATTATAGAACTCACACTGGAGAGAAACCTTACGAGTGTAATCAATGTGAGAAAACGTTCAGCCGAAGAATAGGGCTTTATCAGCATCAGAAAATTCATGGTAGTGAGGCGTGTTATAAATGTAATGAATGTGGGAAGACTTTTAGGTACTTGACAGAACTAACCTATCATCAAAAAAGTCATGCTGAAAAGAAACCTTATGAATATAGTGGGTGTGGACAGGCCTTCGGGGAGAGAAAACAATTTATTACACACTATCCGCTTAATAATGGAGACAAGCCCTATGAATGTAATGAATGTGGAAAGGCCTTTGGCCAGAAGAAGGAGCTTAATCGACATTATACAATTCACACCGGAGAGAAACCGTATGAGTGTAATGAATGTGGAAAGGCCTTCCGCCAAAGAATGGGACTTACCCGACATCAGACGATTCATACAGGTGAGAAGCCTTATGAGTGTAATGAGTGCGGGAAGGCGTTCAGCCAGAAGATAGGACTCAGTCGACATCAGACGGTGCATACTGGTGAGAAACCATACAAATGTGGCGAATGTGGGAAAGCCTTCCGCCTGAGTGCATTGCTTACTGCCCATAAGAACATTCACACTGGTGAGAAGCCTTATGAATGTAACGAATGTGGGAAAGCTTTCCGCCTGAGAGCACTGCTCACGACCCATAAGAACATTCATACCGGTGAGAAACCATATGAATGTAACGAATGTGGGAAATTCTTCCGGTTGAGAGCACTGCTTACTGCACACAAGAATATTCATACTGGAGAGAAACCCTACGAATGTAACGAATGCGGGAAGACCTTCCGCCAGAAGACGGGACTAACGCAACATCAGACAATTCACACTGGAGAGAAGCCCTACGAATGTAATAGATGCGGGAAGGCTTTCCGCCAGAGAATCGGACTCACTCAACATCAGACGATTCATACTGGTGAAAAGCCTTATGGATGCAACGAATGTGGGAAAGCCTTTCGCTTGAGAGCAGAGCTGACTCAGCATCAGACAATTCATACTGGTGAGAAACCTTATGAATGTAACGAGTGTGGAAAGACCTTCCGCCAAAAAGCAGGACTCACTCAGCATCAGCGAATTCATACTGGAGAGAAACCGTATAAATGTAGTGAATGTGGGAAGGCCTTCAGCAGGCGGGTAGCACTAACGCAACATCAGACGGTTCATACAGGTGAAAAGCCTTACGAATGTAACGAGTGTGGGAAAGCCTTCAGCCAGAGGATAGCCCTGTCTAAACATCAGACAATTCACACTGGTGAAAAACCCTATGAATGCAATGAATGTGGAAAGTCCTTCCGCCTCAGAGCACAGCTTACTCAGCATCAGAGAATTCATGCTGGTGAGAAACTGTATGGATATAGTGATTGAGGAAAAGTGTCATTTCCAAAGTCCTTAACTTCACTATTTCTGCTGGTGGTGGGGGTGGTATCAGTTGAATCATTCATCCTACCTCACCTTGCTAAAAATATTAATATAATTCGCCAGCCTTGATAATTTCATTAGTTGAGAACTGCTCTATTGAATCAACCTGGCATTAAACTAGTTGCCAAAAGTCCTTAATCCGTTTGGAAGGAATGAAATTCATTGGATGAAGTGACTTGATGTTTATTAAATGGGAAATTTATTGGCATTGCCTGAATAAATTCAGTCGTGAACTTGGATAAAATAGCAAGCCAATTCTGAATCTGGATTGTTAGTTTTAGAACATTTTATTGAGGGAAGCTGCTTTGGCCAAAACCCCGAGATAACTTCAATGTGAGGAGACAACTTCTATTTCCTTTTTCCCTCCCTATTAACCAGAAAAAAAAAGCCTCATGAACTTCCAAAAGGTCAGAAGATTTGTGACTTCACCTTTGCCCTAACAAGATTCCTGGAAAAGTAGTCACTAACAGCGATATCTGCATCGGGAGACAAATCTTAAAGTAGACATGTTAAGGAAAGATGTCTTCAGAGCTCTACAGGGAGCCTAAGGGGAACTTCATCAGGAATACCGTAAAGGGTAGGAAAGGATTTCTAGCAAACGGGAGCTGTAAGTTACTGCTTTGCCACATGTGCTTTTTAAGCTTGAGCCCACCTTCCCCTGAACTCTGCTTTTGTGGGAAAGTGTGTCCTCAATTTGGGGGAGTATTTTATACCAACTGTTCTTTAGTAAATAGACCTTTCTGAAAGCTAAGTATGGCTAGCTAATTTATATCATCTTTTAGTCAATAGTCATGGAAGAAAATCAGTGGAGGCTCATGAACAATAGTACTGGAATGTCTCAAACCTTCACCATTTTCTTTGTGATCCTTGGGGAGCCAACTGCCCTTTGGGGACTCAATCTGCTAGTATAAAATGACAACTGTTATGCCATGATTATTAAAAAGTGGTATACATTGAATGTGGAAAGCTCTTCAGGGCACAGAGCTTACTGAAAATCAGTTAATTGTATTGTAGAGAAGCATAATGAATATAACAGATTTTCACTCAGAGTTATGGTTCTTTATTGAAAATTACAGACTTGAAATTTTAAATGAAGGAAATTTATGTCTACTTTCACCCCAGTGGATAATACAAACATTTTGCCCTTCCTTTCTCCTGTCACTTTCCACCATTCATTTGTAATGCAAATACTATTTATTTGAACACTTAATTTGAGGAAATTGAAGCAATAAAACAGCTGTTCCCTCTCTAAATGCCACCCAGAAAAAAATTCTGAGAAATTCTAATCTTTTCAATCACTAGAGTTGTTAATCTAACTCCTTGAAAAAGATCATTTCTCTCCTTGTGCCTTTATTCCAGTCCTCTCCTTCCTCCTCCAGCAGTCATCTTCTATCTTTAATAAATCATCAGTCTATTCCTCTCAGCTAGCTTTTTGTCATCTCCCTCAGTTCACTAAATACTCTCTTTCTACTTACCCAGGTTCACAGCCTTGGAATCTTAATTCAGTGTCTCCCTTCTTTACCCCATATCTCTTCAGTTGTTGTGTCTTGTGGCTCTTACCTCTATATCATTTCTCATATCCATATCCTTTCTCCATTCACAACATTGCTAGCCTAGTAAACAGGGCTTCATCATACTTTCTGGACTATTACAGCAAACTTTTAGTTTAATTTCTGTTTTCTACTCTATAACTTATCCTCCCCTCAGTTATTAAAATTAACAGAACTGATCATGTTACCCTCTTACTTTAAAACTCTCAACGTTTTCTTATTACTTCAAGAATAAAATACAAATTTAACAGCTTAGCATTTGAATAAATCCCAACCATTCCAGGCTAATTTTATATTTTCCCCATCATGAACTTCAAGACAAATAGATCTACTTGGAGTACCCTGAATTTGACCTTAATATCCTTTGCCTCAATGCTTTTGCATAATCTCACGCCCATTTTTTGACTTCTCCTCCTTCCAATTGTTTCATATGCCACCCCTTAAGACAAGAGGTTCTTGACCTTTTTGGTGAAATGGATCCGTTTGAAAGTGATGAATTTTATGGGACCCTTCTTAGAATAATGTTTTTTAAATACATAAAACAAGATCACCAAGGAAACAAATTATATTGAAATAATATGCATTTTTTCACCAAAATTCATGGATCCCTTGAAATTTATATATGGTGGACCCCTATATTAAGAACCCCTGATTTAGAGGAAGCCTTTTCTGAATTGTGTATTTTCTAGAACCTTCATTTATAAATGTATATAAGTGTATAGAATGTAAAGTCCTTAAGGGCTTTGAATTCTTGTCTTTACGTTACCAGTACCTAGCCTAGTGTCTGGCTCAAAAGAAATGTTTAGTAAATATTTACTGAATTGAATAGATTCCTTGAAGAATTGAATATGATTTCTCACTTTGCCTTTGTGGATTCCCCATTTACCTTACCATATTCCCATATGTCCCCCCCACCTCCACCCCTTCCCATTTTCATATCCAACAAGGCTCCCAGGGTTACTGACTGACCCAGTGCACTTGTATGACTTTGTCCATCAGTATTCAGATGGATGTAAGTAAAAGTGAGTCACATCATGAATTTCACTCCATTTGGCAAGTCCCGGGTAGGGATTAAACAAGAGGGCAAAGAGTTCATTTCCAGATATTTCTAGAAGACACTAGGACTGAAATTTGGGGTCAAAACTGAAAGTAGGAAAATGAGATGATCAGGGAAAGAGTAGAAAAACTAGGGCACAATGAGGGTGAAGAACAAGGTTAGGTGGAGGGAGGCAAACAAAATGAACCAGAGTTCTTCACAAAGTATGGACATTTGGAATTCACTGGAAATTGAAATGAAATCCTTGAGTGGAAGGT
This sequence comes from Myrmecobius fasciatus, assembly GCA_023553655.1. Taxonomy (NCBI): domain Eukaryota; kingdom Metazoa; phylum Chordata; class Mammalia; order Dasyuromorphia; family Myrmecobiidae; genus Myrmecobius; species Myrmecobius fasciatus. The sequence goes on along the minus strand of JAJPUD010001257.1, from coordinate 55,453 downwards.
GGCTCTGAACTGGACACTTTACTTGAAAGAAACAAATGGTTGACTTTATCACTCTGTGTTAAGAAATTGTACATATGAGGAAATCCAGGAACCAGAAGAGAGGAGCATAATGGAGAACATTCTGGCAAAGGACACTTGACAAACCAGTCATGTGAGTCATTGAAGTCATCGTGTCGTGGACAGAACAAAGAAATTGATGGAGAACTTAAATTATCTAGACATATACTGGAACTCTCTGTCAAAATAGAGTAAATTATAATTTTGCAACTTAATGATAATTTCATCTTACAATTGGAGAAGGAAATGACAAATGACTCCTGTATCTTTGCCAAGAAAAACCCAAATGGGGTCATGAAGAATTGGATAAGACTGAAAAATGACTCAACAACAATTGGTGGGGAAACTGTTGAGGGGAAATACTGATGAGGATCTGATTCTCATGGGAAAGCACAGATTGTTTCAAATGGATGTAATGAGAACTCTGTGGCAAGTTCTGCTACTTGGAGATTGTGATAGAGTACTGGTGTCAAACTCAGAAAAGGGGAAGTCACTAACTCGTACGGAAGGATCCCCATGGGCCTTATACTGACGTAGAATAACACATTAATATTATCTGTATTGTGCTTCTATTTTGTTAAATATTTCCCATTTCCATTTTAAGATGGCTCTGGAGATACTCTTATTTGACACCTCTATGAGAGAGAATGAGAGGAAAGTCAGCAAAGACTTGCTATGTACTAGACATTGTACTAAGTACTGGGAATAAAAAGAAAGGCAAAAAGTAGTTCCTGCTTTCAAGGAGCTCAGAGTGTAATGGAGAAAACCCACAAACAATATGAGGTAGTTGGTATAAATTGGAGAAAATCAATAGAAGGAAGGCATTTAGGGTTAAGGTTAGGGGAATTGGGAGTGGTTTCTGTATCAAATGTAAGAGCTAACAGGAGTTAAAAGATTATGAAGGGCCAAGTGAAATAAGACAAAATTTAATAGTGTTAGTATAAGGTTCTATACTTTGTTTTGTTTTGTAAACTGACAGGCACAAGGTGGGAAGGCATAAGAAAGTTTCTTTGAAGAAGCAGCTAGGTTGCTTTAATTAAATCTTATCTTCAGTTCCAAATTACTTTTTCTTTCTACTTAATGAGAAGTAAGAACAACAAAGCTCACATTTTAGTCATGCAAAACAAATTTTTCTAGTAGCCAAACAAAAGAAAAGAAAATTGAAATCATCTCTTTTCTATCTGGAGGTAGATAATCACGTTTTGTCATGAATCTTTTGGAATTGTAATTGATGTTAATCAGAATTCCTAAGGCTTTCAGAGTTGATTGCCTTTGAATATAGTTTTTAATTTATAAGTTGTTCTCCTAGCTCGGCTCATTTCATTTTTATCAGTTCATGAGCCTGATTAGGTTTTTCTAAAAACCATCCCCTTTTAGAGGGATTTCTTGTAAATAACATACTGTTGGATTTGGTTTTTGATTCAGCTATTGTCTTTCATTTTATGAGTGAATTCATCACATCCACCATTATGATTGCTAACTTTCTTATACTTTTCCTTCTCTCTCACTTTTTTTTTTGTTTTTTTTTTGGTCCTCTCTTTAAGACATTGTTTGCTTCTGACGAGTGTTTCCCTTATTCTGTCCCTTTTCTTGTTTTCCTTCCCCCAATTACATGTGTTGTATGTTCTTTTCTCCTTTAATCAGTGCACTTGAGAGATTCATGTGTTGCCTGTTCTCCCCAATCCATTATAACAATCTTGCACACCCCATTAATGTAATGGATTCCCTCTATTCTTCCTCCCTCTTCCCGTTCCATTCCCCCTTCCCCATCCTTCCATTCTTTTTTTGAGATCATCCAAGCACAGTCTGGCCTTCTTTCTAATTACCTGTAACAGCCCTGTGATGACAAAGTTCTGAGTGGTTATATGTATCATCTCCCCCAAAATGTAAAGCTTAACTTTGTATTATAGTACCTTCTTACTCAAGCTTACCTTTCTGTACTTCTCTTGACTTCTGCATTTTTATTCTAGATTGTCTAGAGGTCTGATCTTTTTATCTGGAATGTTTAGCAGCCCTTTATTTCATTAAAAATCCATTTTTTTTCTCTCCTGTAGAATTATACTGTTTTGCTGGGTAGGTTATTCTTAGTTGTAAGTAAACTTAGATCCTTTGCCTTCTGAAATATCTATTCCAAGTTAAAGGAATGGTATATTCCTTTAAAGTGGGGGCTGTTAAATCTTGTCTCATCTTGACTGGCTCCTCAGTACAGGATTTGAATTCTTTCTGGCCACTTACAGTATTTTTGCCTTGACCTGGGAGCTCATGATTTTGGCTGTAATATTCCTGGTATTTTTGATTTGGGTGTTCTTTCATTAGGTGACTGGTAGATTCTTTGCCCTTTGGTTCTCTGCCTTTATCTAATTGATTAATCCTTAGATATTTCGGCAGTTTTCTTGTATGATTTCTTGAAGTATGTTTGAGCTCTTTTTTTTTTCCCTGAGGCAATTGGGATTAAGTGACTTGCCTAAGATCATGCAGCTAGGACGGATTAAATGTCTAAAATCAAATTTGAACTCAAGTCCTCCTGATTTAAGGGCTGGTGTTATATGCACTGCACCACCTAGCTGCCCCAGTCCACTGATTTTTAAACTTTTTCTCCTCAATCTGTTTTCCAGGTCAGTTGTTGTTGTTGTTGTTTTGTTGTTTTTTTTAAATAATGATGATGATAATAATAAAAGTAGTAGTAATAAGTAGCATTTGTATCATACCTACTATATGCCAGGCATTGTGCTAAGTGCTTTACAACTGGGTTTGTTTTTTTTTTCCTTTTTTTATCCCTACAACAATCTTTGGAGATAGACTCTTAGTGTCTTCATTTTACAGTTGGGGGGAAAGGGTAGCTTGGGGATGCCCTTGGATAGAGTCCAGAAGTCGTTCATGTGTGGCCTCAGAGACTTAATAGCTTTGTGACCCTGGGCAAGTCACAATCCTGTTTGCCTCAGATGAGCTGAAGAAGGAATTGAAAAACCATTCCAGTATCTTTACCAACAAAAAATCCTAAATGGGGTCATGAAGAGTTGGTCACAAGTGAAACAATTAAGCAATAACCACAGAGTGAGGAAACTGAGTCAAACAGAGCTTAAGCAACTTGCTCAAGCTAAACCTATCCAGTTGGAAACAGGATTTGAACTCAGGTGTTCCTCTCTCCAGATGGCCGGGTTTTTTTCCACTGTACCACCTAGCTGCCTTTCTCCTATGAGATATTTCACATTTTCTTCTATTTTCAGACCTTTAAATCTGTTTTATTATTTCTTTATAGTTTCCATTTAGTCCATTCTAATTTTGAAGAAGCTACTTCAGTAAGCATTTGTATATTTTTTTCAAGTTGATAATTATTTATCTAATGATAATGATAATAACTAATAGTCTTGTATTTTCTATAACTTTCATTTAGTTTTTTTAAAATAGTTTTTAGCTCTTTTAAAAAACTCACTCTTGTAAGAATTCTTGTTGGGCTTATGTTCAAGCTTCCTTTTTCCTTGGGGTTTTACTTGTAGGTTTTTGAGCCGTTCTCTTTGGTGTGTCTTGATCTGTCGCCATTAGATTGAGATTCTTGGCTCATTCTTCCAGCCTATTTCTTGATTTTGCACTTGTTAGTGCGGGGCTCTGCCCCCCAGCTGCTCTCCTCTTCCTCCTCCTGCTTCTTTGCCAGCTTAATCTGGGGGCCTGTGAGCACCAGGTCTGAAGGGCCACAAGGTTCTGGCTCAGGTTTGGGTTTGTTGGACCTGGTCCCAGTTAGGCCTCTGGGAGACAGCAGGCTGAGAACTGCTCTGGCCAGTGTGCCTTGCTCATTCCAGGGCTTAGACGCCGGGCCGGGCCAGGCCGGGCCCCTCTTACTCTCCTCTTGGGGTCAGGGCTGCCCAGCTGCATGTCTGGACCTTGTTTCTTGTTCAGTACACGTGAAGGGCTCCCACTTCTTTCTGTAACTAGCAGGGGTGGTAGGGGACGGAGCTTTGAGATGACACTCGTTCCTGCCCTCACCACTGGTTCAGGGGCACCCCAGCATCTTGTTCTGTTTGTGGGCACAGGAACACTTCCTGCCGGACTTCTGGCCAGATCCCCTCCCCCCGTCCACAAACATCTGTCCCCCTAAGCTGACCAGGTTGGAGAAAATGGCTGACTTTTTCTTGATGTTCCTGACCAAAATTCAGACAACTTTAGATTGTTGTGGAGAAGGGAGAGTGGCAAAAGAGGCTCAGTTGTTCTCATGCTACTTTCCACTCAAGGCTTGTCCTCCATTTGCCGTGGTAGCCATAAAAGCACAGGAGACAAGTGTGGGGGTGTGCAGCATGGAATGGGAAAATCACAGGAAATGTCTTGTGGCTGGCGGAAGCTAATTTGTCCCGCGCTATGGAACTGGGGGGATCAGAATTCTAGACCGGACTGAGTGGGCTTGTGGTAGCTTAGTCAGAGCCGAGGCCCTGCTGGGGGAAGCAGGGGTCTTCCCTGTCCCCTCCAACAGAGGGAAAGGTTGGGAGCTTGGACCGCTGCTGCAGCAGAGTTTGGGGTGACAGCCTCAGGAGCCAAGGCCTGATTGGCACAGGGAGGGTCTTCAGAGCCCGGGGGAGGTGGACAGGGCACAGTTCCAAGGAGTATAAGGGTGGAGACCCGGGGAGCAGTTGTTTGATGTGGGTCAGCGTTCACCAAGCCAGTTGAAATTTTTTTTTTTTTTTTTTTTTTTTTGCTAAGGCAATTGGAGTTAAGTGACTTGCCCAGGGTCACACAGCTGTTACGTGTCTAAGACCCAGATTTGAACTCAGGTCCTCCTGACTTCAGGGCTGGCGCTCTATCCACTGCGCCACCTAGCTGCCCCAGCCAGTTGAAATTTTAAAAGAACTCTAGATCTCCCGCCTTGGGGCCTGCACTGCCCTGATAATTCTGAGCCCAGATTCCCAGGCTCCTATTTCCAAGGAGCCCCGTCCCTGCTTCCCGTTCTGCCCTGGCTGTCTTATCTGTCCACTCCCACCATCCCCAGCTTGCCACTTGTGGTTCTTGGAAGGGTAATCTGATCATAATGGCCTATTTCTATTGGAAAAGAAATACTGCCCAGCTCCACTCCCCACCCTGTGGGCTTTATGAGCTCAGAAGGTCCCTTCCTTCCTCGGTACGAATTGTGTATCTCAAGCAAGGGGCTGGGCACAAGTACTTGTTCGAGAGGTAACAAGATGAGGGCAAAACTAGACAATCTGAATCTTCTCAGAAGCCCTAAAACGAGACGTACTGAGGGTGGCTAAAGAATAAGTTTGTTTTTGTCGTCGGGGGAAACTGGGTCAGAAAAGTCCTAGGACTGCCCTGCTGCTGGAGTGGATAGGGCAGTGAGAATGGAGAGAACGGAGGCCTGTTGGATTCCACTTTTGATCTATAACGGACCAACTATAGGTGGCTAATAGAAACTGGACGCACGGCAGAGGGATATAATGTTGTTAGAGAGTCAAATCAGAGCTTTGAACAAGGCTTAAACTCTTCAGTTAACCAAAGACGTGAGAATAAGTCTGGAAAATCCTTGGATAAACTAGGGAAATGGGCAGCAAGATGTTCAGACTTGCTGAGAGAACTTGGTCTGTGGACTGTCCAAAACATATCAAGCCTGCTCAGGCCTGACACACTAAGGTTCACTTTGGCTCTGTCTCTAACAAGGAGCTAGGCAGGGGTTGGAAGGTGGGTACCTTCCCCTTCTCATCAGCATCCTTGCAGCCTCTGCTGCAGGAGCCGGCTCTAGAGAGCCCTTCAGACAACTTCCGTCCTAGGAAGCATCATGAGGGGAGCCATGAGATACTGCTTCGGTCCGTGGGCTCTCAGAACAAGTCCACTTTCCACAGGACTTAGTATATTACTGTGGGACAGGGTGACACCTACTTTGAAAAGAACATTTTGTGCCACCTTTTTATTCTAGCACTAAAGTTAACATTTGTTTCTAAAATCCAAGTCTGAATGTCTAACACATAATCAACTGGTAGTCATGTCCAGAATAGTGTCTGTTGATCGAGCTATTTCCAGTGGTCTTTCAAGGTCTTAGCCCTGAGGAAGAACAGGAGATACTCTCTAGGACCCTAACTCAAAGGGTCAAATGACAGTTGGCCGAGTCACTTCCAAGCACAAAATGTGGCAATGTTAAAAGCATTCTGACCACTATTCAAAATGTTGTTTTGGGTTTTTGTGCGGGCAGTTGAGGGTAACAGGTAAGTCTAAAGGATTGCTTCCATTCTAGTTTGATTTGTGAAATTCGCAAAGATATTCAAGGTTTCAATAGAGCATCAGGCCTGGAGCAAGGAAAGTTTAGTTCAAATCCAGTCAGACATTTACTAGTTGCGTGACCCCAGTGGGCAAGTCACTTAACCACTGTTTATCCATCTGCAAAATGGGGATAATAGCGCCTACCTCCCAGGTGGAGAAGATCAATTGATCTCTAGTGCTTAGCACAGTATCTGGCACATAACAAGCATTATGTAAAGGTTATCTCATCCAAATGATGATTGGTTAACCTGTAATGTTGCATAATTTCTGCTATTTTATTGCATAATCTGCATTGATCAGGAAATCCAGGATCTGTAAGGATAACTTTTCTATAGTTTTTAGTGGTGTAGTAATCTAGTGATGTAATCTCAAATCAGTATCATAAATCCTTTGTTGCCAGAAAATAATTATAATAAAAGATAGCATTTCAAGGTTTGCGAAGTACTATGTGTTATGTCATTCGATCTTTATGACAGTCCTGGGAGGTAGGTACTGTAATCACCCCCATTTTATGGATGAGAAAACTGAGGTGATAGAGACCAAATGACTTGCCCCATGTATTTAAGTGCATGACTCATCCATTTGTTTGATAAACTTCCTTTCATCATTTTGTTGGTTGAATTTATGTGGCTATCATTTGTGCTTTTGCAATAAATTTTTTCCAGTCCTTAATGCTAGTGCCTTCCTTCTGAGATAATTTGAAGTGATCTTGTATATATCTTACTTGTATGTAGACTTGGATATTGCCTTTCCTTTTCTAATAGTCAGTTTTTGCCATTCTTTGTATCCCCAGCACTTATCCCAGTGCCTGGCACCCAGTGGGCATCAAATACTTATTGACTTGACTTTTGATGCCACCGTAGTGCCCAAAATAAATCTGTATGATTCAGCCAGTTAGTGCTACTTTGACAACATTGGTCACAGAAACTTATGTTTCAGAAATTTTTACCCATTATCTGCTAACAAAACTGATAGTTGAAGTGATAAATACGTACAAAAAATAGAAAATAACAAGATATTTTCCAAGTAATTAAATCCCATAAAAAGAAACTGAACAGGCTATCAGTAAACTCCCAAAGGAAAAAATTACAGAATCCAAGATTTACAAGTGAATTCTATCAGACATTCAGAGAGCAAGTAACTCCAATGTTATATAAACAATTTAAGAAATAGGAAAAGAAAAGAAACTTCCAAATCCCTTCTGTAATACAAATATAAAGTTGATACATAAGTCAGGGAGAAACAAAATAGAATAAGAAAACTATAGACCCATGCTGTTAAAGAAAAGTAACGTTAAAATGTTAAATAAAATATTTACAAATAGGATACCACAACATATTATGTATTACTATATGGTTTGATAATGAAACCTAATAGTCATATATTAATAAAAATAAAAGCCATATGAATAAAGGCTAAAAATGGCACAATCTGACATGTTTCTTAAAAAAAAAAAACTAGGAAGCATGAAAATAAATGGAATTTTCCCTCACGATAAGTCATATCTATCTAAAATCAAGAGCAAACGTTCTAGGTACTGGAGAAAAGTTAAAAGCCTTTCTAGTATGATCAGAAGTAAGGAAAGGATGTGGATTGTCTTTCCATGCTATGTTAAGGAAATGCTTGTTTTATTCCATAAATTAAAAATAAAATAAATTTGAAGAAAAAAGAAAGTCTCCATTGTCACCACTTCTATCTGATATGGTACTAAAAATGTTAAATGTGACAATAAGTTGAAAGCTATGCATAGGCAAAAAAGAAATTACTTTCTGCACATTTGTGAACTCTAAAAAGTTAAATAAAAATTGAACTAATTCAGCACAGTTGCAGGATGTGAAATCAGTTCTTTTTATCATTATTAGCAACACTGCAACAAGAAGAAAAATTCCATTCAAAATCACTACAAAATATTTTGGAGTCTATCCACCAAAACATACCCAGAAACAATATGTATACATCAATAAAATGTTTACAAAAATAAAGCTGGTCCTAAATTGAGAAATTATTTTTCCTTTGATAGGTTTGCCAATATGATAAAAATAAAAATGACAATGCTACCTAAATTGATTTAGCTGTTCAGTGACCAAACAACCAAAGGATTAATTGTACAATGCCAGAAAAATAATGAAATTCATCTTAAGGAATATGAAAAGTTTAAAATTTCAAGGGGAAAAATGGGAAAGAAGGGACCAGTACCAGATCTCAAATTATACTACAGTATAGTTATCTTAAATCAGTTTAGTAAAGTTATGAACACATTAGGTACACAAAAGTGTATAAGGCTCACAATGTGACAAACTACTGGCGAAACTGGAAAGCAGTCTGAAAGAAATTAGTATAGACCAATACATCACATGTATCAGGACAAACTATTTACTTAGATAAATGACTTAGACTTTTAAGGAATAAGGAAGAAATGGAACTTTTGGATCTATAGATAAGAGGAAAGATTCTTGATTAAGGGATAGAGAAGACAATAGAAGATAAAATGGACAGTTGTAATCATAAACAAGTTGAGTTCAAATTAAAAGTGAAACGGGCAACTGAGGAAAATGTTTTCTACAAGTTTCTTTAATAAAGATCTCATACCTGCTAAATATCCACTTCTCATTTATCAAAACACAAGCCATATCCCTCAGTAGATAAATAGAATATGAACAAATTTGCAAAGGCAATAAAGTTATCAAGGATCATATGAAAAATTGCCCCACATAATTGGAGGGAGCAATTTTCATGTTCTACCCCACAGCCATCAAGTCAGGTGAAGATGACAAAAGAGGAAAAAATGTTGGAGGGAATATGGGAAAAGTTAGAGTGGGACTGTGGATTAATTCAGCTATTCTGGAAAACAATTGGGAAGTAGTTCCAAAAAATCTATGCATGTCCTTTGATCCAGCAATGGCCCTTCTAGGCCTAAACCTCAGAGTGATCACAATGAAAAGGACACATAAAAATTTCTAAAAGCACTTTACATAGTAGCAAAACCCTGAAATTTAAGAGTGAACATTTATGAAGATGTAATTAACACATAAATTAAGAAATATTGCGCTTTAAGAAAGGGTAAAATGCATGGTTTTAGAGAAAAATGAGGTTTGTGTGACATCGTGCTGAGTAGAGTGAGCAGAAGCAGGGGAACAATTTATACAGAAACAAAAACAACTTTGAAAGGCCTAAGAATTGTGACCATGAAGCCACCAGCCACGACTCCAGAGGTCTGGAGATAAAGCACCCTGCCACCTCCACGGAGAGCTGGGGCCCAGAGGACTCAGTGCAGGAGGCCCCTTTTGAGATATGGTCAAGGTAGCCATCTGCTGTGTTTGAATATGAATATTTGTCATGAGGGTTTTAAAATCTGCCAGCTGGGGAGGTTGGAAGGGGGATAAAATAAATGCTTGTTAATTGAAAAATCAATGTTTCAAAGCATTCTTGGCTGATTTATGTGGCTATCCCCCATGCAGCTCCTTTTGATTCCTCTCTTGGGCCTTGGCTTCTAAAAACTCTTATCTGCAGAAAAACTCTGTTTAATAAATCAAAAGAAATTGGTTTTTGCTGACAAAACCCGTCGCCAGCCTTTACTATTGCTTCGTAACGTGATAAGTTTGTTCCAAAAGTATTTCTGTGAAGGCCTGTGGTGGGTCCTGGGAACTCCTGACCCTCTCTCCCCTAAGCCCTCCTGGCCATAATGAGCTCAGCGTTTGGCGGCTCACTGTTACCGCCACCCACTGTGCTGCACCACAAGGATGGAGTGACATTCACAGGCGGACTGCCCTAAATGCCCTCCACTGGCTTCCTGAACGCCGCCTTCTGGTGAGACTTTCTTCCCCGCAGACCCAGCCAGGGGTGACCCGCCGCCCTTCACTCCGCAGTTTGCCAGGGACTTCCTCTTGGTCCAAGGGCCGCGTCTCCGGGCGGCCTGCCGGCAGCCTTGGGCACAGCTAATGGCTCCCTTCTCCTCGGTCCTCTAATGGTTTTTGTGTCGTGGTTCTCTCCCATTTAGCAGCTGTCCTCGGTGGGCTTTGCTGGGTCCCCAGCCGGGTTCTGCTATCCGCCGGGGCCTCCTATTTAACTTGGTCTCATTAGCTAATAAGGATTGGATTGTATCCACCTCTCCAGCCCTAATCTCTCTCCTGACCGCCTGTCTCGCCTCTCCAAATACAGCCTGGGTCTCTCTAGGAAATGTCCAAAGGAACCCCTCCAAACCTTGAATTCCTTCTCTCCTTGTCCAACTCTGGAGTCCCCCCCCCTCTTCTCAGCTCCCCACCGGGGCCATCCTGGACTTGTCTCCCCTAGTCCTTTTCCCCTGACCCTGCCGCTACTTGGGTCCAAGCCCTCCCACCATACCTAGTCTGTGGCCATGACCAGCTGGTGACCCTGCCTGCCTCAGGTCTGTCCCCTCTCCAGTCCGTGCTGCTCTCGGAGTGATCTCCCTGAAGAGATCGACCCTATGGCCCCCCAACCAGGACCCCTCCACAATGCGTTAAGGGCTTGCTGTGGGCTCCAGGTTCCAACATAAAATCCCGTCAGGTGTTCAGAGTCCTTTAGGACCTGGCCAGTCTAATTCAGTCCTCGACCTCTGTACTTTGCAGTCTAGTGACGATTTTCATCCGCCTAGGACTCTCCTCTGCTTCTGGATACTTTCCCGGGATGCCATCCATGTCCTGAACGTTACCTTTCCTCATTTCTGCCTCCTGCGTCTCCTGACTTCCTTAAAGGTCCAGGGAAAATCTTCCTTTCTTCAAGAAGCCTTTACCAGCTTTCCTTAATCTTAGTGCCTTTCTTCTGTTGATTATATCTAACTTCTCCCACGTGTAGCTTGTTTATGTATATATAGATTTTTGCATGTTACCTCCCCCTTAAACTGTAAGCTCCTTGAAAGCAAGGTCTGCCTTTACCTTTCTCTGTATTCTTAGCCCTTAGTCCAGTGCCTGACAAATAGGAGAAGGTGCTTAATAAATGCTTGTTGGCTGATTGACTGGTACTGTTCTAATTGTATAGGGTAGAAATTAAAGTGAGTGGGAGACCTAGTTCCTCTTCTTTGGCTCTCCTGCACCTTTATAGGTGAGAGCCCCATCTTTCTGGTCTTTTCTCACAACTGGGACTTGCTCTTTAATCAAAGATTACTCTGACCCTCAGGGATAGTTTCCCTTGACACCTACTGGGAAAAAGAACTTTGGGATTGGAGAAAATGCCTGAGGCACCTCCCGTTTACTTAGCCAGGTTCCACAAAATGGATGTAAGGGCCACGAGGGTCTTGCACAAGCCTAGAACAGCTCGGATGACCCCCACATAGAAATCAGGAGAAAATAGCATTTCTTCCGGGAGAATTGTATTGGGGTGTAAGGAAAGTGCCCTGGACAGAAACAATGGATCATCACTGGAGCCGTTGGGTAAGGATGATCCACTGCCCCATGCGGGAAAGGAGGTTCTCAACCTCCTCTTTGAAAGATCTCCATTGTCTGGAGAGGTATGTCAGGGGTAGAGCCTCCCTCAGTGTCCCCTCATTGCAGAGCCTGGGCAGCACGGCACTGAGGACTTCTGAGAATGACCTCGGGGACGGGCTCAGGGGGAGCTGAGAGACCGGCTCATCCGACATTCGTCAGGGCTCAGTTCTGTGGAGACACGGCCCGGGGCCTCCACCACCTGGAGAAGGACGAGGTGGGAGTCTGTCTCCCAGGGGTCCGGGAAATGTTGGTCTTTGATCTTAAATCACCCTTTCCTAAAATGTAAGTCAAATTAAGGGCTCAAAGGTGAGAGTGCTAGTTACCCCAAGAGGGGGCCCATGTGGAGAGGGCTCCAGCCAATGGCAGAGAGATTTCTCTCGACCCTTTTTGGTGCCTGAGAAAATGCGGTCAGAGGCAGCCTTCTTAAAAAGCGCTGTTCTACATTGACTTCTGGTTCTTAGCTCTTGGAAAACTAGAAACGTAGGAATCAACCGAATCTCTCATTTTTTCTGACTTCCAAGTCATAAGGTCCCAGAAATTAGAAAGAGGATCTCTTTCTCTTTCTCTGAATATGTATAACAGTATAAAATCTCCTCCTCCTCCTCACGTGCGTTCTACAGTCCATCATCCCCCTCCTCCCAGATACATTTAACCCCCAAAAGAATAAATAAAACAGCATTTCAAGGAATGACAACTTGAACAAACGGGTTTCTTAGAAAACAAATGACAAAACCCGTTAAATTCCCAAAGCAAATAAGCCAGCCCAAACTGACTGTCGAGGGACCGGCTCCGCTGGTACCGGCCTGAAAAAGCAAAGCATCGGTCATTCTTGTTTTCGACAAGACGGAGAGAGACAGCTGTCGGTCTGTGGTCCCACGCGCTGGGCTCTCCCATGGGGTCACAGCGTAGCACAGCCCCTTTTCTTCCTTCACCGCTTTCTCACCTCCTTCCGGACATCGGCCACCTTATGGAAGGCTTCTCATCTGGCCAACCCCTCAAGAGATGGAGGGGAGCTACATCTCCCACCAGCCCCTTGGGTGTGCTGGGAGTCTGCCTGTGGGCGCCTAGGTAGGTCACCTCACCTTCTGCCTCAGTTTCCCCATTTGCACAAATGAGAAGGAAATGGCAAATCATTCCAGTAATTTTGCCAAGAAAACCCCTCCTGGAGTTTGGACAGGACAAGGATTTCGAGTCTTCATTGATTCAGTAGAGAGAGAAACACTGGGGACGTCTTGCCCACAGACCCAGGTCTCCACGAATAGCTATTCATAGTAAGTAAGTATTGCCTTCCTCCTCCGGATCAATTTTACCTCCAGATTCGAAGTCAGAATCTTTATTCTCTGTTCTTTGATGTACATTAAAATTAGCTAAAATCCCACGACCTTTTGATATCAGTGGAAGACCTTTCCATGAAATGAAGTAGCTGCTTGCTGTCCACATAACTGGACGTCTCTGATGAGCGTTCGTGAATCAAAGACCCCAATGTTTATTATGGGCTGGGCACTGTGCTAAGTGCCAAGGTTACGAGAGAGGTAGAAATAGGCCCTCATCTTCTAAAGAGAAGATGTTGCAGGGGCACAGGACACAGCATGCCCACTCAGAAATTGGACACACCTTATCACTACATGATGGCCAGCTGAGTCTCCCAGTTCTATGACAACAGGTGTGTGTGTGTTTGTGTGTGTGCTATTGAGTTCCACAACCCCGAGAGTTTGGGAACCATCAGGTAGGTTGCACAGGCAGGAAAAGGAAAAGGTGGGTGGGTTGGTTTGATTTGGTTTTTAAGGGGGGAAAGGATGCTTAAAATGGTACAAAGACCCATAGCATAGCTGTTTAAATCAGACCAAAGGAAACATATCTTCAGCAATCAGCTAATTTACATTTGCTAAAATCCCTCTAACTGCCTTATAAGTTAGTATAAAAAGAAAGGGGTGAACCATTCAAAGTCCTGAGAGTTTTCTCAGGTAAATGTTACACTTTTGGGGGGAAGGAAGATACAAGAGACATGGGCATAAGATCACATGGGGTATGGCTCAAAATGGAATCAGTTACATTTCCCAAAACATGCACTTTTGACAGTTCTGCCATTGGCCTTGCATTTAACTATTTTTTTTTTCAAATTACTAGGTCATCTAAAGGTTCCCAGTGCCACAAGCCACTTATTTATACAGATGGTAGTAAATATAGCAAATAATTTAAAATTTGAGAATAGTCTGAGTGAAACCTCTTGAGAATGGAGGGTCATAATTTCTAAAACTCCATCACATCTTACACATATTCTAGAGTTATTGGTTTTAATAATACTTATTGGCAGAATTATCCACCCTCATATTATCCATATTCCGAGGTGAGGAACCCAGACCTTAAGGTTAGGATTTGTGAGACCTGAGGTGCTACCAGTCACACTCTGAGATAGATATAAGCAAGTATTTTACAAGGAATTAACATAGGACCAGAATTTAAACTTCCAATTGTCTTCTAAATCTATCATCTAAGTACTTTTTCAAAAGGGTCAAAGCACTGTAACAAAGAATGGACAATAAATAAACACAACCATAATTAGACACAAAAGGTCAGGGAACAGGAATGCTATCTTAATTTCAACAGGCTCTTGATTCCATTGTCTTGGGTTTAGCATTGACTGCAAGAAGTCTGCTTCTAGAAAGCCTTTTTTCCTTGGAAAATCTGTATCAAAGTCTTCTGACCTGTACCACTGTCCATATATTATCTAGCTTGATCCACTCAAAAATCTCCAAACTCCTCCCTGGTTCCTGCTCTTACGTCACAGAACCTACTTCGGATCCCCTGAAACTTTATGTACCCTGAAGTGCAAATAGCTCATTCAGTATGACTGCCCTCTGTGTTGTCTGCTTGAGCCCATGAATTTATTTTCATGTAAAATAAATAATAATACTTTGTAACTTGTAAAAACAAAACAAAACAAAAACACAAGAATTAATTTTTTTTTTCTGTTACTTTCTAGAAGAGAGATTAAGATAGGAATGGGCTGTTTTGGTGAAAATTTCACAAAATTATATGTGAAGGATTTGTAACCCCCAAAATTCACAAGGTATTTCATCCTTTAAAAAAATCTGCTTATCTTTCTAATCTCTTTCCCAATCTGGTCAGAATTGAAATTACAAAAATAATCAGTCAGTCAGTAAACATTTATTAAATGTTTACCATATGTGAAATAGTATGCTAAGTACTGAGGATACAAAAAAACCGGGCAAAATGATATTCTGTCCTCAAGAAACTCATAATTTAAGATCACTGCTTTGAAGTTTTCAATGGAAAAATTCCCTCTCTTTGCAGAATAATCTTAAAACATCTTCCACAAAAAGTCGGGCTTGCTTATTGGGAAGTTTAGCATTAGAATTGGTCGTCATATTCTTTAGAATTTGTGACCTCTTAGATAGAGTTCAACAAGTAAACATTTAGCAACATCAGCCCTTCCCAGTATTTTTTTTCCAAATTTGCCCCCCCCCCTTTTTTTCTGGAACAAGTTGGATCCTGTAATGACCAAGAGCTGCTCCACTTATGACTACTTACCCCTCCAGTCACTCCACCTGTGTCAGAATTATGTGTCATCTGGTTGTTAGCTCATTATTTGGCAAAGGAATACAAAGGATCCCATAATAAAGACTGCGGCATCAAACTGGAATTGAGGCTTCTGGCTTGATAGCATGACTAATAGGAACCCTCCTTACTCCAGTGGATCAGACAATGCAGGAATCACCATGAACCTGAAATATCGGAATCCTCCCAAAGCAACAAAAACCAGTACCTTTAATGGAGGCAAGGGGAGGCCTGTCAGTGGAGGCCACCATACAGCAGTTAGAAGAACAAAGTGCCCAAGAGGGGAAGAGGGAGACAGGGTGAAATATATTTTCCCATGGATAAGTCCACATAGAAGGGGGGGAGTCAACAGAGGCCAGTGAAGTTTGTTACAAGGGAAGAGAGACTCCTTTTGATGAGGTGTGAGAAAAGGGGTGAAGGGACCCCCTTTGGCCAGCTGCAAGCTTGGTGGAGGAATCCATGAACCCCAAGGAACGAGGTGAGAGGTTTAGGATAAAATGGGTTTATTATAGCACAGAAGCAGCTTTCTTAGCTGGACAGTTTAGAACGGAGAGAAGTAAAAGGGGCTATTTATTAGCAAAGATTAGCATGACTCAGTGGGCCTTTTCCTGATAGGAATTAGCCAAGATGGGTTTACACAGAGCAGCGGCTCCGTGGGCTTTTCCTGGTATAGGAATAAGCCAAGATTGGGGTCATCCTTTTATTTTGCCTTCTAAGGCTTCAGGCTGGGGAGATTAAGGGCTAGTTTCTAGAGAGGGCGGTGATTATGCCCTAGGCCAAGATTTCTGATTGAATTGCAAATGAAGTTTGCTTATAAATGGCAGGTGGGGCCCCTTCCATCTCAACCGGAGATCTGGACCAAGGAATCTGTTTCCATCCAGAGCACTATGCTTGGTTTTCTCCAAGAGCTAGGCTACCCTACACTCTAATGGAGGAGGTGCAAGGACAGAGGTTAGGTTTCCTAGCTGGCTCCTGATCAAACTTGAACATATTCCTTGAGGATTGGGGGCAATTTACTCAATCATATTGATGGAGTCAGGGTAGCCATTTCTGGTTCCAAATAAACATGTGACAAATTCACAACGGTCTTTCTTTCTCTTTGGGAAAAGGTAGATTTATTCAGGGGTATGGGTTACAGACAAAATGAAGATATAAAATATAGGTACCAGGAGTACTGACAAATACGAAATAAAGTTGGGAGAGCATATAGACTAACCAGAATAAGGAGAACAGCACCATTAGAGGAAAGGCATTATGAGGGGAGAGAGTAATGAGCTTAGTCCTGAAAGTGTCGAGGTTGGGAAGGGACACCAAAAGGTTGGGATCCCAGATCAGTGTCGTGAGACGTCTCAAAAAAATTTGCAGGCTGACCCCATCTCCTAGGGACAAAGTTTACTGCAATTTTAAGCCAATTCAGGAGGTCTAAGTTCCAAGAGAATTTAGCAAAGCAGCAGCAGCAGCAGCAAGGAGACACTTTGATCCAGTTCTTCATGTCATGGTATGCTCATTTTATGGCCCAGAGGTAGGACCGAGGAGTGGTCTCTGGATTTAGATATCACTGACCAACATATTATCCATCTGACAATCAGCAATGAACTGAGAAGCGGGCTAGCCACTACTGTCTCCGGAGTTTGATTTGTGGGACTATCCTGAGGCCAGAAGACTTTAAAATCAGATAGATTGTTAGAATAGAAGCCCCCTAAGGTCAGGGGACCTTAAAATTATTTCCGTCTTTTATAGGGGAAATAGAGCCTTGGGGATTTCCCAGGCTTACAGCACCAACTCAAGAGGGAGGGTCCAAGAGCCAGTTGGAATACACCTGGCAAACCAGGTCCCAGACCAGTCTAAGATACTCTGGGAAAACTAACTCTCTTTGGTTTACATTATGATTTGAGTTTACATGATGACTGCTAACTTATGGCCCTAAGGCAGTCTGGGAAAGCTAAGTTCCCATCCAAGTCACCTCAGAGGTGGTGGTGATGGTCTTTAAAGATGCTAACTAGATTGGAGAGAGGAAGCATGAGGAACAATAGCCTCTAACCTTGGAATAATCTAGGATTTGTTACATCAGATGACAGCCATTTGAGCTTCTTCCTGACTGGTTCAGAGACTGATTTTAACCAGAGTTGGGCCTTACTAAGGAAACTGAGGAGAAAAGGCTGGATCCCGATTTAATAATTGGTCATTAATAGTAAAATAATTTCTCAGGTCCCCAGTTGGTGAAATCACCGCACTGGAAGTTCTGGAAGATGGCAATTGGAGAGTCTGGGCCAGAATGACTGCAAGAACTTTCAGGGTCGTTGGTAGCCACTGCAAAGAATAAGCCGGCACAAAGTTCAGACTGACAGGTTTGGGGTTTTCTTGGCAAAGACACTGGAGTAGTTTTCCATGACTTCTCCAGTTCATTTTATAGATGAGGAAACTGAGGCACACGGAATTAAGAGACTTTCTGGGGGTCATGCAGTAAGCATATTTGAACTCAGAAAAAGAAGTCTTCCTGATTACAAGCCCAGCGCCAATACTCACAGCAAACCCAAGAAAGTATCAGGCGGTTAACACCGGCAAACCTCTTTCTGCTGTCTCACCAGAGCTCTGTATTTTCTAATTGTGAAGTGATTGGGGGAAAGGAGACTTTCAGCTTATTCAGTGTCACCCAGAAAACCAGCAGCACAGCAAACAGCCCACTTTCTACAGAGACAACAGGGAGATCCCTGGGAAATAGAGAAGTGAACCCCAACAAGCATGACCCAGTGCCTCCGTGTGCAGGGAACCCCCTCCTGGGATGACACCCGAATGAATTCGGGGCCTGAGGAGGCTGTGGGAAGGCCTCGTGCCAGTGGGCAGGGGATGAGGGCAGAAAGCTCAGCCAGAGAGTGCTCTGAGGGGGTGACAAGGAAACCTTTCCATTACCGTTGGGTCTTCTGTCACCCCAGGCCTTTATGGCCCCAGGCCCCGGGATTCCCCTTTGAGTCCCTCCAAAGGACAAACTCTGCGATTACTGTACCCAATCAGAAGACCAAGCTGTGATGTCAGGTAACTTTTCTCCTATAAAAGAACCTATCAGCCTGAAGCTAAACCTGGCTCCCTTGGGCTGCCTTTGGGAGTTTTACCCCTGGCTAATGACCAGTTCCACTAAGGTCCCGGCGCTTTGGGATTTAGCCCTCCGGTCCATGGCCTCCTAATAACACCTTTGCCCCGGGTCTTGGAGATGGGCCCGGCCTACAACTTCTTCTAAGGGACCTAGTGACACAGCCGGAAGACCAACATACCTGGGCCCAGGAGGCCATACCCCAGTGCACCATCAGGCTGTGTCTGGTACTAACCGGGAAATCTGGCTGGAGGTGCCAGCAGCGGGGGGTGGGGGTGGGGGTCCAGGGGGTTCTGCAAATAGGAGTTTTGTGGGGGGGTGATGCCAGAGGAAGGTGGAGGGGTGTTGCCAGGGGGAAGTTGTGTGTGGGGGGAGTAATACCAGCGAGAGGTCCCAGGGGAGTGTGATGGCAGAGGGAGGAGGGGGGGATGATGTCATCAGGAGGTTTGGGGGGAACGTGATGCCAGCAGGAAGGGGGTGTGTATGATGCCAGCGGGAGGTCCAGGGGGAATATGATGCCAGGGGGAGGTGGGGGTGGGGGAAGCAGGTTTTGCCAGCCTGGGGCTCAGAGATTAAGGCCACATACACAGGAAGCGCCTGCACTCAGCGGGTGACACACTCGGGTTGGCGGCGGGCCTCTTTGCCCTAGGAAGTGGGCGCTCCTGTCCTCATAAAGATGGCTGAAAACCGGGAAAAGGAGCGGGGCCCGGCAATGAGAGCTCCGAGTGCTTCCACCCCCGGCACACACTAAGTGCCCAATAAATGCTCGTGGCTGGTCCCTGCTGGGGAGCCTGCTTTGCCAAGAAAACCCCAAACGCGTCGGGCGGTGACTTGTCCCCGGAAAGGAGCGTGTGGCTGCGGGACAACCGGACCGAACTGGCCATGAGCTCCGCTCTCGCCCGCCCCCTCCGGGCAGCTTCTCTGGCCCCTCCCTTCTAGGTAACTGGTTTTAGGGGGTTAGAGCGTCAGATACTGTCCCCCCCAAAGACACCGCTGCTGCTCTACCTAAAGGCACGATAGGGCATCGGGCTCAGTCCTCTCCCTAGTGGGCAGGAACCTCGTCCCTGCTGAGCATGCGCAGAGTCGTTCTCTACTTTCCTGGCCGCTTTACGGGACTCGGCCGCGGTTACCAAGGAAACCCAAGGGGTGGGGCCCAAGGGGTCTGTCAGAAGGTGACGTCCCCAGGCCCGGAGGCCTTGAGAAAGCGTCGTTTCCCTTCAGTACAGCATTTCTCCCCTCCCTTTTTCCGGAGCTTGCTCCGTTCCGTCCTCGGGGCCTCCACCGCCAGGGTACGAAGCGCGCGTCCCCGCACCCCACCTCGTCCCCTCTTTCCGGACCGGGTGAGTGTGGTGGACAGGGAGGGGAAAACTGGCTTCCGAAGCTCATTGGTCAGCGCCGTGGGAGGAAGGCTGCGCAACAGCCAATCGCATGCGCGGCGGGTGTTTCAGGCCGCTCTTTGTTCCGGGGGCCAGACCTACCTTGCGGGGAGAGGCGGATCGCCCCTCCCGCTGGAGAAGGACCGGCGCTACAGGAAGTCCCGCCTCCTCTCCCCTGCTGGGGGCGGGACTTGATCGCTGGTTCAGCTTCGCCCTCTGCAGGCTGGGAGGTGCAGGGCCAGCTGACCGCAGGCTCGGCCCAGCTGTGAAGGCAAGGGGGCTGGGCTGGGGGGTGGCTGGAAATCCCGAGCTGGGGAGGGCAGCGCCCAGGGTGGCAGGAGGGCACCTGGCAGGCTCGGCCTCCGGCCAGGGCTGCCCTCCCAACTGGCCGCAGCCAGCCTCCAGCCCGGCTCCTTGCCTAGCTTGGTGTTGGAAGCACGGGATGTGTGCCAGCCATTACCATGGTAACCTCCCCAGAGGCGCCTGGCGAAAGCGCGTTAGCGCTCTAGAAGGACCGCGTGCTGGCGGAGGATGAAGTAACAGATGTGAAGGGGAAAGCCCGTGGAGTCCCAGGACGAAGCACCCACACCCCAGCCCCACTCTGGACTCCTTGGGAGGAAAACGGGTGCCCGCTGTCTGTGCCAGGCCGGGAAAATGCTTGTGCAGCCGGGACCCTTTGCAGATGATGACCCTCCCGCCGTCCTAGACTAAGAGACTTTTGCCATCAACACCCTGCTCCTCCCCTTCCCTATTTTCACTGCGTTCTCCCCCTCCAAATCTGGCCTCAGACACTTAACATGTATCAAGTAAGGACAAAATACAGGATCAACAGAAAATAATGGACAGGGAGAAGGCTCTGGAATTAATAAAAGCTGGGGAAAGCTTCTTGTGGAAATTTTAGAACTTAAAAGAAACCAGGGAGGTCAATAATGGTGTCAACAGCTAATCGCATCACAAAACTTACGTGAAAACTAGGGGACCAGAATAGGGAGACACAAGGCAGGCCAAACAATAGCCCAAGAGTGACCTGATGAGGACCTGCAATAATGTGGGGACAGTGTCAGAGGAGAACGACTGGAGAGGTAAAATTGACAGGCCTCCACCCCATATTGGATCAAAGAGCTCCAAGTCTAACGGGAGAGCCAGCACGCCAGCAACTACATGCAGACAAAGGGTAAATGAAGCTCTTTCTACTGTAGGATTACATTCAGTTTTGCTGGTGGATTAGTCTTATTATACTTAGAAATTCTAATCAGGGGCAGCTAGGGGGCGCAGTGGAGAGAGCACCAGCCCTGAAGTCAGAAGGACCTGAGTTCAAATTTGACCTCAGACACTTAACATTCCCTAGCTGTGTGACCCTGGGCAAGTCAATTGCTTGCAAGCAACCCCAATTGCTCCAGCGCTCCCCCCCAGTCTAATCAGCATAATTACCAACTACAGTTCCAGAAGATTCATGATGAAACATGCTTTTCATCTCCTGAGAGAGATAATGACTTCAAAGCACAGTTTGGAGTATATTTTTCTTGGATATAGTCTATGGAGAGAATGTGTTCTGTTTGACCATAAATATATGTAACAGAGTTGGGTTTCTTTCTTGCTTTCTTTACAAGTTGAGTGAGGAGGATGGAAAGGTGGAAGAGAAGGCAGATCTTCATAAAAATAAAAGGAAAATTAAAAAAAAAATGAACCAGCACATCATGGCACTGAAAGAATATAATGCTTTCTCAGCATCTTCTTAAGGATAGTTTGAATGCCAGGAGGAGATAACAGGAAGATAGTTTTGGTTAGTAGGCAGTCCCTGGTTTAGACTGTTTTCTGGAGGCACTAACAAAATCAAATTGTGCCATGCAAAATTGCAAGTTATGACAGGTGTGATTTCCCCTCCTCACATGTCTCTGTACTAAGTTTCTATATGGATCTACTATTTCTCATAGACACTGTATTAGAGTGTAACCTAAGTTTATATATGTAGTATAAGTAATATATGTGTGTATATATAAATACTGATGTGTAGGGTTCAGGAAAGACTAGTACCTCTGAGGTGAGGGCTGCTTTCCAGCTTTGGTGTCCACTTGATCCATTTAACCCTCACTTGTGGCTCCAAGAAGCTGTAGCACGAGGATAACTGAAGGCTTTCAAACCCTATGGTGAGTTGGGGGGTATCCACCCTATGCACATGAAGAGCTCCCCTGTGGGAATGAGTGGATGAGAATAATGTGTTCTAAGGCAGGTGCAGCAGGTGCTGTGGAGCTCCAAGGTCTTCTACACATCAAGCCATCACCAGCCATCTTGACTCTGTCCTGCTACTGGGGAGTGATGATTCTGGATGAGAGAATGCAGCTGATGACTTTGTGCAATTCTGCCTCGTTTAAATCTAATTTATGCACAAATTATCTGTACCATTTTACCATTTCTACTTATCTCAAAAGTCCTGTGGTGATGGGCAAGTAACAAAGCAGCAAGTGTGGATACACTGGGAGCTGCAATCACACCTCTGCATGTAGGTAACTGAGATCTTAGGCTCCTCTTCTGGCTGGGACTCGGTAGACCCCTGAGTATCTGAACAGCCTTTTAAGAACTGCACCTCTGAATGTGAGGAAGGGACTAGAAAAGGTGCCCTAGAATTGTCTGCTTATCCAACTCTGGCCTGATTAGCTCAGCAGGCAGGGATCCCATCCTGTGGTCAAAACACAAAAAAATGAACATTTTTTGGATGCGTACCATCCAAAGGAAAGCACAAGTAAAGCTTGGAGGGAGTGTCAGGATTCCCGGCTCAGCAAAAAGACACATGAAATCCATTTCATGCTGATGGTAACGACCCAAAGCACTTTTAGGATGCCCTGAAGATTATTTATGGTGCCTCAGTCTCATGACCTCCTCACCAGCAGTCTTCTACTTACCTAAATAGGTAGATAAATACAAGATCTGTCTCAATAGATCTTCCCCGATGCTGCCTTGCAGAAGACATTGGCCTTTAATAGGCCATGTGATTGTAAGGAGGAGAGGCAGACAGTGTGGGAGATTGGTGAAAGCCAGTGGGACATGCAGAGTACCAGAAGGATCACAGACTTACCCTCTTCAAGAAGAATATTCACACACAGCAGCCCTGCACTTGCTCCTCATTGCACTGAAGGTTATTTATGGGCCAAAGATCTATGGTGCGTTTCGACTACTCGCTGCAGATGGAGGCCCATTGATTAGTTAGAGGGACATGATCCTGGAGAGATGAACTCGACACTCTCTAGTATTCTCAACAGACCATCATCAATCACTGCTCAAGTCGCCGCCTCCTTACTTCAGCTGAAGTCAGTCCCTGCCTTGCTGAAGTGCTCACTGAAGAAGCACTTGAGAATGCCATGGCGTTTTTCACATGGCAAAGCACCTGGTGCTGATTCTATTCCAGCTGAGGTTTACAAGGTGGCGGGAGGGTCCACTGCTCATACAAAACAAAAGCAAAAAACCCTGAAATTTCCCAGGTTATATGCAAAGAGGATGTTATTTCCCCAGGAGTTCCAGGATGCCTTCATTGTCCACCTCTATAAAGGTAAAGGAAATAGATTGTGACCATCACAGAGGATAGGGAGAGAGGGAGAAGGACGTCCACTTTCTTACTCAGTGCTGGCAAGATTCTGGCTAGAGTCCTCCTTAGGAGGCTGATCCTATACCTGGAACTTACTCATCTGAGTGCAGTGTGGCTTTAGAAAGGTCAAGGAACAAGTGATACGGTGTTTGCTGCCCAACAACTCTGGGGGAAACGCCAGGTCCACACACAAGCACTAACGGCATTCAAAACCTCTTTAGTTGGAACTTCAGTGAGGGAGGGGCTGATTTCAACATGTGATGAAGGAGCAATGGCTTCAGCATCGATGATGGTTTGCTGAGAACACTAGCCCATCTCTCTAGGGTCATCTAGGTCACTCTCTAAGTGACCAAGGTGACTCCATGGGCGCTGAGTACTTGAGATGCACAAATGATGCGCAAATGCAGGCCATCCGTCTTGAAGAAGGTAAGTCTATGATCAGTCCGGTACTCTGCACCCCACTCGCTTTCACCATTCTCCCACACTGTCTCTTCTCCTTATAGTCACATGGTCTGTTAAATGCCAATATTTGCTGCAAGGGAACATCCATGAAGTTTTATTGCATTTAGGTAAATAGGAGACTGTTGGTGATGAGAAGGCCATGAAATGCACAAGTCTTCAGTAGTAAATGATCATTGCCCTTTGTTTCCAATTTCTCCCAAGAACTCCCTGCCATGTCTGCTATTCTGAACCTGCTCATCATTGAACTCACCCAGAATTACAAGCTTGTTCTCTTTTGGCATGTTGATAATGAGGTTTTCCCGGTCTTCATAAAATTTCCCTTGACCTCGCCAGGGTTTGTCACGGTGGGAGCAGACATTTTCCTACAAGTGGCAATCACATCATCATGAGCCTGTCTTTCACTCCTTTGGGGAGGCATACAGGCTTCTTTACTAGGCTAGTTTGATGGCTTCATGACATTGCTTTTCACTGTAGCCATTCCAGCTCCAATTTCAGTAAGTTGACCTTCACTTGCCAGCCCTGTTTCTCCAGGACTGTTATTTAGATGTGATACTTGAATTCTCTCAGAACAATTCTCATTTTCAGGTCTGCTAGATTTTGTTATCCATGTGTGTACACTCCCATATACTGATGATGAGCTGACACATGCATTGCCAGAGCTGGCTCAGTGTTTGGGAAGCTCTGAAGTGTGAGAGAGGAAAGGTATAAGACTACCAAGCTGAAGGTCTACAGGGCCATTGTGCTGACCTCATTGTTGCATGGCTGTAAATCCATCAGTACCATGCCAGGAAACCGATTCTGAAGATCACCTGGCAGGATAAGAAACCAGACACCGAAGTCCTCTATCTATCTATCTATCTATCTATCTATCTATCTATCTATCTATCTATCTATCTATCTAT